>CM065638.1:72085186-72679584 GCA_033220585.1 Dipteronia sinensis | reverse complement strand
CTAGGATTTGTACTCAGTGTCATATTTAATTCATAGATAAGCATTTATTTAGTGTTGCCTAGCATTATTTGCATTTTGAATATTCATATATTCCCGTAGGTTGTTAATCTCTTCTTGAGAGTTAAGTCTTGTGACTACAAGGTGTAGTGCACAATCAAGTGAAGTCTTGCAACCAAGGTGTGGTTGGCAAGCAAAGTGATCAAGGATTCACTATAAAGACCCGTTGGGTAGTAGTGGTGGGTTAGTGACCGAGAATGGTGTGACTAGAGGTCAACCTAGGTTGTAAACATCATTACGATAGTGGATTTGAGGATCGTGTATGGCTAGAAGGATAACTGGTGGTTTTTCCCTTGTTGAAGGGTTTCCACGTAAAAATCAAGTGTTATTTATAATTCTGCACTTTACATTTGATTTTGTATGTTTGTTTATGAGGTGAATTTTTAATATTAACTAATCAAGAAAAATTGGTAATTAACTTGATTAAAACCTATTCACCCCCCCTCTAGGTTGTAGACACACGCTTGAGTAGTATTTTCAATTGGTATCAAAGCAGGTTCCTAGACATACTTAGGTGATCCTTGCTCTTGATTGTGTGTGTCTTGCATTTGTGTGCATTTTGTTTATTACATTCATCTGCATTCATATTACCCAAACACTATGAGTGACTTTGGGATGAGTAAAGAGGGAGCATCGAGTGTGAGACCACATTACTCAAGAGGGATAATTATGCCTAATGGAAAGGCAAGATGGAGTCATATATTAGCCAAATAGATGATCGTGCATGGATGGCAATTGAGGAAGGCTACACGCCTCCAACTATGACCACCGAAGATGGAAGTGAAGTCTCCAAGCCTAAGGCTCAATAAAGTTCCGAAGAATTTGAAGCTTCGAAGTGGAACAATAAAGCAATGCATGCTTTGCTTTGTGCAATGGATGAGAGCCAATATAAACTCATCCAAATCACCAAAAATGCACATGAAGCTTGGAAGATCCTAGAGACGGCACATGAGGGAACCGAAGTGGTTAAGGATTCCAAGCTCCAAGTCCTCCAAGCACAATTTGAGACGATCAAGATGGAGGAGGATGAGTGTTTTAATGACTTCCAAGTGAAGTTAATGGACATTGTGAATCAAAGCCATCAACTAGGTGACCCATACTCGGATAGGAGGATCAAGCAAAAGATCATGAGGTCACTTCCGGCTAGATTCGAATCCAAGGTGACGACTCTTGAAGAAAATGTTAATTACAAGAGCATGAAGCCGAGCGAAGTAATTGGAAGGCTCTTAGCCTATGAATCTAGATGGGCCCCTAGCTCTACACCTCCTAAGAAGCAAAATGAGTTGGCTTTGAAGACCTTCAAGATTGTGAAAGAGGATGATGACTCGGATGAAGACATGGCTCAAATGGTGAAGAATTCAAGAAGTTTATGAAGCTTCACAAGAATGACTTGAAGAAGAAGACCCACTTCAAGATGATTGAGCCAAGTCATAAGAAGCCTTCAAGAAAGGGGATTCAATGCTTTGAATGTGAAGGATTCGGGCATGTCTCCGATGAGTGTAGTAACTTGAAGGACAAGAGAAAAGGAAAGGTGATGGCCATCTCATTAAGTGATAGTGAGAGTGTAGAAGATTCTTCGGATTATGAAGAACTTGCCATTAACTACGCGACCTTTGGAGCCTCCTATGTGGATGTTGAAAAAGAAGGCAAGAGTGCCTTGACTTATGACCTTGAAGAAGGAATAAATGAAGTGGTAGCTAGAGGTGTAATTGATGTAGCTACTCATAGGGAAGTTGTTGGTGTAGCAACAAGTTGTTGGGGTTTTTGCCCTAAAGCTTGTAATATGTAAATGTAATTTGAACATAAATAAAAGAAGTAGTATATTCATTCATTTTGTGTCATACTTTATATAACATGTGCACTTAACATCCAAAATTGCCGGATGTAATTTCAAACTGAGTATATGAGTGTCATATATAGATGGATTCAGTTTGAAACGAGCAATCTAAAGAGTCCGTAGATAGCAAATAAAGCTGGGTACTTTATTTGTGGTTAATCAACAGCTGTGGTCCATTTCGTAGTGTACGGTGATCCTATCCTGGATCATTCATATGTAGATATGAGAATGGAGGCACCTTGTATGTTGTGATCATATAGGACTGGGCCATGATCTATATGAATCTCTCACTAAGATCCGTTTAACGATGAGATTCATATATATCAACTTATGATGGCTATATGTGGGTGATCTTAATCCTGAGTGTCTTATCGACTCCTTCAGGTTAGATCGTGGTCTTTGATATACCATGGGTGAGGTCGGAGTTGCATTCCCGATCAATATACTCCGTATGTTGGGATCACGGTTTGGCTTGTGGCTGGGAAGGTTTGTACACAATAGTGGAATCCACTCCTTCTTGTGAGAAGTAGATGGTAGTTCCCTTAAGGGTTGATTCGGGGCTTGAACAATATGAGCGCTCTCTTAATTCCGTAAGGAATGTAGGATTTATTGTTCATTAGAGAATCAATGATACTTAATGAAAAGATATGATTAGAGGGGTATAACGGACATTATGACCCAGCTCTAATTATGAACTACTTGTGGAGGATTATACCATATGTAATAGCTATATCGATGGACACCGAGAGTTATTGGTTTGTGTAAAAACGTCTACAGTTGAGAGAGTGCAGCTTCGGGTTTTTAGTGGAATAACACCGAAGTTAATAATCATGAAATATTAATTAAAGAGTTTAATTAATAATTTCTAAGGATTATTGGAGCTCAAAATACTGTGGGTCCATTAGGTCCCCTTGCTAGCCCGATCGATTTAGGTAACAAGGGTCACGGTTAATTAATTGGATTGTCCAATTAATTGTGTTACGAAAGTGACACGTATTTATTCGGGAATTAATTGAATAATGAGATTATTTAATTAATGAATAATAGTGATTAAATAAATTAAATAATAAGATTATTTAATTATGTTGTTAATCACTAAATGGAGGGTGTTAGTTGATATTTGATTTTGAATAAAATAAGATAATGTGATTATTTTATTTTATTAAATTAAATATTTGAAATTGAATTTAAAATGTTTGAATTCAAAAATTAAATATTTAATTATCTTTTTGAAAGATATGAGATATTTTTGAAAAGTTTTAAAAATCAAATAAGATTTTGGTTTGTTTATTTTTTAAATATATATGAGATATATATTTAATTAAATAAAATGGAGAACCGAATGAGAGAGAGAGAGCAAAGTAATTAGATTACTTGAAAAACAAAAGAGAAAAAGAAGTGCCGTGAGACAGAAAAAGCAAAAGCAAAACAAAAGAAAAATAATAGTGTGTGGTGAGACCACAAGTGCTGCACTTCTCCTTTTGTTTTTGTGTGTGTGTTCTTCTCTTCTTCCTCTATACATGTCCTGAATATCGTGACGCGCCCACACGCTGTTACCAGTTCCGGGAGATAGCGAGGAAGATCACGTGGTTCGAATTAGGAGCAGTTCGTATCAAAGTGAAGGAGCCTCCTACGTAGGTATGAAAAGTTCCTTCGTTTTATTATCGCATTTGATTATTACTATACAAATGGGTTAGTTTATTGATTGCATAAATATTTTTAAAACCTTCCGCTGCGAAATCTGTAACCTAGGTTCCAACAATTGGTATCATAGCCAATTTTTGTACAGTATAATCGAATTTGATTACTCCTGATATGTATGAATGTGTAGGCACATATTTTTTTTGATGAGTGTATGATGTTTTTTTTTAAATTAAATTGTTTAATTTAAAAAACATGGTTGATCGTAATTTTTTATGGTGTTGTGGATTTAGAGTGTTTCTGGGTTGTATAATATTGTTATATATATATTATATATTTTTTATTTTACTGTTGTATTATTAAAAAAATATGTATATATGTAAGAGCACCTGGTAGTTCGTGACTGCGCGCATGCATGACTAGCACAGCCTATCAGTGCTCAACTTGACTCCAGTGCACAAGCACAGCCTATCAGCGCTCAACTTGCCTCCAGCGCGCAAATGCTATCCACGCAGCGCCTACCAGCGTGCAATAGCGCGCATGCCTTCCAGTGCATGCAGACCAGCGCATAACCTCCCACCAGTGCGCATGAAGACCAGCGCATGTTGCACAGCGTTGCCTTCCTGCAGCGCACAGCATTGCCTTTGCGCACAGCCTACCCGCGCACAGCGTTGCCTTCGCGCACTGCCTACCAGCGCACTTGACCTGAAGAGATTGGAAGTCTTGGAAATTACAAGAAGACCAAGGGATGCCTTGGGAATAATTTTTGTAATTAGATTCCAATTTTTAGGTTAAATAATCCACAACACTCGGTCAACTCATGTATGTTTTAATTATTTGATGATTAAGCATTGTCATGCATATACATGTCATTTAAATTAGTTGTGCCTACACATATATATATGTTGATATATCATACATGCATTATAGCCATCTATATTATGTGTTTAATTTTTTTTTATTTGATTAAAATGGGTTATTCACATAATTGACTATTTTAATGAGATTAGTTTTTAGGAGTAAAAACTTGGTAAATCTCATTAATTACTAATCTTTTTATTAAAGAGTTTAAATACTTAGATTAGTGGGGTCCTTAATTCATATATTAGGATTAATTTGATTAAGCTCCTAATAATAATTGGACCTAAATAATGTGTTTAGTTTTAATAGTTAAAACTTGGTAAATACACATTTAATAATAATTCTAGTCTTAGTAAACAGTTTACATAGATTTGAATTATCACTAATGAACTAAATTTTTTAAGTGTTAAAAATCAATTTAGTTTATTAGTTATTGGATTAGGATTCTAATAATTTGTGATTAATGCACTTGACGCTTAGATTAAAATTAGCCGTTTAATCTAGTTTAATCTAGGTGCATTAATATTAATAGAAAACCCTTAATATAAAATAGTGAGTGGGAGAGGGATATATGACATTATATCCCGCGGTCTCCATCATTAGTTCAACACCGTGAGATTCGAGTGGGGCCTCGTGACGGCTTTGTTTTCGTCCTCCCTAAGGTGGGTTTCCATAAGAATCAATACCAAGGTTGACTTCCTAACAGATAGGATTTCGGAGGGGATTTCGGGATTGACCGACCCTAAGGCGGCAATTCTCGAGTTAAGCTTTTGAGATCTGAAATGATGGGTTACACTCACAAGGTTTTAATTAAATTGGTTAATTAAAAACCTGACCTAATAAACGATGGTTGAATGATATTGGCATAAGAGTTATTCTGGTATATCCTTTGACTGAGAAGGTCTCGATACAACATGCAAGAATTTGACCGACCTTAAGGCGGCACTTGCTTGTGGTATGTTGGATTATCGTGGCATAGAAACATTGTTTTTAGGGTTGTTCTTGTTCATTAAACATTTTCATGCATCATGTTTAATTTTATGCCGAACATTAGCATATGTTTAGAATGTATGACTGAATGAATCTTTAATTTATGTTTTTTCAGCCATGTCATCTGCACTATTACAAATACTTGCAAACGATAAATTAACTGGTGATAACTATACAAAATGGAAACTTAACATTAATGCAATACTGGTCACCAAAGACCTCAAGTTTGTGCTTACGGAGGAATGTCCTCCGGTGCCTACTGCCAATGCCACACGAACTGTTCGTGAGGCATACCAGCGATGGGTCTCATCTGATGAGAAGGCCCAAACATATCTGTTAGCTTCTATGACAAACGTGCTTGTCACAAAGCACGAAGCAATGACTACAGCATTCGAAATTATGGAGTCATTGCAAGCTATGTTCGGGCAGCCCTCCGAGCAAAAGCGACACGAAGCTGTTCGTTCCGCTATGCTCGCTCGTATGAAGGAAGGTACATCAGTTCGGGAACATGTCCTGAGCATGATGTCCTACTTCAACACGGCAGAAGTCAATGACGGGGCCATTGATGAACCCAGTCAAGTGAGCATCATACTGACGACTCTTCCGAAGAGTTTCGATCAGTTTAAGGACAACTACGGGATGAACAAGTTAAGGTTTAGTCTCACACAGTTGCTCAATGAGCTCGTTACTTTTGAGTCCTTGACCAAGGACAGCAAAAGTAAGACCGGTGAGGCAAATGTTGCCGAACCATCTTCCTCCAATAATAAGAAGAGGAAGAGGTCTGCTGGAAAGGCGAAGGGTAAGCCCAAACCCAAGAAGGCCCAAAGAAAAAAGAAAGGCACCTCCACCGACCAAGACAAAGGAAAATGTTTCCATTGTAACAAGGTCGGGCACTGGAAGAGGAACCGTCCTCAGTACCTGGAGGAGGTAGCCAAGAAGAAGAAGAAAGGTAAATATGATTTACTTGTTCTTGAATCTTATTTAGTGGAAGATGATTCTTCACCTTGGATTGTTGATTCGGGGGCCACTAACCATGTTTGTTCTTCTTTGCAGTGGACTGATTCTTGGACACAGCTAGAGGAGGGAGCCTTCTCCATGCGTGTAGGGTCGGGGGATGTCGTGTCGGCCAAAGCAGTGGGAGCAATAAGATTGCAATTTTGTAATAATAATAGTTTTTTATTATTGAACAATGTTTTTTATATTCCTGGATTTACACGGAATTTGATTTCCGTTTCTAAGTTGTTAGAACAATTGTATTCTGTTTCTTTTAATAATAAGTTTGTTATTATTGAAAAGAATGGTCTGAATATTTATTCAGGAATTAATGAAAGCAATTTGTATGTGTTAAGACCGTTAATACATACTACACTGCTTAACACCGAAATGTTTAAGGTTGAAAAACCTAAAACTAAACGACATAAGATTTCTCCAGATAATGACACGTATCTTTGGCATCTAAGGCTTGGTCATATCAACCTTGACCGGATAGACAGACTAGTAAAAAGTGGACCTTTAAGTGAGTTAAAGGTTGGCACCTTACCTGTCTGCGAATCCTGTTTAGAAGGTAAGATGACTAAGAGACCTTTTACTAGAAAAGGGCTTAGAGCTATAGAGCCACTAGAACTCATACATACAGACGTCTGCGGACCGATGAATGTTAGAGCTAGGGGCGGCTATGAGTATTATGTCACCTTTATAGATGACTACTCAAGATACGGATATGTCTACCTAATGCAACGAAAGTCGGAAACATTTGAAAAGTTCAAAGAATTATGAGCTGAAGTTGAGAATCAATTAGGTAGGACTATCAAGTCACTACGATCAGATCGTGGAGGTGAGTACCTTGACCAAGAGTTTGAAGACTTCATGGTCGAGCATGGGATAGTTTCCCAACTCACAGCTCCTGGTACACCTCAGCAAAATGATGTAGCGGAGAGGAGAAATAGAACCCTGATGGAAATGGTGAGATTTGTGATTAGTTTCTCATCATTGCCAAATTCCTTTTGGGGATATGCGTTACAAACAGCGGCATACATTTTGAATGTAGTGCCATCCAAATCTGTTCCTGAAACTCCTCTAGAGTTGTGGAATGGTCGTAAAGCTAGTTTACGACATTTTCACATATGGGGGTGTCCAGCACACGTGCTGAAGAACAGAACTAGAAAGTTAGATCCCAAGTCTGTGGTCTGCTTGTTTGTAGGATACTCCAAGGAGACCAGAGGTGGATACTTCTATAGTCCTGAAGATAACAAAGTATTTGTATCGACAAATGCAACGTTTCTTGAGGATAACTATATAAATGATCATAAACCTCGTTCTAAAATTGTATTAAATGAGTTGGAGAGCCTGGTGAGACCAGTACTCAGTCAACTAGAGTTGTTAATCCATTAGCATCTGAAAGTCAGATAATTCCTAGTCAGGATACACTACCACCTAGACGAAGTGAGAGGGTTGTGAGACAGCCTGAACGCTATTTGGGTGTAAGTGAGGGACAAGATCTTGTCTCTGCTGATAGTATGGATGATCCATTGACATTTAAGAATGTAATGGAAGATCCTGTTAAAGAGGAATGACTTAAAGCCATGAATCTCGAGATGGAGTCTATGTACTCTAACTCAGTCTGGGAACTTGTAGACTTACTGAATGGGGTAAAACCCATAGGATGTAAGTGGATCTACAAGAGGAAGAGAAGAGTAGACGGGAAGGTAGAGACCTTCAAGGCAAGGCTAGTGGCCAAGGGTTATACCCAGAAAAAGGGGGTCGATTATGAAGAGACCTTCTCGCCAGTAACCATGTTTAAGTCTATTCGGATTCTCTTATCCATTGCTGCCTATTTAGATTATGAAATTTGGCAAATGGACGTCAAGACTGCATTCTTGAATGGCAATCTTGATGAAAGCATATACATGATGCAACCAGAGGGATTTGTGTCTCCAGATCAAGAGCAAAAGGTTTGCAAGTTGCAAATGTCCATTTATGGACTTAAGCAAGCATCTAGATCTTGGAACATAAGGTTTGATGATGTAATCAAAACCTATGGCTTCGAGCAAAACGTTGATGAGCCTTGTGTCTACAAGCGCATCATTGACAAGAAAGTAGTTTTCTTGGTCCTATACGTAGATGACATCCTACTCATTGGGAATGATGTAGGAGTGTTTTCTGATGTAAAGGGCTGGCTGGCTAGCCAATTCCAAATGAAAGATTTGGGAGAAGCGAGTTATGTTCTAGGGATCCAACTTATAAGGGATCGTAAGAACAAACTCATAGCATTGTCTCAGGCATCATATATCGACAAGCTTCTTATGCGATTTTCAATGCAGAACTCCAAGAAAGGTAATTTACCTTCTAGACATGGGGTTCACTTGTCTAAGGAACAGTGTCCTAAGACACCTCAAGAAGTTGAGGATATGAGACGTGTGCCATATGCAGCAGCAGTAGGTAGTCTCATGTATACTATGTTATGCACGAGACTGGACATCTGCTATGCAGTGGGAGTAGTCAGCAGGTACCAGTCCAACCCAGGATTAGATCATTGGGTTGCTGTCAAGATTATTCTCAAGTATCTTCGGAGAACGAGAAACTATATGCTAGTGTATTCCGGACAGGATTTGATCCCGTTAGGATACACAGATTCTGATTTTCAGTCAGACAGGGATTCTAGAAAATCCACGTCTGGATCAGTATTCACCCTAGGTGGTGGAGCCATTGTGTGGAGAAGTATAAAGCAATCTTGCATTGCTGACTCCACCATGGAAGCCGAATATGTAGCCGCTTGTGAAGCTGCTAAAGAGGCTGTTTGGCTCCGTAAGTTCTTGAGTGATCTGGAAGTTGTTCCAGATCTGGATAAGCCCATCACACTTCATTGTGATAACAGTGGTGCTGTGGCTAATTCCAAAGAACCAAGAAGCCACAAGAGAGGGAAGCATATAGAGAGAAAGTATCATCTCATTAGAGAGATAGTGTAGAGAGGAGATGTGATCGTCACCAAGATAGCCTCACAAGACAATCATGCTGATCCATTTACGAAGACCTTACCGGCTAAAGTGTTTGAAGGTCACCTAGAAGGTCTAGGGTTACGAGACATGACTCACATGCTTTAGTGCAAGTGGGAGATTGTTGGGGTTTTTGCCCTAAAGCTTGTAATATGTAAATGTAATTTGAACATAAATAAAAGAAGTAGTATATTCATTCATTTTGTATCATACTTTATATAACATGTGCACTTAACATCCAAAATTGCCGGATGTAATTTTGAACTAAGTATATGAGTGTCATATATAGATGAATTCAGTTTGAAACGAGCAATCTAAAGAGTCCGTAGATAGCAAATAAAGCTGGGTACTTTATTTGTGGTTAATCTACAGCTGTGGTCCATTTCGTAGTGTACGGTGATCCTATCCTGGATCATTCATATGTAGATATGAGAATAGAGGCACCTTGTATGATGTGATCATATAGGACTGGGCCATGATCTATATGAATCTCTCACTAAGATCCGTTTAACGATGAGATTCATATATATCAACTTATGATGGCTATATGTGGGTGATCTTAATCCTGAGTGTCTTATCGACTCGTTCAGGTTAGATCGTGGTCTTTGATATACCATGGGTGAGGTCGGAGTTGCATTCCTGATCAATATACTCCGTATGTTGGGATCGCGGTTTGGCTTGTGGCTGGGAAGGTTTGTACACAATAGTGGAATCCACTCCTTCTTGTGAGAAGTAGATGGTAGTTCCCTTAAGGGTTGATTCGGGGCTTGAACAATATGAGCGCTCTCCTAATTCCGTAAGGAATGTAGGATTTATTGTTCATTAGAGAATCAATGGTACTTAATGGAAAGATATGTTTAGAGGGGTATAACGGACATTATGACCCAGCTCTAATTATGAACTACTTGTGGAGGATTATACCATATGTAATAGCTATATCGATGGACACCGAGAGTTATTGGTTTGTGTAAAAACGTCTACAGTTGAGAGAGTGCAGCTTCGGGTTTTTAGTGGAATAACACCGAAGTTAATAATCATGAAATATTAATTAAAGAGTTTAATTAATAATTTCTAAGGATTATTGGAGCTCAAAATACTGTGGGTCCATTAGGTCCCCTTGCTAGCCCGATCGATTTAGGTAACAAGGGTCACGGTTAATTAATTGGATTGTCCAATTAATTGTGTTACGAAAGTGACACGTATTAATTCGGGAATTAATTGAATAATGAGATTATTTAATTAATGAATAATGGTGATTAATGTTGTTAATCACTAAATGGAGGGTGTTAGTTGATATTTGATTTTGAATAAAATAAGATAATGTGATTATTTTATTTTATTAAATTAAATATTTGAAATTGAATTTAAAATGTTTGAATTCAAAAATTAAATATTTAATTATCTTTTTGAAAGATATGAGATATTTTTGAAAAGTTTTAAAAATCAAATAAGATTTTGGTTTGTTTATTTTTTAAATATATATGAGATATATATTTAATTAAATAAAATGGAGAACCGAATGAGAGAGAGAGCAAAGTAATTAGATTACTTGAAAAACAAAAGAGAAAAAGAAGTGCCGTGAGACAGCAAAAGCAAAAGCAAAACAAAAGAAAAATAATAGTGTGTGGTGAGACCACAAGTGCTGCACTTCTCCTTTTGTTTTTGTGTGTGTGTTCTTCTCTTCTTCCTCTATACAGGTCCTGAATATCGTGACACGCCCACACGCTGTTACTAGTTCCGGGAGATAGCGAGGAAGATCACGTGGTTCGAATCAGGATCAGTTCGTATTAAAGTGAAGGAGCCTCCTACGTAGGTATGAAAAGTTCCTTCATTTTATTATCGCATTTGATTATTACTGTACAAATGGGTTTGTTTAATGATTGCATAAATATTTTTAAAACCTTCCGCTGCGAAATCTGTAACCCTAGGTTCCAACACAAGTGACCAAGGCAAAAGTCTTGATGATGAAATTGACTCACTTGATGAGAGGGAAAGTGAGAAGTGTGCACCATCAGTAAGTGCAGGGAGTGACTCTAGTGATGAGAAGTCTCCATCTCACTCTAGAGGAATTTATGAAGCCACGGAACTTGAAGACTCCATTAAGTACTTTGAAGACTCCATTAAGTACTTTGAAGACTCTAGGTTGAAGAAGAAAATGGAGATTCAAAAATTGAAGGAGGAAAAGAAAATGTCAAGGAAAAATGACCCTTGCTGTGAATGTGGTGGAATTGGCCACATTGCCTCCAAGTGTGGTAACTTGAAGTACAAGAATGGAGGAGTTAGTATGATTGCTAATCAGTGTGATAGCGAAGTTGAAGTTGTTGAAAGTTGTTCCACAAGCTCAGGTGAGTGTGTGAACAATTACTTTGCATTTTCGGTTTCCTACCATGAAGAAACACAAGTCCTCACCAAATGTGTGTCACTTGAAGATTTCAAGATTGATGACTTGGAGTTTGGAAACCGAAGTGGAGTATGCTTGAGTGAAGCAAGCCTTGATGATATGACTCTCACAAGCACAAGTGGAAGAAGCTCTGAGAGTGATGTTTCTTACTCCGGGAACTCCTGTGATAATGTGGTGGATTATCAAGAGTTGGTTGATTCTCTTCAAAAGACTTTAAAGGAGAAGGAAAATGATATCCTTAGATTGGAAAAGGATAATCTTCAACTACAAGCCAAGATCACTCACTTGTATGATGAAGTGAGATGTGTAAAAGAAAATGAAGGCATATTGAAGATGGAACTTGATGAAGCAAGGATGTCTCTTGCTAAATTGACTTCGGGGTCAGAGAAGCTTAACAAGATATTAAGTATTGGCAAGATGCCAAATGACAAGCGAGGTCTTTGTTTTGTTAATGATGAGACCACACCACCTTCGGACAAGACTACATTTGTGAAAGAGATTGCTCCTACTTGCCCACTTCAGTCTCAACACCCCAAGAAAGTTCTTGTTGTGGGTGAATCATCTAAGAGCTCACCCTTGAAGTTTCTTCTAAGGAAACAAGCTCAACCTCAACCTTTGAGGATGCCTTAACCTCAAGCTCAAGGCAAAAGCAAGGGTTCACCTCTTCAACATCCTAGGAGAAAGATTGATCTTGGAAAGTCATCCAAGTATGGCCAAGTTAAGATGCCAACAAAGAATGAAGCTCAATCTCAACAACCAAGAGCTCCGCTTCCAAGCTTCCCTCAACCAAGAAGGCAAGCCAAACAACCTCAACCCTTGAGGCAAGTACATCAAGTTGTTCATGCTCAACCACAAAGACATCAACATCTGGTTAATGTTCCAAGAAAAAGCCAACTGGTGCAACATCAAAGACAAACTCATCAACATGGCCATGCCTCGAAGAGAGCTAAATGCAATGGTATAAATTCGTCTCTTATACCTACTTGTCATTATTGTGGTATGATTGGTCACATTCGACCAAAGTGCTTTGACTACATCAAGTTATGTAGAATTGAGAGCATGAAAGAAAAGAGAATGAACCGTAGGGCCAAATTGAATGATCCTAGGAAATCTAGTGAATTGAATATTTTGTCCACTAAAAATGATGTAGTGGAACCTAGGTTGGATAAGGAAAATGTGCATCCTTTCCTTTGTGCTAAAACATCACCAATAGATACTATTGAGTCAAATGGACTTAGTATGTCTAGTGGAACTTACCCCTCGTCCTGATACGGTACGGTTGTGACCCCATGAGGGGAGCTCAAGCAAAGAGAGCAAACTTGCATGAATTGCTATATGCAAAAAGTTGAATAATTTTATGCTCCTTTGTAATTGCTTAAGATTCTTGGTTGCACATATGCTTATATGTTATTTTCTTAATAAGTGTGCAACATTGCTTTACTTACAATCCATGTCATATTTTAGTTCAACAATGCATTTTTGGACTAGGAGATTTGAATGGGAAAGTACATTTGAATGACCTATAATTTATCTCCATGACATGTGAACTTGATTTTTTTATGACATGTTTTAAATGATATGCATGAAATATTTTTGATTGCTTATATGCAAAATGTGTGAAAGCAAATGAGAAGACTAAAATCAATAAGGATCTTGTATCCATGCAATCAATAAGGATTTTATATCCAAATTTAGTCTTCTCTCTCTCTTTATTAGTTGAACAAGGCTACTATCATACGGGTATCTTACCCGGAAAAATCAAAAAGGGTGCAAAAGTTGCTCATGTCTTGTTTCGCTTATAAAGTTTGATATAGTTGCTCTTTAAATTGAAATTCTTTTGAAAAACTATATCTTGTTTGCTTTTGACAAAATGGTACAAATTGGTTTGAATTCTTATGGAAACCCTTTTGATGTTTGCTTTGCCAAATACCATTGCTTGAACTTGAATGCTATATGTCTTGCATGCAAAGCAACAATTTCACACATTTTTCATTAAATAAAACTCCTTGAATCTCTCTCAATTATTTAAGTTGCATAAAATTTGTGTATATGATTATGCAATATATTAGTGCGAATAGCTCTCTTTGCTACAGCAACCCAATAAGGGGAGCTCTTTTGCCTATCTCATGATAAAAAGAGGGAGAAGTCTTGAGAGATATAGGGGGAGTGAGAGATATAAGGGGAGCATTGTTTATGCTTTAGGGGAAAAGCCTCATGAGAGAGTAACCGTATAGGGGGAGCATTGCATTGCACTACATTATATTGATTGTATTATTTTTCACAATGCAAATGCTTGTTTTTGTTCACCTCACATGCACTTGTTCTTGGAAAATGCTTTCTTGCTATTGTGTGTAGGTATGATGATCTACGAAGAGATTGAAGACCTTGAAGACTTAGATCCTAGGTTTCTCTTAATGTATCGTAGAATTACTTTGTTGACCAATAGCTTTATTTTTGGTTGTGAGGATTATTTTGTGAGTGGTGATTTTGTCATGAAATAGCCAAATGAGGAGATTGTAAGAACCTCAATTTTTATGATTGGCTTATTTCATGACAAATCACACTGGGGATGTGTAATGTAACGGGTAGCATAGGTTCTCCAAGTGTGGTGTTCTCGAAGACATGCTTCCGATCATCCCAAAGAGCTTCAAGAGAGGTAGTTTACTTGACTTGACTCTTTTGAAGAGATTTTAGTTGCACACACTTACTTGCATGCATTACATTCTTGATTACATGTTATTGAATGATGTATTGTATGCCATTCATCACACTCCACACTCCATACTTGCACATTTTTGCATATTAGGTTAGTGTGTTGAGTCTGCCTGGAATAGAGGATTTTCCTCTTCACTGCGGTGCAGGTCGCTTGCTGGGCACCTGCCTCCGTCGCAGTCCCAACAGCGGTTGGTTCCAGAATGTGCATGCTTTGAAGACCGCGGTCTGTGCACTTGTATGCGAAGCGGTCCATACCGCGGTATACATCAGTAGGCCCCTGCTGCCTAGACCGCGTCTTGTGCTCTTGCCTGTGCAGCTGTCCACGCCGCGACTTTGTCCAGACGATGCGCTGGTGTGTGGACCGCGGTCTGGACAACTTGCCTGAGCCGCGGTCTAGCAAGCGGTATTGACAGGATTTTGATTCCCAAGCCCAAAACGACACAGTTTTGTCTAGGGCTTATATATATATATATATATATATATATATATATTCTCTTCTTCCCCAACTCGTTTCTTAGAGCTTAAAGAACATATTTTTAAGAGAGAGAACAACCCTTAGAGAGAGAAAGCTTCAAGCTTTGTTATTTACCTCTCCAAAACCCAAACACATCATTCATTCATTTATGAATCAAGCATCATCTAGCCTCATCTAGGATGTGTTCTTGCATAGGTCTTCATCAACATACATGACTTGGTAAGTAGAACACAATCTTCACTCATTTTAGTGTTCTTGCTTAACAAGAAATCTCTTTTGTAACTTGTTTGCATCTAGATTTAGATATTTATTACAAGTTCAGATATTTGTTGATGTTTAGGTTGTTGTATTGTGATAGCTAATATTTAGGACATATTTGCCATCTAGCTAATTAGGACTCATTGATTGAATTTGTTAATTGCATTTATTGTCCTTGCCATTTTATGTGACAACATGTGTTGATATGGCTTTGTTTGATGACTAGAATTTAGACTTGCATATCTATATCTAGTTAGGTCCTTATGAGCATTCATATAGACATTGATATTTAGGATTTGTACTTAGTGTCATCTTTAATTCCTAGATAAGCATTTAGTGTTGCCTAGCATTATTTGCATTTTGAATATTCATATATTCACTTAGGTTGTTAATCTCTTCTTGAGAGTTAAGTCTTGTGACTACAAGGTGTAGTGCACAAGCAAGTGAAGTCTTGCAACCAAGGTGTGGTTGGCAAGTAAAGTGATCAAGGATTCACTATAAAGACCCGTTGGGTAGTAGTGGTGGGTTAGTGACCAAGAATGGTGTGACTAGAGGTCAACCTAGGTTGTAAACATCATTACGATAGTGGATTTGAGGATCGTGTGTGGCTAGAAGAATAGCCGGTGGTTTTTCCCTTGTTGAAGGGTTTCCAGGTAAAAATCAAGTGTTATTTATAATTCCGCACTTTACATTTGATTTTGTATGTTTGTTTATGAGGTGAATTTTCAATATTGACTAATCAAGAAAATTTGGTAATTAACTTGGTAATTAACTCCTATTAACCCCCCCCCACTTTACATTTGATTTTGTATGTTTGTTTATGAGGTGAATTTTCAATATTGACTAATCAAGAAAATTTGGTAATTAACTTGGTAATTAACTTGATTAAAACCTATTAACCCCCCCCCCCCCCCCCCCCCCCCCAGGTTGTAACACTCTTGAGTAGTATTTTCATGATGGTAGGAATCTAATAGTGTACCATGGAAGAGGACAATACCATGAGACATGTGACTCGTATGGACAAAGATGTCTTGTTAAGCTTTCTGAAATGTCATGTGATTGTGGTGTATGGTTGTGCCCATGCAGCGGCTGTGATTGACTATCAAAGGTATTCCACACATGAATATACTAAATGGTATTATTCAAGCGAAGCATTCAAGTTGACTTACAGTGGCAACATTAATCCAATACCTGATCCAGCATTATGGCCTGATGCAGAGGGTGCTCCACCGGATCCACCAAAGAAACGTAATTTTGTTGGAAGGCCAAAGAAGTCTAGAAAAAGAGCGGCTGATGAGGGTCTTACACCTTCCAAGTGTTTCACTAAACGTTGCACATCTTGTGGTGTCATGGGCCACAATTCAAGGACATGTAAACAACCAGCTGTAGTAACAAAAAAGAAGTCTAAAACTAAAAACAAGGTAATGAATCAACACTTTTACGCATTGTTTGTATTAATTCACTGAAGTCAATTAATTTCTGCAGTATTTTTATTCGATAACTAATCATTTGTTTTTCATATTGGACTGGGAAAAGAACACTCTAGTGCAAATGGAAGTTGGAATCCTAGTCAACCTCTAAGCCAAGCAAACAATATTATTTGCTCGCGCATAGATTCCTCGTCCCAGCTATGAAGCTTTATGTCATTATGCTCATATTTTGGTTACACAAAGTTGATGAATTGTCAATTGCATGTCTATGTTAGATGGAGACAATATGATGCCACAAGCCCACAAGCAGGTTATTTTTTGGAGTACAAAAGACAGTTTTTACTGTGTACTATGCCTGTAAATTTTGAAAACAATATCATGTTAAAGAAGTTTGTTATTTTTTTTAGTACCAAAGACAAGTTATAATGTGTTGTCTATGCTTGTAATTTTGCTGGTGGCAGCTTGTGGAGACAATGACAAGAATGTTTGATGTGAACCATGCGTTGGATTACATGTTTTTTCAATGACAGGAATGTTTGTTGTCATGTTTACAATGACAAGAACTGCTTTATAGATTTTTGGAATATTTTGAAACATGCATTCGATATTTGGATCACATGTTTTTTTACAGTTGCTTCCATATTCATGAATCCATGTTTAAAAGCACCTAACCAACATGTTCAATTGTTCAATTGTTCAATTGTCAAGTCTGAGTCATGATTTTTAAAAATAAAATATTTAATGGTAAAATTGTAAATAGTTTTGTGTCATGTTGGCATTTTGGACAATTAATTTAATTATAAAGTTGTAAACTTTTAAAGTGTGATGGTTAAATAGTAAATAATGTTGTGTAATGATTGTATATAAATGCTAAAGTCTTATATTAAAGAAATCAGGTTAAAAATGTCATTTTAATTACAAAAGGGTAAAATTGTACTTTAACACAATCAGTTATAGTTGACCGTTAAAAATTTGGTCAAAGGATCAAAGTGCTGTATTTAAAAAAAAATAGTACTAAAGTGATAAAAATACATTAGACATTTATAAACGTGACAAATAAAAAAAAAGAACTTTAGTGAAATTCTGTCTCGGATTTTAGATAGACATTTATGAATTTTGATTGGTTTGTGTTGGATTTTGGATAGAGCCCATTTTTGCTCACCCCCCATGATGGGAGGTGAGCATTAACTCCCTCCCCAATAAATGACATGTGTCCAGGGAGGGGTATTTTTGTCCAAATATGATTTAACTTGTAATGCCAGCTAGTATGCTTATTCATTAAACAATCACCGGTCAAAATTCTTTCAACTCCTCTCAACTTGTATTACAACATTAATATTAGAGTCCTTCCTGTAAGCTGTTTTTCAGTGACTGTTTTTCAAAAATAAAAATGAAAATGAAAACAGTATTTTTTTTTTGTTTTTCGAATTCTGAAAACGCGTTTGGTAGCATATACGGGAAACTGTATCCTGAAATTGAAAACAGTAAAAACGCGTCTGGTAGGTTAATAAAAAAAATATCTGAAATATCAATTTTTACATTTTATTTGATATTATAACAATTGTAATAACAGTAAAAATCATATCTTCGAAAGCTTTACTAAGAATCATATCTTCGTATAGCACTAACACTTTCTCTTTGGTGATCAACTGAATACCCAAACAAGTGAAAGCAATAATCTCAGCCTCAATTTCCCAAATTCCACATTGTAAAAACCGAACAACAATTACTTTTGTGCATATAAACACAAGATACAAATATGTATTCAATTTCAATTACATGTTCCAATTCACAGTAATTTCATGAATGCAAGCAAAATGATTCAAAAAGGGACAACATAGAAATCTTCGAAAAATTTGCATTTGTTAAAAAAATTTCTGAGCTTTCTAAGCAATTAAAGGCTCGAACCAACAAAAGATTTCAATTTGTAAGCAACAAATAACTTTACAGAGCTGAATGAGATTGATATAAAAAAAAGGGACAGTGAAAGTGTGTTTATTAGATTAGAAGTCAATTTGAATTTCTTCTCCTTAACAAAATCAGAGACAACAACGAGAGCAAATCGATGGTGGAGATTGGTCTGATTCAATTTAGTGGAATTAAGAAGACAAAGCTTGTGAATAGATCAAAGAAAGGTGGTTCAAAGAGAGATTTGTCGTGAGATCTCGTATTGACGGCGGGCAGAGGTTGAACAAACTTGGTGATATTGAAAGCCGATCGGCTGAAGAGGGAAACGAAGAAGGGCAGATCAGGTGAAGAAGAAGAAGAAGTAGAAGTCTGGACGAAGAAGACGATGGCGGACAGAGGCTGAACAAACTTGGTGGCAATAAAAGCCGATCGGCTGAAGAGGGAGGGCAGATCAGATGAAGAAGAAGAAGTCTGGACGAAGAGGAAGAGGAAGAAGAAAAAGAAGAAGTCTGCTTAAATCTGGAAAAATATGTGAGATGATGAAGATGAGGTGAAGAAGAAGAGGAGATGAGGAAGAAAGAAGATATGAAGAACACGGTTGAAAAGAAAAAACGAAAAAGAAAATTAATTTTATTGTTAATTTTTTTGAAAAACAAAAAAAAAAACAAAAACGAAAAACAACTTTCAGATGTTTTTCAAATTTTTCACTTTTAACACTAATTATGTTTTTCAAATTTTTTTTGTTTTTCGAAAATAAAATGAAAAACGGTTAACGAACGCGAATTCGAAATCGTGTTTGGAAAATAAAAACGAAAACAAAAAAAAAACAGCTGCAGGACGGGAGACTTAGTATCTTACAATTCTTGTACGTACAATTAAATGACTTGATGTATTATTTACTTATTTATTTATTTATAATCTTCATTAATTACCAGCCTTTTATGTTTAGATTTAGCTACAATATAAAAGAACGGTATAGCTAGTTACTGAATAGTAACCAGAGATAAATATTTTTTTGTCTTATTATTTCTTTTTAGTTTTTAAATCTTTAATTTTTATCGATTTTTAGATTACCATAGAATATCTATATAGTAACTGAACTTCATTTTTATTTTACAATGATGTACAGGTTACTTACGTAGCTGCCTGATAGTTAACGGGCGCCAAAGAGAACCCTTTCACTTCAAAAGCACACCTGACGTGATACTGTAACATGAAGATCAGCAACAGTTTACCAGAATCTCACTTTCTTCACTCAAAGGCATCTTCACAAAGGCCGTTAAAATCGTGAATTTCTCCAAACTCGTAACGGCTCTAAACAACAACCAACTCCTTGAAATCTTCCATCTGCCATTGTATAACATGCATAACATATACTGTCAGTTCACAGAATATTTCGAGATCGACCTTCATTTCATTAATAGCAGCAGTAACAGCTCTGAATCGGAGACGGAGGTGGGTAGATTCTTCTATGAATCCAACATGAAGAAAGGAACTGTCATGCCAATGTCCTGATATTACAAACAAAATGCCTGAAAGTATGTTTTTGCCCCAGACCACTGTTAACAAAATACCGTTCTCATCAACGGAACTGAGTGCCATGAAAAAGATTTTCAACGCTAGTGATAATTCAGCAATGGAGCGTATAATCAAGTCCGCTCTCAAGGACTGTGAGAGGAAACCCAATCCGGGGGAGACAAAACGGTGTGTTGCATCAGCGAAGGACATGATTGACTTTGCCATGTCAGTTCTTGGATGTGACGTGGCACTCCGTAAAACTGAGAACAACAAGGGATCGAAGCAAGATATTTTGATCAGATCAAAATCAACGGTGGTAAAGTGACTAAAGGTGTGTCATGTCATCGGGAGTTGTATCCTTACTTGCTTTATTATTGTCATTCGGTTCCGGATGTTGCGGTGTACGAAGCAAATATTTTGGATCCGAAAACAAAGAAAAAAGATCAATCATGGTGTGGCCATTTGTCACTTGGATACTTCGTCGTGGTTCACGGGTCTTGAAGCTTTTCACACCTTGGGTTCAGGTCCGAGGAAGATTGAGGTGTGTCATTGGATTTTTGAGAAGGTTTGATCTGGACCAACGGAGATCATTAGAATCATTAATGTTGGATTATAGTTTAATTTGATCGTGTGAATTTTGGTTTTTTGTTTGTTTGTTTATTTTGAATAAAAAGTTCGTTCATTTAAGCCAAGCCAAGAAGGGAATAATTTGTTGATACGTTAAATAGTTTGGAATAAAAAAAAAGGTTGAATTATATTTTCAAGTGGCTTTCACCCTATAACTCTGTCCATGTGTACCTATTATAAATGGGCATATCATAAGTTGAGATATAAGTGAAATATATAAGTGAGATCGGAAAGTAAATATTATTAGTTAATTTAGCTCTTATATTAATAAAGACTAAGGAGTCATGTTAATATGTACCAGGAATACAAAACATATTAAATGCACAAAATTTTAAAAAACAATTCATATTTATTAAATAATATCAGTTAAATTAATTAATTCCCTTATATTGCTTTATAATTCTTTGAAGCCCATGCAACTTGATGCAGCATGACTGTAGTCAGAAGATCTGAAATTCTGTTGTTCTTATAACTTATAAGGTTGTTGTTGAGTGATTTGATCATAGCTTTCACATGGATGCAGGAAATTGATGAGAATAGGGTGTTGTTTCTGATTTTTCTGAACATTTTATTGCAGGCTCATTTTGCCTATATGCCTTGGAAGCTTTTATTTGCTCTCCATTTTTTCTAAAACATATAAACTATATTTGTGATGTAAAATTCGAATCTAGTGAATATTTGATAGATGTTGTGAAGTCAAATTAATATATATATATATAGGTTTATTGAAAAATTATAAATATTTTTAATAAATTAGACTATATTAATCTAAATTTTTTTATTTTAATATCAATCCATTCATTTTCATTAAAACCAAGGGTTGTCATATATGTAATATTAATTATTTTCCTCTTTTTCACCATTGAATTGAGAGCAAATGTATGAATGGATATGAAAATCAAAATTTTAAGTTGATATAACATGATCCAATTTAAATATTTTTAAACTTTTGTGTTATGTAATAAATCAACATATATAACTTATATAGCTTGTACATGCAAATTCCAACATTATTTTGTGGCCCTTAGATTGAAGTTTTTTTTTTTTTTTGAAAGGTTTAGATTGAAGAATTTTGAATGGATAAAATGAGTTCTTAGTCCTAGTATAACTTTACAAATATATAATGAAACAAAAAAGAATACGACATGTTGACATGTTGACATTTACAATTAAGGGGCCGTTTGGTATGGGGTAATCAAATTTTTCTGATTCCTGGGAAAGTTAAACAAAGTAATGTGATTCCTGGAAACCTTGTATACCTGTGTTTGGTTGTGCATGGAAATATTGTATCAGATTCCTGGGAATGTCAGATATATATGTTTGGTTACACATTTGAACATATGGGAATCTTTTTTTTAATGAATTTTTAATTGTTAATAATCATATTTTTTATAATTACATTAAAAAAAATTCCATTTTCAATGTTACACACACACACGCAAACCTATCCCATTCGATCTCAGCAATGTCATCTTCAATGTTCAATAACAACAACATACAAATCTCCATCTCCGACGAAGACTCAGACGAGCTCGGTCGGATGCGAGTCCGAGTCCGCAGAAAGCGCAAGAAACAGAACCATCAGCGAGTGAAGTCCGAGTTGACTCATCGAGTTCTAAGGTTTTTTATTAAGTACTGGATGGTCTTGATCTTTCTTATCGCTGCTGGATTGCTCCTTTTTGAGGCCACGAGAATTGGGAAGAAGCCGAGTTCGGTTGACAACTCGGAGCACGGTGGAGTTACGCAGCCGCGCAAAGAGAAGGATTTGAGACTCGTTGGGTTGGAGAAGCCAAGCTTGGAGAACAAACCGGAAGGGAATCTGAATCGACTATAATCTCCCATTTTTAATTGCTGTGTTTAATGTTTTGGTTTTGGGGTTTTCCCCAAAATTACAGATCCTCTTTTCAGATCAAAAAAGAAAAAAAAGATGGGAGCAAAAAAAAATGCAGATCCTCTCTTCCTCGTTTTCAGATGTTCCTATCATCGGAATTTTACCCGGCATTCCTCGTCGATCTAAAGAAGCGGTACATGACCGAGTAGGCGATTATCTGTTCGAAGAGAAACCCTATTTCTTCGTCGGCGTCGTCTGGCTCGAACTCCTCTTCCTATCGCCTTTCTCCATCGTCAACATCTTCGGGATCCTTTGCTCCAAGCCCTGGTTCAACACCACCTGCTTGATCTACGGCATCTCCATCGCCACTCCAATAACGATTGTGTTGGGGGAGCTGATGGGGTATGGGAAGGCGTCTGAGAAGATGATGATGATGTATTCTCCGTCCATGGGTCTCGGTGTTTTGGTGTTTCTTTGTGGGTTGATTCTGTGTTCTTCAAAGACAAGTTTGGCTCTTAGCAAGAGATCGACCTGCTTTGCTTAGGAAGAACTGAAGAATAGAGCTTGATTTTTTAATTTTTTGATTATCATCAAAAGTGCTTTTGTTTTTTGTTTCTGAGTTTTGTTGATCTAAAGTGTTTTGATGGTATTGGAAATTGAATGATTAGAGATTGTTTTCTGTTTAATTTAGTTCATGATTTCATTTTTTAGTTCACTTGTTAATTCAACAATTTTATTTTTGTTTTAATCTTTTGAACATATCGTGTTTTGTTTTTATTTTTGTTTTTTTTTAATTGATTGTGGGTCCCACAATGGGAATCAAATAGAGGGGCCTCTGAAACCCACCTGTTGGGATGGGTTTTAGATTACCCCCTTGGAGGGTAATGTGATTCCCATGAGATTCACTTTCCCGGGAAACAAAAAACCCAAATCTGCTACCAAACATGGGAATGCTATGAGATTTCCATTCCCATGTAAAGATGACCCCATACCAAACGGCCCCTAATATTAATGGAATGAGACCATCTTGTATTTTTTTTTTCCAAATGCGACATGTTGATGGGTTGGCGGAGACTCAAAATTGAGACATTACTTGACTGAATGAGCGTTTTTTCCACTGAATCACATTGGACAGTGGTAGACCCTCTTGTATTTGGTGCTCGCGGGTGATGTTTCTGATTTTCTTAGAAAATGTCACTAAAACAGTCACAGTGGAGGCACTTATTGGGTTTCGCCTGATGGTCTCTTGTTTAATTTGTGAGCTAACAAATTTAAGAACAATATTGATGAAAGGTCGGTGGTTCTAAAAATTGATACCACTTGCTCCAAAATAAATTTAGGATTCACATCAATATGAACACATAGAAAATTTAAGGAAGAATTTGAATGTAATTTTAATATTAACTCTCTTTACAATATGGAATTTACAGATTTACATCAACACGAACCACATGAGTAAGGTACTGAAACTGTCCAGAATTTCCAGCAATATTTCATCAAACGGCACACTGTACATGAAATACAAACAACTGGAGTGTGAAGGTACATAACTTATAGGGCATATTTTATATTATATTTATAACCTTTAATTTGGATTTGCTAGCTACTTGATTTATCTATTTTTATTTAATTTGAGTTATTTTTATGTTTTAGATGAAATTGTGTGGAACTCAGAAAATAATCAATTTTAGAGAATAATGTATAAAATCATGCGGGCCTTCAAAGAAATTAAATATTTAAAGACCCAAATCCTACGAAAATCAAAGGTCCAAAGTCAAAGAATGAAAATTAAATAAAAGAGAGATAAAAAATGTGTATGTGCGAAGTATGGGCCACATAAGGAATAATTTAATTCAAATTAAATTGGACCGCATAAAGACATAGGATCACAATTTTAAAGCAAGTCACGTGGTCCAATGTTGTTAAAATAGGGAAATTGAATTTGGTGAGACCGACCTAAAAGAATTAAGTAGGGGTGGGCACGGTTCATTAAACCTAACCGAACCGACCTAAACCGAACCGAAATATGGTGTTTGGTTCGGTTTTAAGGTTGAGTTCGGTTCAATTCGGTTCGAACATAATGAACCGCATAGAATATGGTTCGGTTTCGGTTTCGGTTTTAGACCTTTCAAAACCGAACCGAACCGACAAACCGAACTATAAATACAAAAAAAAATACAAATTTTATTATGGATTATATGTTGGATTATTTATGTATGATCTTATTTTATTTTGGACTTCTATCATTCTATGTAATGTATGGACTGAATTTGGTAGAATGGTAACTATTGAGCAGGTACTTATGATTAAATTGGACTAAATTTGATTAGTTAAACAGTAATGTGGTCTATTTAGATATGTTTTGAATGTAATAGATTGTTAAAAAAATAGCCCAAAATTAATTGCCCAAAGGCCAAAGGTCTAAATACAAAAATAGAACTTTTAAATGATACAAAAATTGAAAAATATATAAAAAAACCTCAAAGCCCAATAGGCCCAAAACCGAATTGAACTGAACCGAACTGAACCGAGATAAAGGTGTTCGGTTCAATTCGGTTTTGTGGTTCAATACGGTTCAAACCGATTCAAGTTTTTAAAAACCGAAAATATAACGGTTCAATATGGTTTTGTCCAAAACCGAACCGAACCGAACCGCGCCAACCCCTAGAATTAAGTATAAATTGTTCTTTGAGCGTGGAATGGAGAGCTCTCGATTTGGTGGAGGCATGGAGCTGGGAGTTTTGGTCCACAAAGACTGATTTCAAAGGCCAAATTATTTTTATTGTGTGAATAAAAAAAGGAAAAAAAAAATTAGGACAGTTAGCGTGGTCTTTAATTTTGTTGGTTTATTAGTATTTTTTTTTTAGTTGTGTCAAGTGTGTTTATTTAGAGTTGTGTTTTTATTTTGTTTTTTTTTATTTGCTTTGTTTTGTTCTAGTTTTTGTTGGGTCGGGTCTGATATTTTAATTCTATTTCATTTATTTGTTTTTATAGTTTTTGTTATTTTCTTTGTCACTTTTTGTTTTGTGGAAATTGTTAACAATGAGCACTTCTAACAAGGGAAATTTTTTTTTAACCGCATACGAAACTTTAATCGTTAATAACCACTTTTTCAAAAAAACTTTCATTATACATCCCAAATTACTAAAATACCCCTAAAATAATTTTTTAATTTGTTTTGTATTTTTTTTTACTGTCGTATTCTCTGTGCATTCTTCTTCGTTATTCTCTTTGTTTCCTGCAAATCGAACATAATCGCACCATTGTTAGAGGACAAAAAACATAGAATCATGAAATCGCCTTTGTAGATTTGAAGATTTGTAGGTTTGAAGGTTTGAAGAAGTGAGTGAGGAAAAACTTTTCCGATTTGCTCTAAATCGGTTTAAGTTGTGTAAATGTCTTCCATTTGTGAATTAATTGAATTCAAAACAGTTATTTTAACATTATTTTAACATTATTGCATCACTTTTATGTGTTTTTGTGAAGAATCAAATGAAATAAAGTTTCACGTTTTTTCCAGAAGATTTCAAGTTTCACTGGTTCGAAAACTTGAAATCTTATGTAAAAACTTGAAATGCTGACAGGTTTCTAGGTAAGATTTCAAGTTTTTGAGTAAGATTTCAAGCATGATTACAAGTTTTCGTAAAACATTTCAAGTTTGTTGAAGAGTTCAAGCTTTCAAAAAAAAAAATTCAAACCAAACGCAAACATCCAGTCCCAAATCATCCAAAATATCAGACCTCAACCAAATCAACCCCAAATTTGATACATTCCAACATTTATTACTCCCTAAACATATTTTTAACAATAAGAGAGTGAAGAGAGGAGAGAGAGAGAGAGGGGCGAGGAGAGAGAGAGAGGAAAGAGAGAGAAGAGAGGACCGGGGAGGAGGCGACGACGACGACGACGCTCTCTTCCTGCAGCTCTGGCGATGATGCTCTTTTCCAGCAGCTCTTGCTACAGCCACACTCTTTTCTCTCTCACCGACCACACTCTTCTCTAGTTTTGAATTGAGAGAAAACCCAAATGCCCAATGCTTATCCACTGTTGTTTTGGCTTTTAGGTTCTTATACATGGGCATTGAGGTAATTTCTCATAAATGTGGTTATTAACGATTAAAATTTCATATGTGGTTACAAACGAAAGTCTAATATTTTCAGTGGCTAGTTTTGGTTTTCTCTCTTCGTTAGTTTTTGATTTTTTTTTTTTTGTGTTTCACAACATAATTCACCTAGGTATTTGTTTAGGTTTTTCCGGTTAGTTTTGACATGACAGAGATCGTAGAACCTAATGAGAAAACTCTAGGAAGTACTTTTCATCTGTTACAGCTAATCATTCATCTTGCATTGTGTTGTCGGATACTGTGGCTACACACTTTGAAGTTAAGCCAACCGTAATTCAACTTCTTCCATCTTTTTATGGGTTAGATAAAGAAGATTCTTACATGCATTTTAAGGAATTTCTTGACATCTATTCTACATTCCGTTTCCAGAATTTTCCGAATGAGTCAGTTAGGTTTCGTTTGTTTCCCTTTTCATTGAAAGATAAGGGAAATACATGGTTGAACTTTCTAGCTCCTAGATCTATCAATAGTTGGGACACATTAGTTAACAAGTTTTTAACTAAGTTTTTCCCAATTGCCAAAACTAATACCCTTAGGAGAGAAATTTATGATTTTTATCAAAATGAGGGTGAAAATTTTTATGAGTGTTAGAAAATATTTAAAGACTTGCTTTTGAAATGTCCACACCATGGTTTTGAAGTTTGGAGACTTGTGCAATATATTTATAATGGTTTGACTACGTCAAACCGACACATTATCGAGTCTATGAATGGCGGAGCATTTTTAAACCTTAGGGAGAGGGATGCTTGGGAATTCCTAGAGATATTGTCTGAAAATTTCCAACAGTGGGATTTTTCTACCCAAGGGGAGAGGTCAATACAAGTACCTAAGAAATGAGGGTTGTATGAGGTGAGTGATGATGTACATGTGATGAGTGCTTTCGCGAGTCTCAATAGGAAGGTAGAAGCATTAGCTATGAGCCAAAAGATGAACACGGCCAATAGTGTTAGGAGTGAGTTGTGTGCTTCGCGTGCCAACCCATCCTCTACCTGTCCTGAGAGCTATGTTGAGCAAGCAAATGCACTCAATTCTTACGAGAATCATCCAAATTTTTTTGGAGGTAAAACCAATCTCTAATGAGTCATGGAGGGCAACAATTTGCTCCTCCATCACATCCTCATAGTTTTCAGTCTACTCCCTATTTTGTTGCCCCTCAAAGGAAATCTTCCTTAGAGGAAACCTTCCTTAGAGGAAACATTCCTTAGAGGACACTTTACAACTATTTATGCAAACTATCCAACAAGCTCTCTTGAAGATTGAAACTCAAGTGGGTTCGTTAGCCACTGTCATAGGAGAAGAGAGAAAGAGGGAAACTTCCGAGTCAGTCAGTTCCTAATCCAAAAGGTCAATATGAGGTAGGATTGTCACATGTCTCTAATGTTCATCATGAGGAAGTTAAATCTATCACTACTCTTAGGTCTGGTAAGATAATGGATAATCATGTGAGTGTACCTAGAGGGAAGAAAGAAACTGAGAGGTCTGGTAGTAAGCCTAGTGAAGAGAAAATAGTTAAGAACCCCACTTCTAAAGAGTCACTATAGCCAGATTTGCCTATTGCATCCTATGTTCCTAGAGCTCCATTTCCACAGAGACTTGTTCCTTTAAAGAAAGGCACACCACATAATGATATTTTGGAGGTGTTTAAGCAAGTTCACATAAATATCCCTTTTCTTGATGCTATTCAATAAGTGTCTGCATATGCCAAATATTTGAAAGATCTCTATGTTGTAAAAAGAAAAATAAATGTTCCAAAAGAGGCATTTTTGACTGAGCATGTTAGTTCCATAATCCAAATGAAAACTCCTATCAAGTTTAAGGATCCTGGATGTCCTACTATTTCTTGTGTTATAGGTGATCATGTGATTGATAGTGCCTTACTTGATTTAGATGCGAGTGTTAATTTATTGCCATATTCTGTGTATGTGCAATTAGGATTAGGGGAGCTGAAACCCACTTTTGTGAGACTCCAGTTAGCTGATAGGTATATTAAAATTCCTAGGGGATTCATAGAGAATGTTTTGATTAAGGTTGATAAAGTTTATTTTCTTGTGAACTTCATTGTTATTGATACTCAACCTGTAATGAATACTAATGGGCAAATTCCTGTGATTTTGGGTTGTCCTTTCTTGGCTACATCTAATGCAATAATTAATTGTGGTAATGGTGTATTGAAGTTGTCTTTTGGGAATATAACTGTAGAGCTTAATGTTTTTAATATTAGTTAACAATTGTAAGAGCAAGAAGAGGTAAGTGAGATTAACATGATTGATTATGCATATCATGATCCATTCTTAGAATGTTTTGATGATGACCCATTGAAAAAGAAATTAGCTCAGTTTGGCATAAGAATTAAGGGAGATTGTGTGAGTGATGGACCAAATGTTGTGACAATTTTTTTTTTTCATCTTTTGAGTCTACACCTTTACTATTTGTAGGGAAAACTTCACAATTAGACTTGAAAGTGGAAGATATTCTTTTGGATGATTATGGTTGACCCATTGTGTTGTCATTTTTTGTTCTTTAGTTTCTTAGGAATTTTTTTTTTGTTCTTTATTGTTTGTGTCCTAGGTTGTTAGCATTAAAGCAAAAAAAAAATGGAGTCGGTAGTTAGTTTCATATTTTTGTTTTCTATTTATACATATTTTCAGTGCTAATTTTTTCTCTAACGTGTGTTTCTTGATTTTATTTTTTTGTTAGGAGACAGTACGGAACCAATCAGGTGTGATCTATCCCTTACTATTTGATGTTTTCTTTTATATTTCCTATATCCTTTTGATATTTGCTTGTGCATTTGTAGTTATTATGTTGAGGAAACATTGAGGACAATGTTTACAATTGGTTTGAGTGTGGGGAATTAAATTTTCAAAAGAAGTTGGTTTCAAAAAAAAAGTCTTGTTCTTTTTTGAGTCCGTCTTCTGCAAAATAATCAAGTTTGAAATGCTCTTAGGTTTGTCTTTAGAGACATAAGTGTATGCTTTTATCACTGAGCTTAGACTAACGTCTTGCCACTTAGAGTATTGCATTGCATTTTTACAAAATTAGGACATATTCTTGATGTGATGGTGGATAAGATGCTTAGTTGAATTGCCATGGTTAATAGTGGAGACTACCCTTGTGAGTTTACCAAGCCAGAAAGCGTACTTATTAGATGGTTTGTTTGTTTCTATTCCTAAACACTTATCAGGTTCTTAGTATTAGAAATTGATCTCAATGGGTTATACATCGGATATTAAAGAACATTCATCATAAAAGATATCATATGTGGAATTGCTATTGATTTTGTTGAACCATTATAAGTGACATAGACAATGTGTGCTTAAATTCACTTAAAAAGACCTTAAATATTTCCTACCTTGTGTGTGTGCACCATTGCCAATTTTGAATCCAAACACTGTAAGCCTTTTTCTTTCATCACCCACATTAACTGAAAACTCAATAAGTCTTAATATTTAGCCATACCTTATAGCTTGGGATTATATTAAGGAAGTGATGAAGAAGAGTGACGAGGGTTCGAAGACATGTGGATTTCAAAAAAATGGTGGTTCGTGAAATGTACATATATGGCAAAAGAAAGAAGGCATACTTAAGCAATGTATGAGAGGTGTTTGAAATTATGTAATTAATGTATAAAGTTTTCATCTCATTTCCAAAAAAAAATGAAAAAAAAACTGAATTGAAAAAAAAGAAGAAGAAAAAAAAGAAAAGAAAAAAAAAGAAGAAAAAAACTATATTGAGAAAAAAACAATAATTAATGAGATGAAGAATCAAATGAAAGTGAAAAAGAGAAATAGTATGTTCATGGATGGTTCAAGAAGCTTGGATGTAAATTAAATGAAGACAGAGTTTAAAGAAATTCAACCGAGCATTGAAGACCGCTAGAAAATTTCTCGATATGGTCCAAGGTTTTGTTGCTTACCCTTTTGCCCGTTCCTCTTAACCTTCACTCTATTGCCCAATTACAACCAAATTAAGTCCTAATTGATCTTTTGGGAATGCTGGGTTAAGAGTAAAAGAAACATGTGCTCTATCTTGTTCTTAATGTCTGATTCTGTTCATGAGATCCTTTGTATAAATTCAAGCGTTTTTCTATATTATATATTCATATGCACTAATATTTTGAAATTTCTTGTGCTTAAACTTCAATCACATATGCTTGATGAGTGTATTTGCCTAGGTTCTGTATGAAATATTAGTGACATCTTGTGAGAATTAGAATCGAGACGAATTACATCTATGACATTTGACGGCTGTGTCTTTGAAGCTAGATCGTCTTGAGTATGGGATTTTCATCAAACTAGTGATGCATTTAAATAAGTGACATAATTTTAGTATTTATTCAGTGGCTTTAGCATGCATTTGTCTTTGTTGGCATCTTGAGTTGCATCTTGGTCTAATTGGTTTTTGCAAAAATATGTTTGTGGCTTAACTTAGGTTTTTGTTTTTAGATTGTAGGTTTCGTTTTAATTTTTAGTTTTTAATTTTTGTTTTTATTTTGCTCGAGGACTAGCAAAATATAGGTTTGGGGGTATTTGATGGCCATATTTTATATCATATTTATAACCCTTAATTTGGATTTGTTAGCTACTTGATTTATCTATTTTTATTTAATTTGAGTTATTTTTGTGTTTTAGGTGAAATTGTATGGAACTCAGAAAATAATCAATTTAGGGAATAATGCATAAAATCATGTGGGCCTTCAAAGAAACGAAATATTTAAAGACCCAAGTCCAAGAAAATCCAAGACCCAAAGTCAAAGAATGAAAATTAAGTAAAAGAGAGACAAAGAAATGTGTATGTGTGAAGTGTGGGCCACATAAAGAAAATTTTAATTCAAATTAAATTGGGCCGTATGGAGACAAGGATCACGATTTTAAAGCAAGTCACGTGGTCCAGTGTTGTTAAAATAGGGAAATTGAATTTGGTGAGACCGACCTAAAAGAATTAGGAATAAATTGTTCTCGATGCGTGGAATGAAGAGCTCTCGTTTTGGTGGAGGCGTGAAGTTAGGAGTTGTGGTCCGCGAAGACCGATTTCAAAGGCCTGAGCTTCGATGCATCTTTCGGGTTTTATTGTTATTTTATTTTTAATGTCTTTTTAATTTTCTTTGTATTATGGTAGACGATGAAACCCTGTGTTATGGAATAATTTCCAGATATTTTTATTAATTCCTAAATATTATTTTTTAATGTTTATGGTTTTCGCTACTATTGATTTTTAAATATAAAACTCTTTCATCTCTAATATCATGTATTTTTGATAGTTAGGTATATATCTTAATCAATGTTTGGTTTCGTAACTTTAATTATAATTCCTTTGATTTTTTGTTTTTTATTAATTTGAATACATAGAATGCTTAGTGATTGTATTTTGAAGCTAAGGAAAACCAACTTAAGATTTTGTTTAATGTACTTACTGTTAAATTCATGAGTAGATAATAAATTGATTTTTAATTGTCACTATAATTTGGGAAATTAATAAATTATCTGGAAGCTATGAAATTATACAGTGGTGGATTCAAATACTTTAGTATTCTTGAATTAATTGTTTTTGACCTTATTTGCTTTAATTTAGTTTAATTTTAATCTTAATTCATCACATTCGGTTACCTAGGTTAGGATAAGATTAAATTTAAATTCGACTAGTTTCTTACAATCCTTATGGGAACGACCTCGTACTCGCATTAGCTATTATACAATTGACTCATGCACTAGCTATTATACAATTGACTCATGCACTTGCGATTATTTATTTTTAAATTTTAGACAACAATAACAACCCATAAAGTTTTTGTTTTTAAAGCTGTGCGGTCAGTCTATTGATTAGGGCTCATTAAAGTTGTCATGCGAAGAGATATTGTCAGATTAAATGAATACAATTTACCACAAATCCATATGGACTTTAGTATATAATTGCCATCAGAATTTTCACTATGTTAAATATATAGAGTTGAGAAAGAAGAGATCAGGACATTTCACTTTTACTTTTATTGTTGTTCGAAAAATCGGCCTAGGCAGCCGATTTATCTCTGCGTAGGCGCTAGGCAGCATCCAGCCATGGTGAAAACAACCTAATCTGTTGTATTAGGCGGCAGGCGACTAGTCGGCATTAGTCGCCTTAGGCAATCTTGGCGGAGTCAAAGCCGTTGACTCCACTGAGACCTAATTTATTTATTTTCTAAAGTAATATTAAAACTGCGTCGTTTTTAGGGGTCTTACACACTAAAACAATGTCGTTTTTGCTTCACTTTAATGAAGCTAAAACAGCTTTAGTCCCCCATCTCAATCACGACCAAACCAATAAACCCCGATTTCTAAACCAACAAACCTCTCGACTAGCCCTTTCAAGTTTCAATCCCCAGGGGCGGACCCACCTCAGGTCCAGGTGGGGCTCATGCCCTACCTCAAAATTTTAAAAAAAATAAAATAAAATTGATTATGTTTATATTATATCAATATATACTAATTAACCTTTATTATAAAGTATCACCTTTATCATGGCTGGTTTTATGCCTTTTTTCCACCTTTTTTGTTTGTGATTTCTACAACCACTAATTTGGTGTGACGGTCTCTAAATGGCTATTAATTTTTCAAATTGGTTCAAATTAGTTATTTCATAGAAATTAAGTATCAATTGTTGCCACATTGCCTATTAATTGTTTGAAATCCGTTTATTTATGTCATAATATGTTAGAATAGAGGACAAAACAGTAAAACAAAAAGGGGAAATATTGTAAAATCATCAAGAAGGCTCAAACATGTAGGTTTTGAAAACAAAATAGGCACAACAAAAAGGTGGGCCCTGATTAATTTTCTATAAAAACAAAACTGTTTTACTGGATCGTTATGATCATATTAATTCTAATATTTAATTTAAAGGTAAATAATGAAATCGTTATCCTTACTTTTAAAATAATAGCAACTTGGGAGAAAGATAAGTTAAAGATAGAAGTAATGATTAACAGTCAATAATTCATTTAAAATAAAAAATAAAAAATTAATCAAATCATTACTTTATATATATATAATTAAATAATCATATAATATAAAAATAATAAATTAATCAAATCATTACTTTAAATATATAATTAAATAATCAAAAGGCATAAATATTGTCCATAAAATTCTTTATGGATTCCATGTCACAAATAATGGCATCTTTCTGTTAGATTTTGACGAAATGACCGACAATAAACAATGTTTTGTCAAAATAATGATTTTGAAACAATTTAAATAGTGAATGACTTTTTTAGGACTCCACTCACCAATTAATGGTGTATAGTGCTTTTTTCTATAATTTTTTTATGTCTATTTTATTTTACCATTTTTTTCAATTCCTTTCTCAAATTTTCATCTTTTTTTAAAACAAAACAATTCACTTCCTCTCTTTCATAATTGTCAACTTCTTAACTACCTTCAATTTGTAGTTACTCAATTCAATTTTATTTTATGTTAAATTATCTATTATTATTTTGAACATTTATTATTTCTAATGGTTTAAGTTTGACATACACATAACACATCCAATCAATAAATCCTAAATCCTAAAATCTCAAATTTTAATTTATTGTATTAAAATAGTCCATCTATTATTATGACTCCATTTATTTTATCCTTAAGATTTTTCTTTATAATATTATTTTATTTTATCCTTAGTATTACCGAGGGTATTTTTATTATTTCCAATGGCCATGACCGTCAGAAATGGTAGTATTTGTGCGGGCTCGTCAGTAAATGGTTATTTGCGAAGAGCGTATTTGTGACGGCCTCCAACGGCTTTTCCCCATCGGAAAAGTGTATTTCCGACGACATTTATAGTGTCATTTTTGTTATATAAAAAAACTAAATTTACAGTGATCTTCATTTTTCAGTATTTTATTTATATAATTGTTATTTTATTCAAATGCCCCACATGATTAAAATTTATGGATCCGCCATTAAGAGCCCAATCTCGTTGTCCAAAGCCGTTGTTTGCAGTCGCTGCTGTTGTCACTCGTCCACTCTTCATCCATCTAGGGTTTGTGTCTTTGTGATTGGATTTGGATTTTGGATAAGTGTTTGTGGATTTTGATTAGGGACAAAGATCCTCCGTTGAACTTTCCCTTTGCTGAACCATGCTAACCTTTTAAGGATCTAGTGACATGTTGCTTTAATTAAAACATGTGGTTGAGATTACTTTTCTAATTTATTTAAAATGTAAACTACAACGTTTTTATAAAGGAAAAAGATCGTTTTACCCCCGGACATTTACACTATCAGAAAGGTGAGGGCGGGGTTTCGGATAGATGTTTATTAATTTTATAGGCAAGGTTAACGGGACAACATGGTTCAGCTGAAAGTTCAGTAGAGAATCCTTATCGTTCGAGTAGTGTGTAATTGGATTTTGAACAGATGTTTATTGATTTTGATTGGTTTATGTTGGATTTTGGATAGGTGTTTCACTAATCAATCTGATTTAACTTTTAATGCTAGCTAGTATGCTTATTCATTAAACAATCACCGGTCAAAATTCTTTCAACTCCTCTCAACTCGTATATATATACACCTTGCCGCCAACCTTAACATTACTATCTTACAATTCTTGTACGTACAATTACATAAAAGAACAATGCCGTCTCTCTCAATGTATGCGAACTTGATGCATTATTTATTTATTTATTCATAATCTTCATTAATTACCAGTCTTTTATGGTTTAGATTTAGCTACCGTATAAAAGAACGGTATAGCTAGTTACTAGATAGTAACCAGAGATTAATATATATATTTAGTTTTTATATCTTTAATTTTTATAGATTTTTAGATTACCATAAAGTATCTATATAGTAACTAAACTTGAGATTTTTTTTTTTACAATGATGTACAGGTTACTTACGTAGCTGTCAGAGAAGTTAACGTGCGCTAAAGAGAACCCTTTCACACCAAAACCACACCTGACGCGATACTGGAACATGAAGATCAGCAACAATTTACCAGAATCTCACTTTCTTCACTCAAAGGTATCTTCACCATTAAAGGCCACTGACATCGCGAATTTCCCCAAACTCGTAACGGCTCTATACAACAGCCAGCTCCTTGAACTCCTCCCTCTGCCATTGTTTTCCACATACGTTATGACAACATATTCCGAGAACGACCATCATTTCATTAATAGCAGCAGTAACAGCTCTGAATCCGAGACAGATGCTGATAGATTCTTCCGTGATTCCAACATGAAGAAAGGAACTGTCATGCCAATCCCTGATATTACAAACAAAATGCCTGAAAGTACATTTTTGCCCCGGACCACTATTAACAAAATACTGTTCTCGTCAACGGAACTGAGTGCCATGAAAGAGATTTTCAACGTTAGTGATAATTCAGCATTGGAGCATATAATCAAGTCCGCTCTCAAGGATTGTGAGAGGAAACCCAATCCGGGGGAGAAAAAACGGTGCTGTTGCATCAGTGGAGGACATGATTGACTTTGCTACGTCAGTTCTTGAACGTGACGTGACACTCCATAAAACTGAGAACAGCAAGGGATCGAAGCAAGACATATTGATCGGATCAGTGAAAAGAATCAACGGTGGTAAAGTGACTAAAGTTGTGTCATGTCACCGGGAGTAGTATTCATACTTGCTTTATTGTTGTCATTCGGTTCCGGATGTTGCTATGTACGAAGCGGATATTTTGGATCCGAAAAAAAAAAGATCAATCATGGTGTGGCCATTTGTCACTTGAATACTTCGTCGTGGTTCGCGGGTCATGAAGCTTTTCATGCCTCGGGTTCGGGTCCGGGGAAGATTGAAGTGTATCATTGGATTTTTGAGAAGGATTTGATCTGGACCAATGAAGATCATTAGAATCATTAATGTTGGATTATAGTTTAATTTGATCGTGTCTTGTTTGTTTGTTTATTTTGAATAAAAAGTTCGTTCACTTAAGCAAAGAAGGGAATAATTTGTTGATACATTAAACAGTTTGGAATAAAAAAAAAGGTTGAATTATATTTTCAAGTGGTTTTCATCTTATAACTCTGTCCATGTGTACCTATTTAAAAATGGACATATCATTTGTTGAGATATAAGTAAAATATAAAAGTGAGATGGGGATGTAAATATTATTTGTTAATTTAGCTCTTATATTAATAAAGACTAAAGAGTCACGTTAATATGTACCCGGAATCCAAAACATATTAACAGCACAATTTTTTTTTTAAAAAACAATTCATAATTATTAAATAATATCAGTTAAATTAATTAATTCCCTTAGATTGCTTTATAATTCTTTGAAGCCCATGCAACTTGCTGCAGCCATGACTGTAGTCAGAAGATCTGAAATTCTGTTGTACTTTTATAACTTATAAGGTTGTTGTTGAGTGGTTTGATTATAGCTTTCACATGGATTGATGGATGCAGGAAATTGATGAGAATAAGGTGTTGTTTCTGATTTTTCTAAACATTTTATTGCAGGCTCATTTTGCCTGTATGCCTTGGAAGCTTTTATTTGCTCTCTATTTTTTCTAGAAAATATAAACTATATTTGTGATGTAAAATTCGAATCTAATTATTTCTCTCTTTTTCACCATTGAATTGAAAGCAAATGTATGAATGGATATGGAAATTAAAATTTTAAGTTGATATAACATGATTTAATTTAAATATTTTTAAACTTTTGTGTTATGTAAATTTCGGAGCAAAATCAACATACATAACTTCTCTAGCTTGTACATGCAAATTCCAACATTATTTTGTGGCCCTTAGATTGATTTTTTTTTTTTTGAAAGGTTTAGATTGAAGAATTTCGAATGGATAAAATGAGTTCTTATTCCTAGTATAACTTTACAAATATATAATGAAAAAAAAAACTTCTACATTCACAACCATCAGATCACAAATTAAAGCAATGCCCAACTCCTAATATACACAAATTAAAAATGGAAAACAACAACCAATTAATTATTCAAGAGCTTTACCAATAACTGATCTTGTCATCCAATTAAACATTATTCTCCAACTCCATTTAATTTATTTGTGATAGTTGACAAATGGGTATGAAATATTATTAGAGATTGAATTTGAGATCTTGTCGCCTAATAATACTAGAAAGAACATATGTTTCTATTGGGCTAATAATCGATAATTAGGGTTTGAACTTTGTAGGTATAGATAGTGGTACAATTTAATTTTGGCATCTCTTCAATCTTGAGTCTTATCATGACTCTTGAGTCTTATCATGATCGATGCATGCATATGAACTGTGAAGTCTGTGAAGACCAAATGCATTTCCCCAACATAAACTACTTCTCATGAGTCAAGACACCTGTCCATAACTGCACTGATTCACCTTTTACAAATAATTTTTTATTTTACTTATGCCGTTCACCTTTTACAAATAATTTTTTATTTTACTTATGCCGTCAGATTTAAGCCGATTAGATATAACACAACACCAGAATGTGTAGAATTTATCTTATGTTTGTTAGGATTGGTTATAAAAACGGTGTAGTTTACCATTTAAATAAATTAGAAAAGCAATAAATAAATTAGAAAAGCAATCTTAACCACATATTTTTATTAAAGCCACTTTTCACAAGATTCTTAAAAGGACAACATGGTTTGCAAAAGGAAAATTCAGCAGAGGATCTTTACCCTTTGATTAGTGTTTGATTGGATTTTGGATAGATGTTTATGGGTTTTGATTGATTTGTGTTGGGTTTTGGATAGGTTAAGAACACTATAAGTAAATTTAGATTATTAAAAGTTGTCACATCAGTATTTGAAGATATTTTCAGGGATTGTTAAATTTGATGATTGTGTAGTCCACAATGGTACATTTTATCTAAATCAAAAATTTAATCCTACCTCATTTTTCACTGTTCCCGCTTATTTTTACTTCAAGGGTAAAAAAAATAAAAATAAAAAACTATAAAAACAAGAGAAGGTATATGATATGAGTATTTATTCATTCGTAATGAAGAGACAAATTTTACATGATTAAAATTTTGGGGTTGAAACAATGATGGGATACATAGGTGATCAGAAAAAAAAAAACCACAGATGAGAGAGAAAGGATAAAATTACCAAAGCATTTATTTTGGGTTAAATTTGTATTTGATAATTGAAAGTCATTCTTCAAATTTGATTATTGGATAGACAATTTGATTATTGATTATTGATTATTGATAATTGCTATTACTAAATTTTAGTGACTGTGTTGGACTAGTGTTTTTTTTGAAAAAATAATCAAATTTTGATTACTCTCATACTCTTAAGAATACCATTGGAGATGCTCTTAATCTTTCGATAACACACAACACTGGAATGTTTAGAATTTATCTTATGTTGATTACGATTGGTTATTAAAACGGTGCACTTTACATTTTAAATAAATAAGAAAAGCAATAAATAAATTAGAAAAGCAATCTCAACCACTTATTTTTATCAAAGCCACATGTCACATGATCCTTAAAAGGACAATATGGTTAGAGGGAAAGTTGAACTGAGGATCCTTATCCTTTGATTGGTGTGTGATTGGATTTTGGATAGATGTTTATGGATTTTGATTGATGTTTATGGATTTTGATTGATTTGGGTTGGATTTTGTATAGGTGTTTCACTAATCAATCTGATTTAACTTGTAAAACCATCTCCAATGATATAAGCAAATTTAGACCGTCAAAAGTTATCACATCAGCATTTGAGGATTATTTTCAAGGATTGCTAAATTTGACGAGTGTGTAGTCCACAATGGTACACTTTATCTAAATCAAAATTTACTTTATCTAAATAAAAAGTCTAATCGCGTCACATTTTTCTCTGTTCCCACCCATTTTTATTTCAAGGGTAAAAAAATAATAAATTAAAAAAGAATGGTGCTATTGGCACCCTTACTACTGAACTATTTATACCCCGCTTTTTAAAATTTGGATTTAATTATATTAAATCAAATGGTTTTATTAATTTTTTGATTTATTGCCAGGATTACCTTTTTACTTATTTTTCAAACTAATACATCCCATATCTGTTTCAATAATAATAATAATAATAATAATAATAATACACTTCATCTCTAATCTTTATATATATTTTTCTCACATCTATTCGCATAACTTGTTTTTTCGTCTTATATTAAGGTGAAACCATCTTTATTAGATGCAATTTTTTTTCTTTAGCCGATTGGATTGCTGGTGGTAGATTGCGAGTATGATATTGATCGTCCATGATTTTTTTGAATGATTGAGTTATATTTTTGAAGTGGTTTCGTTTCGTCAGAGATTATGTTTTCTTGGTTGTGATTCTTGGTGCGATTTCATTGTTTTTTTTTTTGTTTTTTGTTTTTTTTGTAAATAACATTAAACTAACTTTGGAATAACAGGAATAAAATCTATAAAAGAATTGATACAAATTATAATATGCCTAGAAGATCTGAAAGAAAATAAACCAAGAGGGAAAAAATAGCAAATATGGATCTAGAATTTGAAAATAAAAACAAAACAAACATGTGAAATAATAAAATCAATAAATACTAAACAAGGGAAACATGAGATCGAGATTTGAAAGAAAATATAAAAAATAGTAAACATTCAGTGATTTGAAATAATCTATGTCATTAGGGTTTTAAAATAAGGAAAGTGAGGTTTTATTAGTTTAACTTTGTATAAGATTTTTTTTTAAATAAAAAAAGTATGTCTCTTTAAGTAATTTGATAAAAGGAAACAAAGAATACTAAATAATATAAAAAGTGGGGTATAAATAGTTCAGTAGTGGGTATACTAATATCACTGCTCATAAAAAAAACTATAAATGACTATGTTTGTGTTTTGTGTAATTTTGAAGAGAATGTATATGATATGGATATTGATCCATTCGTAATGAAGAAACGAATTTTACCTGATTGAAATTTTTAAGGTCGAAACAACGATGAGATACATAGGTAATCAGAGAAAAAAATAGAAAAAAAAGCAACATATGAGAGAGAAAGAACAAAATTACAACTATCAATTATTTTGGGTTTAGTTTGTAATTGATGATTGAAAGTCAATCTTCAAATTTGATTATTGGAGAGACAATTTGATTATTGATAATTGTTATTGCTAAATTTTAGTGACTCTGTTGGACAATATTTTTTGGATAAATAATCAAATTTTGGTTACTCTCTTACTTTAAAGATACCATTAAAGATGCTCTAATGCAATGCTTATTCTTTAAACAATCACCGGTCAAAATTCTTTCACCTCCTCTCAACTTCTATATATATACACCTTGCCGCCAACCTTAATTTTACTATCTTACGATTCTTGTACTTACAATTACTTAAAAGAAAAATGTTGTCTCTACTGTTCTTTTTCTTGCTCTTTTCATCTCTCAATGTATGCGTACTTGATGCATTTTTTATTTATTTATTTATAATCTTCATTAATTACCAGTCTTTTTATGTTTAGATTTAGCTACTATATAAAAGAACGGTATAGCTAGTTACTGGATAGTAACCAAAGATAAATATTTTTTTTAGTCTTATTATTATTTTTAGTTTTTAAATCTTTAATTTTTATATATTTGTAGATTACCATAGAGTATCTGTATAGTAACTGAACTTGAGTTTTTTCTTTCTTTCTTTACAATGATGTACAGGTTACTTACGTGGTTGCCAGAGAGTTAAATGGCGCTAAAGAGAACCCTTTCACACCAAAGGCCGCTGACATCGCGAATTTCTCCAAACTCGTAACGGCTCTAAACAACAGCCAGCTCCTTGGACTCCCTGGACTCCCTGGACTTCCTGGACTTCCTGGACTCCCTGGACTTCCTGGACTCCCTGGACTCCCCCCTATACCATTGTTTACCAAATTCTCTGAATCCGAGACGGAGGCTGGTAGATTCTTCCGTGAATCCAACATGAAGAAAGGAACTGTCATGCCAATGCCTGATATTACAAACAAAATGCCTAAAAGTACGTTTTTGCCCCGGACCACTATTAACAAAATACCATTCTCATCAACGGAACTGAGTGCCATGAAAGAGATTTTCAACGCTAGTGATAATTCAGCAATGGAGCGTATAATCAAGTCCGCTCTCAAGGACTGTGAGAGGAAACCCAATCCGGGGGAGACAAAACGGTGCATTGCATCAGAGGAGGACATGATTGACTTTGCCACATCATTTCTTGGACGTGACTTGGCACTCCGTAAAACCGAGAATAGCAAGGGATCAAAGCAAGACATTTTGATCGGATCAGTGAAAAGAATCAACGGTGGTAAAGTGACTAAAGCTGTGTCATGTCACCAGGAGTTGTATCCTTACTTGCTTTATTATTGTCAATCGGTTACGGATGTTGCGGTGTACGAAGTGGATATTTTGGATCCGAAAACAAAGAAAAAGATCAATCATGTTGTGTCCATTTGTCACTTGAATACTTCGTCGTGGTTCGCGGGTCATGAAGTTTTTCATGCCTTGGGTTCGGGTCCGGGGAAGATTGAGGTGTGTCATTGGATTTTTGAGAAGGATTTGATCTGGACCAATGGAGATCATTAGAATCATTAATGTTGGATTATAGTTTAATTTGATCGAGTCAATGTTGGTTTTTTGTTTGTTTGTTTATTTTGAATAAAAAGTTCGTTCACTTAAGCCAAGAAGGGAATAATTTGTTGATACGTTAAATAGTTTGGAATAAAAAACGAGGTTGAATTATATTTTCAAGTGGCTTTCATCTTATAACTCGATCTGTCCATGTGTACCTATTTATAAATGGACATATCATGAGTTGAGATATAAGTAAAATATAAAATTTAGATGGGAAAGTAAATATTATTTGTTAATTTAGCTCTTATATTAATAAAGACTAAAGAGTCATGTTAATATGTACCCGGAATACAAAACATATTAAGAGCACAATTTAAAAAAAAAACAATTTATATTTATTAAATAATATCAGTTAAATTAATTAATTCCCTTAGATTGCTTTATAATTCTTTGAAGCCCATTCAACTTGCTGCAGCATGACTGTACTCAGAAGATCTGCAATTCTGTTGTACTTTTATAACTTATAAGGTTGTTGTTGAGTGATTTGATCATAGCTTTCACATGGATTGATGGATGCAGGAAATTGATGAGAATAAGGTGCTGTTTCTGATTTGTCTAAACATTTTATTGCAGGCTCATTTTACATGTATGCCTTGGAAGCTTTAATTGCTCTCTATTTTTTCTAGAAAATATAAACTATATCTGTGATGTAAAATTCGAATCTAGTGAATATTTGATTGATGTTGTGAAATCAAATTAATATATATATATATATATATATAGGTTTATTGAAAAATTATAAATAATTTTAATAAATTAGACTATATTAATTTAAATTTTTTATTTTAATATCAATCCATTCATTTCCATTAAAACCAAGGGTTATCATATATGTATTATTAGTTATTTCCCTCTTTTTCACAATTGAATTGAGAGCAAATGTATGAATGGATATGGAAATCAAAATTTTAAATTGATATAACATGATCCAATTTAAATATTTTTAAACTTTTGTGTTAGGTAAATTTCGGAGCAAAATCAACATACATAACTTCTCTAGCTTGTACATGCGAATTCCAACATTATTTTGTGGCCCTTAGATTGAATTTTTTTTTTTTGAAAGGTTTTGATTGAAGAATTTTGAATGGATAAAATGAGTTCTTTGTCCTAGTATAACTTTACAAATACATAATGAAAAAAAAAAAAAAAAAAAAAACTTCTACATTCACAACCATCTGATCACAAGTTAAAGCAATGCCCAACTCCTAATATACACAAATTAAAAATGGAAAACAACAACCAATTAATTATTCAAGAGCTTTACCAATAACTGATCTTGTCATCCAATTAAACATTATTCTCCAACTCCATTTAATTTATTTGTGATAGTTGACAAATGGTTATGAAATATTATTAGAGGTTGAATTTGAGATCTTGTCGCCTAATAATTCTAGAAAGAACATATGTTTCTATTGGGCTAATAATCGATAATTAGGGTTTGAACTTTGTAGGTATAGATAGTGGTACAATTTAATTTTGGCATCTCTTGACTCTTCAGTCTTATCATGGCTCTTAAGTCTTATCATGATTCATGCATGCATATGAACTGTGAAGTCTGTGAAGACCAAATGCATTTCCCCAACATAAATCACCTCTCATGAATCAAGACACCTGTCCATAACTGCATGATTCTACCTTTTACAAATATCTACTTTTTTATTCAATATTGCCATGTAATATTGCCCATGTAATACTGCTCTTTCTTTGTTATGGTTTCTTCCTTATTGATAAAGTATAATATGTTATACTATTTTATCAGTTCTGCATTCGTAAGACATAAGTTCAAGAAAATGGTTTGATTAAACTATAATTATAATATTTTATACCATTGTAATGTCTTACTAATTTGATTTAATTCAAAATAAAATATAATCCACTTAATATTAATTTTTTATATATATAAAATATAATCCATTTACAGTGATCTTTATTTTTTAATATTTTATTTATATAATTGCTATTTTATTTAAATACATCTAAATAAAATTGTTGGATCTACCATTAAGACCCCATCTCGTTGTCTAAAGTTGCCGTGTATAGTCGCCATGTTGTCACCGTTTTCACCCGTCCGCTCTTCGTCCATCTAGAGTTTGTCTTTGTGATTGGACTTGGATTTTGGATAGGTGTTTTTGGATTTTAATTAGGGATATGGATCTTTTATTGAACTCTCCCTCTGCTAAATTATACTGTCATTTTAAAGATCCGGTGACATATGGCTTTAATTGTGACATGTGGCTTTAATTAAAACATGCGGTTGAGATTGCTTTTCTAATTTATTTTGGCACGATTCACTCTCTTAATTTTTTTTTTTACATAACTTACCTAAACGATATCATTTTGGGAAATAAATGGTTTAAAGCCAAAAAAATATATATAAACTGTGTACAAAAAAAAAAAAAAACCCTTAACGCTATGTGTTCGACGGTTCTTTAACAACTTCACCTTCTCCATAAAATCAGACCCCCCAAAAAAAAAAAACAAACAAACTTCTCTTTTATGAAATCAGAACCCAAAAAAAAATTCCCCAAAACAACAAGTTACAGATTATGAAGGAGGAGAGAGTTTGTTCAGGATTCGAATTTGGAGAATAAGAAATACAGATTTAATGGGATATTAAGAGAGCGAGATTTGGGTTGATTCAAGAAGATGAAGACACAACACCAGAATTGAGAAGATGAACAGAGAGATTTGGGTTGATTCGAGAAGATAAGACACATCAGAATTTTTTTTGGCTTATGTTGACAGATTTGAGAAGATGAACGAAGAGATTTGAGTTGATTTGAGATAAAGACCAGATTTTTTTATATTTTTTTTTGGCTTATGTCGACAGATTTGAGAAGATGAACGAAGAGATTTGAGTTGCTTCGAGAAGATGAAAACACACACAAGAATTCGCTGATTGTCGGCTTGATTCGAGAAGATGAAGACGATTAAATAATTTTTTATTTTACTTATGTTGTCAAATTTTAGCCGATTAGATGACACAGCACCAGAATGTTTAGAATTTAACTTAGAGCGATGCTATTGGTACATTCTCTGTCGTCTATTCATATGTTTAATTTTTTAAAATTTTGATTTAATTAAATAAAATTAATTATTTAAATATTTTTATTAAATTTTTTGGTTTATTTCCAAAACTATCTATTTTACTTATTTTTTAAACTTAATACATATCATATATGATCTCTCTATCTCTATGTCTGTATGCATCTCTTTTATCTTTGATTTATTTTTTATTCTTATTTCTTTTTTTAGTTTTTTTTCTTCTTATTTCATGATGGAAAAGAAAAATAAAATATAACAGATACTTCAACACAATAATATCTTGTTTTAAAGAAAAAATAAACTTCAAACTTATTTTCCGAGAATGAATTGTTTCTAGATATTTACTATCATTGTCAGACAATTCTTGCTTTATGTCATTTTCAGATAATTCTTCAAGATATTTGATATCGTTCTTAGACAATTCTTCCATATTCTTGATATCGTTCTCAAACTCTTCCATAATGTTTTATATGTATGATATTTTATATGTATGTAAGAAGCAGATTTTAAGGTTCAAGAGTTTTTTTTTTTTTTGAAGAAACAGATTATTGGGGTTTTTTTTTGGAAAAGGAATGTGAGATTTTAATAGATTTACTTTGTATAAGATTTCTTTCCTAAATTGTACGACTCTTTAAGTAATTTTGATAAAAGAAAAAAAAATATTATATAATTAAAAAAGTGGGGCATAAATAGACCGATAGAGGGTGTGCCAATATCATTACTCTTTAACTTATGTTGGTTAGGATTGGTTATAAAAACGGTGTAGTTTACCATTTAAATAAATTAAAAAAGCAATCTCAACCGTTTATTTTTATTAAAGCCACATGTCACAAGATTCTTAAAAGAACAATATGGTTCAACGGAGAGAAAATTCAGCAGAGGATCCTTATCCTTTGATTAGTGTTTGATTGGATTTTGGATAGATGTTTATGGATTTTGATTGATTTGTGTTGGGTTTTGGATAGGTTAAAAGCAGTATAAGTAAATTTAAATCATTAAAAGTTGTCACATCAGCATTTGAGGATATTTTTAGGGATTGTTAAATTTGATGATTGTGTAGTTCACAATGGTACATTTTATCTAAATCAAAAATTTAATCTCACCTCATTTTTCACTGTTCCCTGCTTATTTTTATTTCAAGGGTAAAAAAAATAAAAATAAAAAACTATAAAAACAAGAGAAGGTATATGATATGAGTATTTATTCATTCGTAATGAAGAGACGAATTTTACATGATTGAAATTTTGGGGTTGAAACAATGATGGGATACATAGGTGATCAGAAAAAGGAAAAAAAAAAGCCACAGATGAGAGAGAAAGGATAAAATTACCAAAGCATTTATTTTGGGTTAAATTTGTATTTGATAATTGAAAGTCATTCTTCAAATTTGATTATTGGATAGACAATTTGATTATTGATTATTGATTATTGATAATTGCTATTACTAAATTTTAGTGACTTTGTTGGATAGTGTTTTTTTTTTAAAAAATAATCAAATTTTGATTACTCTCATACTTTTAAGAATACCATTGAAGATACTCTTAATCTTTCGATAACACACAACACCGAAATGTTTAGAATTTATCTTATGTTGATTACGATTGGTTATTAAAACGGTGCACTTTACATTTTAAATAAATAAGAAAAGCAATAAATAAATTAGAAAAGCAATCTCAACCACTTATTTTTATCAAAGCCACATGTCACATGATCCTTAAAAGGACAATATGGTTAGAGGGAAAGTTGAACAGAGGATCATTATCCTTTGATTGGTGTGTGATTGGATTTTGGATAGATGTTTATGGATTTTGATTGATTTGGGTTGGATTTTATATAGGTGTTTCACTAATCAATCTGATTTAACTTGTAAAAGCATCTCCAATGGTATAAGCAAATTTAGACAAGCAAATTTAGACAAGCAAATTTAGACCGTCAAAAGTTGTCACATCAGCATTTGAGGATTATTTTCAAGGATTGCTAAATTTGACGAGTGTGTAGTCCACAATAGTACACTTTATCTAAATCAAAATTTACTTTATCTAAATAAAAAGTCTAATCGCGTCACATTTTTCTCTGTTCCCACTTATTTTTATTTCAAGGGTAAAAAAATAATAAATTAAAAAAGAATGGTGCTATTGGCACCCTTACTACTGAACTATTTATACCCCGCTTTTTAAAATTTGGATTTAATTATATTAAATTAAATGGTTTTATTAATTTTTTTTGATTTATTGCCAGGATTACCCTTTAACTTATTTTTCAAACTAATACATCCAATATCTGTTTCAATAATAATAATAATAATAATAATAATAATACACTTCATCTCTAAACTTTAGCTATAGTTTTCTCACATCTATTTGCATAACTTGTTTTTTCTTCTTATATCAAGGTGAAACTATCTTTATTAGATGCAATTTTTTTTTCTTTAGTCGATTGGATTGCTGGTGGTAGATTGTGAGTATGATATTGATCGTCCATGAATTTTTTGAACGATTGAGTTATGGTTTTGATGTGGTTTCGTTTTGTCAGAGATTATGTTTTCTTGGTTGTGATTCTTGGTGCGATTTCATTTTTTTTTTTGTAAATAACATTAAACTAACTTTGGAATATCCGGAATAAAATCTATAAAAGAATTGATACAAATTATAGTATGCCTGGAAGATCTGAAAGAAAATAAACCAAGAAGGAAAAATTAGCAAATATGGATCTAGAATTTGAAAATAAAAACAAAACAAACATGTGAAATAATAAAATCAATAAATACTAAACATGAGAAACATGAGATCGAGATCCGAAAGAAAAAAAAATAGTAAACATTTAGTGATTTAAAATAATCTATGTCATTAGGGTTTGAAATAAGGAAAGTGAGGTTTTATTAGTTTTACTTTGTACAAGATTTTTTTTTAAATAAAAAGGGTATGTCTCTTTAAGTAATTTGATAAAAGGAAACAAAGAATACTAAATAGTATAAAAAGTGAGGTATAAATAGTTCAGTAGTGAGTGTGCTAATGTCACTACTCATAAAAAAACTATAAAAGACAAGAGAATGTATATGATATGGATATTGATCCATTCGTAATGAAGAAACGAATTTTACATGATTGAAATTTTTAAGGTCGAAACAATGATGAGATACATAGGTGATCAGAGAAAAAAAAAGGCACATATGAGAGAGAAAGAGTAAAATTACAACTATAATTTATTTTGGGTTAAGTTTGTATTTGATGATTGAAAGCTTCAAATTTAATTATTGGAGAGACAATTTGATTATTGATAACTGTTATTGCTAAATTTTAATGACTCAGTTGGACAATATTTTTTGAATAAATAATCAAATTTTGATTACTTTCTTACTTTAAGGATACCATTGAAGATGCTCTAATGCATACTTATTCATTAAACAATCACCGGTCAAAATTCTTTCACCTCCTCTCAACTTCTATATATATACACCTTGCCGCAATATTACTATCTTACAATTCTTGTACTTACAATTACATAAAAGAACAATGTCGTCTCTCATGTTCTTTTTCTTGCTCTTTTCATCTCTCAATGTATGCGAAGTTGATGCATTTTTTAGTTATTTATTTATAATCTTCATTAATTATTAGTCTTTTTATGTTTATATTTAGCTACTATATAAAAGAATGGTACAGCTAGTTACTGGATAGTTACGGAGACAAATATTTTTTTAGTCTTATTATATTTTTTAGTTTTTAAATCTTTGATTTTTATATATTTTTAGATTACCATAGAGTATTTGTATAGTAACTGAACTTGAGTCTTTTTTTTACAATGATGTACAGGTTACTTACGTGGCTGCTAGAGAGTTAACGGGCGCCAAAGAGAACCCTTTCATACCAAAGGCAGCTGACATTGCAAATTTCTCCAAACTCGTAACGGCTATAAACAACAGCCAGCTCCTTGGACTCCCTGGACTCCCTGGACTCCCTGGACTTCCTGGACTCCCCGGACTCCCTGGACTCCCCGGACTCCCTGGACTTCCTGGACTCCCTGGACTCCCTGGACTCCCTGGACGCCCCCCTATGCCATTGTTTACCAAATTCTCTGAATCCGAGACAGAGGCTGGTAGATTCTTCCGTGAATCCAACATGAAGAAAGGAACTGTCATGCCAATGCCTGATATTACAAACAAAATGCCTGAAAGTACGTTTTTGCCCCAGACCACTATTAACAACATACCGTTCTCATCAACGGAACTGAGTGCCATGAAAGAGATTTTCAACGCTAGTGATAATTCAGCAATGGAGCGTATAATCAAGTCCGCTCTCAAGGACTGTGAGAGGAAACCTAATCCGGGGGAGACAAAACGGTGCGTTGCATCAGAGGAGGACATGATTGACTTTGCCACGTCATTTCTTGGACGTGACTTGGAACTCCGTAAAACCGAGAATAGCAAGGGATCAAAGCAAGACATTTTGATCGGATCAGTGAAAAGAATCAACGGTGGTAAAGTGACTAAAGTTGTGTCATGTCACCAGGAGTTGTATCCTTACTTGCTTTATTATTGTCAATCGGTTACGGATGTTGCGGTGTACGAAGCGGATATTTTGGATCCGAAAACAAAGAAAAAGATCAATCATGTTGTGTCCATTTGTCACTTGAATACTTCGTCGTGGTTCGCGGGTCATGAAGTTTTTCATGCCTTGGGTTCGGGTCCGGGGAAGATTGAGGTGTGTCATTGGATTTTTGAGAAGGATTTGATCTGGACCAATGGAGATCATAAGAATCATTAATGTTGGATTATAGTTTAATTTGATCGTGTCAATGTTGGTTTTTTGTTTGTTTGTTTATTTTGAATAAAAAGTTCGTTCACTTAAGCCAAGAAGGGAATAATTTGTTGATACGTTAAATAGTTTGGAATAAAAAACAAGGTTGAATTATATTTTCAAGTGGCTTTCATCTTATAACTCGATCTGTCCATGTGAACCTATTTATAAATGGACATATCATGAGTTGAGATATAAGTAAAATATAAAATTTAGATGGGAAAGTAAATATTATTTGTTAATTTAGCTTTTATATTAATAAAGACTAAAGAGTCATGTTAATATGTACCCGGAATACAAAACATATTAAGAGCACAATTTTAAAAAAAAATTATATTTATTAAATAATATCAGTTAAATTAATTAATTCCCTTAGATTGCTTTATAATTCTTTGAAGCCCATTCAACTTGCTGCAGCATGACTGTACTCAGAAGATCTGCAATTCTGTTGTACTTTTATAACTTATAAGGTTGTTGTTGAGTGATTTGATCATAGCTTTCACATGGATGCAGGAAATTGATGAGAATAAGGTGTTGTTTCTGATTTGTCTAAACATTTTATTGCAGGCTCATTTTGCCTGTATGCCTTGGAAGCTTTTATTTGCTCTCTATTTTTTCTAGAAAATATAAACTATATTTGTAATGTAAAATTCGAATCTAGTGAATATTTGATCGATGTTGTGAAATCAAATTAATATATATATATATATATATAGGTTTATTGAAAAATTATAAATAATTTTAATAAATTAGACTATATTAATTTAAATTTTTTATTTTAATATCAATCCATTCATTTTCATTAAAACCAAGGGTTGTCATATATGTATTATTAATTATTTCCCTCTTTTTCACAATTGAATTGGGAGCAAATGTATGAATGGATATGGAAATCAAAATTTTAAATTGATATAACATGATCCAATTTAAATATTTTTAAACTTTTGTGTTATGTAAATTTCGGAGCAAAATCAACATTCATAACTTCTCTAGCTTGTACATCCAAATTCCAACTCCATTTAATTTATTTGTGATAGTTTACAAATAGTTATTAAATATTTTTAGAGATTGAATTTGAGATCTTGTCGCCTAAGAATTCTAGAAAGAACATATGTTTCTATTGGGCTAATAATAGATAATTAGGGTTAGGGTTTGAACTTTGCAGGTATAGGTAGCGGTACAATTTAATTTTGGCATCTCTTGAATCTTCAGTCTTATCATGACTTTTAAGTCTTATCATGCATATGAACTGTTTAGTCTGTGAAGACCAGATGCATGTCCCGACATAAACCACTTCTCATGAGTCCAGACACCTGTCCATAACTGCATGATTCTACCTTTTACAAATATCTACTTCGTTATTCAATATTAATATTACATCAATATTACTGATGTAATATTGCCCATGTAATACTGCTCTTTCTTTGTTATGGTTCTTCCTTATTGATAAAGTATAATATGTTATAATATTTTATCAGTTCTGCATTCGTTAAGGCATAAGTTGAAGAAAATTGTTTGATTAAAATATAATCCATTTAATATTAATTCGTCAGGCATAATATTTTTATACCATTGTAATGTCTTACTAGTTTGATTTAATTCAAAATAAAATATAATCCACTTAATATTAATTTTTTTATATATATAGAACTGGAATCCAAGAAAAGACAACACAAAGCATTTATTATTGTTTTACTTAAAAGTGGGTGGGACTGGGTGATGGGGAAATTATTGTCTTACTTAATATTCAGGAATAACAGTAACTGTTGTCGCAATTTTCGTCTTATTATTTTTATGGGTCCCATGTGTTGTCCTGGACTTTTCTAAATTCTAACACTCTTAAAATGTGAGTGATTGATTGCCTCTTGTTTTTTTCGTGTGATTGCCATCTTTCTTTTTCTTTACGGACTAAAAAAAAATTATAGATATTAATACCCATTAAATTTATTAGTGTACACATATTTTATTAAATAATTTAATTATAAAAATATCTTAATAGAAATTTATCGGTAAGAATAAATTACTTTAATTAAAAATAAATCAAATACTATATACATTCATTAATTACATTCATATTTTCAACTATATATCTTAATTAAATAAAAAACTTACCTTAAAAAATTTATAATAAACCCTAATTTTTATGATAAACCCTAATTAAACTATAATTTTATTTCAAGTATCAAACTTTCTCATCATCTCATGATTATTATATTATTTTTGTCTTTCTTTTATGTATAATTAGGAACTCTATCAATAAACAAAATATATTTTTTTAATGATAACTGTAGATATCAACAATTATTTTTTTCAGATAGACATAGAATCAATAAGTTTTTTTAAGATAACCGTATAAATAAGAGAATTCTAGATTGAAAATCTTTTGACCTCATATACGGCTGCACAAATTCCTTTTTAAAAAGCTCATACATTCGAGATATTTCCAAAAGTAAATTGGACCATCATTAAAAGAGGATTTGGTTCCAAAAATAATATGATTTTTTTTATAAATTGAGTGTGATAATAATTTAAGAGTGTTTATAAATAATATGTATTAAAATAAATATATTTATTTCAATAAAGGTACTATTGGCATTAGGATGGATGCTTATAGTAATATTTATTTTTTAAATTTTAGACATGTGTGTATTTATAAAAATAAGTGTACTAATAAGTTTTATGAGTGTCAATATCCATACCCAAACAAGAATTGTTTGATCGTTTAAAAAATTATTTATTAAAAATCAAAATGAATTAAAAAAAATTCTTTATCCTCATTAATATTTAATCACATGTACAATAACTAAAAAATATAAAAGTAATTATAAATTATGTATAATAATTAACTATTTTTAATTAGACATACATTGAAAAATATTACATTATATTATATTATTTTAAAAAATAAAAATCATAAATTATTTTTAAATTATTTTTTTATTAATATTGTCTATATAAAAAATTTAACTACCAACAAATTAACAATATTATTATACTCACAATATTGAAAATTAAACGTATCATAATATTAAAAAACAATTCATAACCACTAGACACGTTTTTCCATTTCAAAGTATTACCACCAGACGCGTTTTGTATCATTCTCGGAATACTGTTTCCAATCATTACTACTAGACACGTTTTCAGATCCGAAAAATACAAAATTCAATTGCTCAAAATCAAATATAAACGAGAAAACAGAAAATGAAAAACGAAAACGTTACTGAACGGCCCCTAATAATCCCCATCTCGGCAATGAAAAGCATATTCAAATAAAAATAAAGGCAAAACTCTCAATTTTTTATTCTTTTTTTTTCAAATTAAAAAAAGTACCAATTCAGTAGCCAAAGCCATTGGTTCAAACGGTTCAAAACAGTAGGGAATAGGAATAGTTATTTATTACTTACTTTTTCTATTTCTATATTTTTTTAATGTTATCAATATAAGGACTCGAACAAGACAATCAAAGAATTGAAAAAAAGAACAGAGAGAACATGTTTTAATTCGATGTTCGCTTTTGTTAAAAGCATATTTTCTTGTATCTAAGAGCATCTCTAATGCAACTGTGGCTTGTGAAAAAAATAGATACTATGTAGGATTAATAGACATGTTGTTAATAAATCTTTCTCCAATGCAGCTGTGCATATTCAACTTCAAGCTGACGTTATGAATAGGTATTGAAACTGTCCAGAATTTCCAGCTATATTTCTTCAAACGACACACTATACATGAAATACAAACAACTAGAGTCTGAAAGTCCACTCATGATGCATGTAAACAAAACATTATGAATTGACCATGCAATATTTTGAGTAGGCACATAACAACCCTTAAAGTTGTCGTTTTCAAATCCGTGCAGTCGTCTATTGAATAGGGCGTCATTAAAGTTGTCATCTGAAGAGATATTGTCAGGTTGAATGAATACAATTCACTACCAATCCATATTTGACGGTCTTATGTATTAGCTATAAGAATTTTCACCATGTTAAATACATACAGCTGAAAAAAGCTGAGAAAGAAGAGATCAGGACCTTTCACTTATACTTTTACCCTAGTGTTCAAAAAATCGACATATGCGGTCGATTAATTGCCGCATGGTGCTAGGTGGCATCTTGCCACCCAGTCTGTGTTACTAGCCTTAAATGGCGATTAATCGGCTGTATTAGTCGGCGCTGCGATCTTGGCAGAGTCAAAGCTGTTGACTCCGCTGAGACCTATTTATTTAAAATATATTAAAACCGTGTCGTGTTGGGGGGGTTTTAAACCCCAAATGGTGCCGTTTTGTGCTTCGATTTAATGAAGCCAAAACGCTGCCGTTTTGGCCTTCATTTAAGTGAAGCCTAAATAGCTTCAGTCCCCCATCTCGATCATTACCAAACAGTAAACCCCAATTCCTAAACCAACAAACTAGTTGTGTCAAAACTGGCCAGCCCGCACAGGCCTTATTGGGCCATGCCAAGGCCCGTGTCTGTTATAGGTCGTGGGGCGCTGCCTGACCCGTTGGCATTGCCCTAACAGGCCGTGTTGGCAAGCCAGACCGTGTCGGTTTTTCGTGCCCTGGCAGGGGGCCTTAACGGGCAGTCTGTTTTTTTTTTCAATTGTTTATTTTTTGTTTCCTATTTTAGTTATTTTTTTAGTTAATTTTTTTAAATTTTTTAAGTTAACAATTTATTTATTATTTTAACTTATGTATTTTAATTTTTAAGTTTAAAATTAATTTCTTATTTCATTTAAAGTTAAATATTTATTTCTTCTTTATTTTAGTCGAATGAGTAATGAAATAAAATGTAAGAAATATGTTAAATCATATTTTATTTATTTACTAAAATTATTCAAAATTTAAATAAAGTCATAAAGTTGTAAGAATTAAGAAAGACCTGAATTTTATTTACTTATTCACATTTCAATTTAGAAGATTCGTGATTGCCTCTTTAAAAACTTTACCAAGAAAAACCCAATGAGATAAAAACTTGGTAAGAGAAAAATAGTGCAATCGGATTACAAAATTTCAAATACATGTATAATTAAAATTTTAAATTAAGTCTTCAGTCATGCTAGTTACTGCCGGAACCAGAACGCTCATCGAAATATAGGTTGAAAATTAAAACTTTGAATTAGTTCTTCATTCATCGGTTGATTGATCGTACCATTTCTATACATATTTTTAGGTCCTTAATTCCTATTATTTTGTGCTTGTTCCTCTAGTAAAACTATGTAGTTAATACGTTATAATAAGTGTTTTAGGTATTTATAGAGTTTAGGGGCTTTGGAATAATTTTGGTCAATTTGGAACAAAAATGTAAAACTGAGTAAAAGATTGAAGTCATTGTGATTTTGAAAGAGTGTAGGGGACCAAACATAATTTGCCACCAGCCCACTCTATTAAATATCCAAGTGGCTGGCCAATTGGGCTTTTAAATGCACCACATCCCACTTCTAAACGTACCCCATCAACAAAACAAAAAGGAATTGCTGAACGTGCCCTAGCCCACTTCTAAATACACCTAAAGAAGACGAGACCCAATTGTGGTGGCAATGCCAGTTGAAGTGAGTTCACCAAGTCAAGACCTGAATCTACAAATTTCTTCTCACCAATTCAATGCATATACCATTCGGCGGTTGAGGGCCGCCGATTTACTTCAGACGATTCGGCTCCTAGAAGATTCGGCGATTATGGACCACTAAAAAAGAATAGAGGATTCGGCGTCCAAATTCACCGACCTCAACTGTCAAACTGAGGCATAGATTTTTGCCAATATTTGGTGTCTAATGGTAATTTTCCATGCAGAGGGATATTTCGGTAATTTGCCACTCATGCCCTAATTTTGAAAGACTATTAATACATCATTTTCCCCCTTTTATCTGTAACCTAGAATAGCCCACAGACCACACACCTCCACACTTCATCTTCTTCCCTAAATAAGAGAGAGAGAAGCTCCAAAGGTATCCATGAGGTGAGGGTTTTCCTCTATGGATGCCTCACCACCATCACCTTCTACACTTCTTCCGCCCATCTTTAGAGGAGATCCAAAGGAGAAAGGAGGGATCTAATGTCAAATTCGAGCCAATCAAGTAACAATGGAGATCAACACATTTTGGAGGGGCTTATCCACTTGGGTTTTCTCTTTAACACTCTTCTCATTTGTATTTCTTTATCTTGATGTGTAATCCCACACTTGGAAATATTTGTAAACCTACACTTAGGCACATTTATGAGATGATTGTTCTTAAATTCATTTGAGTTTTATTTCATTCTTTGCTATTTATAATTTAATCTCTTATTGTTACATGCATGTGTATGGAGGATTAGAAATTGATGTGTATTCATGAATGAGATCATGAGTAGAATAACTTAATTTATGAGTAGTATAATCAAATATCTCATTTGTGTATGTATGTTGATGGATGATTTAAAATACCATGTTTAGGATCATTTGAGTGAAAAAGAGTTAGGGTTGTGATTGGATGCCCTTCCGGGCATAATCTTGACTACTTAGCTCCAAAAAATTGATGAAACTTGTTTTATGCAATAATCTAGCTAGAATAGGTTTTGGTTGTATGTCCTTGTATTTAACGAGTCTTTGACCAAAGACATAATTGCTCTTCCATGGCCGTGGTTAAGTGATGATTTGATTTTGCTAATCTCCTTAATTAATAGAACAAACCTTTGATTTGAATTGAATGTGCTTAATAATTAACAATCATTTTGATGTGCATTCAAAGAAATATTTTTTGGATCTTTCTATTTGAAACTAAAGAGTGTCTCGTGACACATAAATAATCTTGTTTGGAATGTATGTTCCAAATATCAAAAGTTAGTGCAATAAAAACACTTAAACGCTTTAATTAAGTGATCAATTTGACTTGGTCGGAGTAAAAACATTTTTGTAAATCGATTCTAGTGGCGTTTCTAGACACATGTCCAGGCTGTATGCTTTTTTGATAAAATTTTCATAAAAACGGACTGTCACCGAAACTAATCGGTTGACAAGTTTGTGCAATATGTAAGTCGTCTCAGCCGACTCTCGACTCTTAATTTCTAAATATGCAATAATGGAGAGAGATGTTTTTAGTGAGAGAGAGTCTGGCTTTTTTGGCCGTGAAGGAAGTCAGTCTGCAACCAACGGCATGGTTTTAAGAAAGGATTTCCTGGATGGGTTGTTTTCTATCTTCATCGACAACCTGAATCCGGATGTGGAGTTAAATGTGCTGTGGGATTTTTTCAAAGTTTTTGGTAGAGTGAGAGATGTGTTTCTCTCGGCTAGATTTTACCATAGAAGGAGCATATTTGCTTTTGTTAGGTTTGGATCATGAGAGGAAGCCAACAAGGTGGCAAACATGGTGAATGGAAGAGTAATTCGTGGGTGGCCATTAGTTTCGAAGATGGCTACTTTTGGGTGGAAAAATCGGATTTTTTCCACGATGAGACAGAGTGGTTCTAGAGTGGTGGATGGTGAGGTAAGTAAAGGCGGTGGTGAAGTTAACCATGGCCGAGACGGGGGAGGTAGAGATCGAGAATATAGAGGTAACAAACAACGAGAGCTTCATCTTCATAATCGTTCTTGTGCGATGGCATTGAAAGGAAACATGGAAGGTAATAGGGAGAGTGGTGAGAGGAAGGAGAATGAACTGTTTAGATTGTTTTGGGATGGAAATCCAAGTGTAGGAAAGTGGCTCTCAAAATGTGCTATTGGTGAGCTGAAAGTGTTTTCTAGTGTCTAAGTGTGAATAATAGATTATCCAACAGAGGTATCTTTTTTTCTTCTGTCTATTTGGGGGACAAGAAAATACTTTGGAGGTTTGAATCCGAGATTGACAGTATAGAGTTCATTAACAACAGATTTTTATGGGCTGATTGCTTCTCTTCGATGGAAAAGTGGTCCTCAAAGCATACTTCTCAGTCCAGACCAGTGTGAAACGAGTTTTTAGGGGTTCCTTTGAATTGTTGGAGTGATTCTTTCTTTTTAAAGGCTGGAGGGGTCCTTGGAGAACCTTTATTGATCGATTTGGACACTTCACAAAGAAAAAGATTGGTTAAAGGAAGAGTGTTGGTGCTGGTTCCCTTTGGTGCTTATTGTCCTAAGAAGATTGAGGTGGTTGAAGACATGTGATCGTATTTTGTTTCGGTTGTGGAAGATCAGTTTCCGATGGAAAACAAATGGCTGGAGAAGCAATTGGGGTTAAAGATGGAGGCTTCTCACTCGGTTTTGAATTCTGTTATGGATTTGGAAATATGGGGGAATAAGTTAAGAAAAGGGTGGGTGGTGGCCGTCCGGTGGGATTGTAAAAGGAGAAGGAAAATTTCGATGGTTTTCAAAAGATAGGGGTATGTGTAGCTTCTCTTGGGTCCATTGATCAAGATGACAAGATTGAGGGAGTTGGAAATGGAGACAATGAGGTTGTAAAAAGTGATGAGGAAGCTGGAAAGTGGCAAAGCATGAGGGACAATCTAAAGATAAGAAAAGCTGGTGGGGGTTCTCAAAGCAAGAGTATGGAAAGTGATAAAGGAGAAATTCAAGCACGTGGGGTGTTGGTACAAATGGTGGGGAAACCAAAAAAAAAGAGGAGTGTGGTTCCGTTTTTCAAAGCAAAAGTATGGACAAAAGTATGGATAGTGGTAAAATGGGTACAGTTGGAAAATGTGACTTGTACTCTTGTGACTCAATTGATGGGGTAATGGGGTCTTGTGTTGGGAAAGATGATAAAAGTGTTAATATTGTGGGGTCTTGTGTTGGGCAATGTGGTACAAATACTAATATTGATGATAATAGGGTGGCTTCATTAGGTAGTGTTGAGAGTGATTTGGCTAATAACGGAGTGTTAAGGTATTTGGTTCAAAAGATGGGTCGTGTGGGGGTGTGAGTGTTTCGGGTAACCAAGTGGTGTATATTAATTTTGAAGAAGATAAAGATTTGAAGAGGGTTAATTTTGATGGTCCAACTATTGATCTTTTTGTCGATCTTGGGGATTTGGAACCTTTTGTTTGGAAACATAACGAGGGAAATTCTGTGGATTCTTCGTGCCCGTCTTTTGCAAGGCAGTGTAATAAGAATTTTTTCACTTCAAGATCTCTCAGAATGAAGACTAGAAGTGGGGCTTGCGAATTCTACTTCAATGCGTTAGATGATGTGTTATTGGACAATACTGCTGGAGGGAAAGAAGTTGTCAAAGGCTAGTTTCTTCATAAAGGTTCATAAGCTGTTTTCGGTCGGCGTGTTGTTCATCTGTGGGTGGCTTCTTGGCAATGTTTGAGTTTCTTTGTTTGGTTGTTTAGTTGTTGTCTTGATTGTGTGCTTTTGGGAGTCTTGTTGCAGGTTTTGGTTGGGTGTTAAAATGCCTTCGTTGGCTTTTGTCTTTTTAGTGTGGTGTGGCCTTTGTGCTTTGGCCTAGTTTGGCCTCTTTAATAAACTTTTACCGTTCAAAAAAAGAATAATCTTACCCATACTAAGTTGACAACGAATCTACAGAAAATTTTGCATCTTGATTCCGATGCCATTTCCGCTGAGCTTTAAGCTATACATAAAGCAGTGTCTTTGGGTTCAAACTCTCCTTTCTTCCTTGATAAAGAGGTTGAGTTCATCAGTGATTCTAAAGAGGCTGTTTCTTGGATAAATGCGGAGGGAATTGGAAACTTAAACCATGTTCACCTTATCTTCGACATTCGAAACGTTTTGAAATATCTTTGGAACGCTCGTGTAGTTTTCATTTCAAGATCTTCCAACTCTTTTGCTGATGATTTAGCTAAAAAGGGTTCTGGTCAAGAAGGGGATAGATTGATTTGGGATTTTTGATAAGCTCCTGTGCTCTTGTGGTTTTTCTATGTTTGTTCTGTTATGGTGATATTTTTTTCTTCTGCTTTTCTGTGCTTTTCTGGGTGTCATGTTTCCTCAGTGGGTCCTGTTTCCTTGGACCTCTTTTTAGTCTTTCTGGCAGCCTACGCCGATGAATAAACTTGCCGATCAAAAAAAAAAGTTTGTGCAATATAATTTGCCATGCATTCCTTAGCATAGGCATCGTCATATCTCCACGTCGTAAAGGACCTATCAGAGTTCCGTTGTAGTTGTGTTTGTCTAGTAATATTTACCTCATTGTGTTTAAGCATGCATGAATCCTTATGCCTTTTCAATAAATTTTTACAAAATTTACAACGAGCCATAGATATTACCTGACCGTCAGTACTGGTTACGTCTTCCTGGTCAAAACAATCTAATACATGAGATGTCATCTTTCTAAGTCTGGGTCTTGATGTGGTCGGTGTAGAGACGGAAAGACTGGATAGTCCTTGACTATCTTGCCCGACTTCGACTTTTGATGGTGGTGACAAAATTTGATAGTCATTATTGTCCAAGTTCAATCCATCGTCAAAATGAATAGTGAAAATACACGGGGTGTGTTTAATACAACGTAGAGAGAGGAGGGGGTGAATGAGTTGTTAATCGATTATTACCAATTTTTTGATTAGTCAATATTAATCACAATTAACCCAATACAAACATACAACAAAAATCAAATGTAAAGTGCGAAATATAAATGACACTTGATTTTTACGTAGAGGCCCTCCAAACAGGAAAAATCTCGGGACTAGCCATGCTAGCCACTTAGTCACCGAATCCACTATATGAAGAGAAAGTTACACCCTCAAGTGATACACGAACTCTCAATCTAGATAACATCAGGTTATGGAAACTGCCAATCACCACTATTGGTTCAATCCCTAGTGATATCCCTCGATCCACTACTCTTGGTGTGAGCACCTCCTAATCTACCCCGCGGGTCTTTTATAATGGAACTTGACAAAATGCTTGCCAACCACAGATTGGTTGCAAAGTTTCACTTGATTGTGTAACTACCACCCGTAGCCACAAGACTTTGACTCATTGAAGATAATTAAGATCTAAGTGTGAACATGTGAAATATGTTCAAATGCTATCAAGTACTAGACTAACACAAAGTGCTCAACTAGGACTTTAATGAGACAATCAATAAATCCAAGTTATCAATGTCTTAAATGCAAATCATGAAGACTTAGCTAGATATTATCCATGGCATACAATCCTAGCTATCAAACAAAACCTACATTCCCATACATTTTGTCTCAATTAGTTGTGTAGAGATTTTCCGAAAACCTAATTGTCAATCAAACAACCATGAATATTCAAGAGCGTTTAACTGGATAAATAAACGCAAATCTATCAATCTAGTTATCAAATAATATCTCAAGAATAATCAAGTTCAGGTAGTGTTAACCTAAAATCGGATGAGGGGTGAATTTTCAATTAACAATTTTGACCGCGAAATTGGTATGTCACAGTCGGTTTGGGTTTTCGTCGTATATCTTGTGTTGTGATTGGTTTATTTTTTCTCATCTTATTTTTCTGCTATTGACGTTAATTGTTATGAGTTATGGGCGAATATTAGGCATGACCTTTCCGCGTTCATCGGTTCAAATTCTCAACAACTGGTATCATAGCTCTATGGTTTGGCGATGTCGGTGTCAAGTCTTTACGGGAGATCATATGGAGGACTTGGTGGTATTGGGATGATGATTTATTGTTTCCTAGTATGTTTTAGCAAATGAGATACGTCTTGAAAGCGGTTTCGAACTCGGTAGGGTTTGATGATAAGAATAATTTGATGGAGGAGAGATTTGGCTTGTGGTGGCAGGTACGAGTCATAGAGATCCAATCTGGGTTACACAAGGCGATATAAAAAAAAACTTTTGAATGCAATAAATAAAAAAAAGGAAGGAGGAGGAACGTTCGAAGTCTCTGGTGTGGTGTGGGGATTATCCGGCAAAGCACTCTTGGTTCTAGTAACAAGTCTTTTACCATGTATGTGATGCAAAGACAAAAGGTATTTCACAGGGTTGGGTGATGTAAGGACATGTTTATCCTTTTGACAGTTTTTTCCACTGGCCATGGAAAAGGATATGTTGTCGCTAGTGGTCTATAATTGTGCACAAGGCGTTGGTCAGAAGGTGATGCAAGGTGTATAGTGGACAAGGATGTCGATGGCTGACGAACTCCCTGGAAATCTGACATGAGGAGTTGCACCACAATTTCAGCAGGTTATTTTCGACATGATGCTGGAACAACGAACACAAAAAAATCTTAGGATGGTTCGTTCCTAAGTGGTTATATATTGTGGTGAGGTATGTTGATTCTCGGTATGGAGAGTCGTGGCTGTTGACAAAGTTTTCAGAATTCAAGCCAAATGGGAGAATTGTTAGGTTTTGGCTCGTATACTTAAATGAACTCAATGTTAACCAAACGATACTCAACTGATGTGAAATTTCCTGGAGACGTGGGATACGTTTGGAAGTTAGAGATGATGTTTAAGGGAGGTTTGAAGACCAAGAAGAACTGAAGAAGTTGTTCGTTTCAGCTTATGAATCGCGGTTTTCTGAACGATGTAATTTAGGTGACTTGTACGGTTTAGAAAGCGGGTGTGCAACCGTGACCCGAATCGTAGTCAATCATAAGCATGTGTGGAAAGAGAAATCTTTAGCGGAAAAAGAAAGTAATTATTTTGAGAAGTTCTTGTGTTTGTAGGAAAAGGAATACTCTTTACAAGAAGACTTGTGTATAAAAGGAAATTGTATTTATGTGAAATAAGTAAGTCTTGTACGTTTAGGAGTAGCATTTTCTTTTATCTTAAACTTCATGTAACTAGTATAAATAGACCTTGTAATTAGATTATTTTGTGTGGAGTCAAAAAGCACCATGTAACATCAGAGAGTGGTGAGATCCGGGTGAGAGACCCCTTGGAATATCCGCGGAGGGATCCGGGGAATATCAGTGGATCAAGTTAGAGATCCGTGGGTGAGGGGAGACCTAGGGGATATTAAGGGGTTGTTGGTGAGGATCTTGTGAGTGTTTGTGAACTGAGAGTCATGATGTAAAACTCGGTTTGTGAGCTTAGGGACTTGGTAAGGCTCGATGGTTTGGGGTTAAGGTGTGAGAGAGAATCCTGGAGTATATGATCATAACAATTTATCATATAGTGGAACTTTATCTGTCATCATGATGGCCCATGGTTTTTTATCCGATTTGGGTTTTCCATGTATATCTTGTGTTGTGATTGGTTTATTTTCTCTCATCTTATTTTTCTTCTATTGATGTTAATTGCTATGAGATATGGTCGAATATTAGGCATGACGTTTCCGCGTTCATAGGTTCAAATTCCCAACATTTTATTGCAGGCTCATTTTGCCTATATCCCTTGGAAGCTTTTATTTGCTCTCTATTTTTTCTAGAAACATTTTATGGCTTGGCGAGGTCAGTGATGTGGAGCTGATGGTGTCTCGTCGCACAGAGGCAGCTGCTGCGAGGGAGACGAGGCTGCTTTGGCGGAGGTGGTGGTCGAGGAGGGATCTCCTCCGGCCTCCAACTCCGGTGGTGGCCACCAATCCCGATCAATTTTTATTTTTATATATTTTTATATTTTCATATTTTCATATTTTCACCTTTTTTATTACATTATTAAATATACTGGTAATATTTATCTTTTATTAAAATAGTGGGGGTATTCTAAACATTGCATAAACAATAAGCTAGCTTTTGTTTCAAAAAACAACTCTCAACTAACTTCTCAAAAGCTGCTTATTAAAGAGCAAATTGTAAAATAAGCTGTTTTTGAGAAGCTTACCAAACACCTATTTGATCAAACTTGAAAATTAAGTGATTATTTCTCAAACAAAAGCAACATCAAACATAGCCTTAAAATGGACCATTGCTGATCATTATAGTTGTATTAAGTGAAGAAACTTGTTTAATAATAAGTGGACTGTGCTAATAATTTATATTCGTTGTTTTTACACCCAAGACAAGATGTACCAGATTAATTAATTAATGGACAGAGACCATCTTGTATTTTTTTTTCAAATACGACATGTTGACGGGTCTGCGGAGATTCAAAATTGAGACATTACTTGACTGAATGAGCGCTCTTTCCAACGAATCACATTGAATGGTGGTAGACCCTCTTGTATTTGGTGCTCGCGGGTGATGTTTCTGATTTTCTTAGAAAAAGTCACTAACACATTCACACTGGAGGCACTTATTGGGTTTCGCCAGATGGTCTCTTGTTTAATTTGTGAGCTAACAATATTGATGAAAGATCGGTGGTTCTAAAAATTGATACCTCTTGTTCCAAAATAAATTTAGGATTCACATCAATACAAACACATAGATAAATTTAAGGAAGAATTTGAATGTAATTTATTACTAACTCTCTTTACAATATGGAATTTACAGATTCACATCAACACGAACCACATGGGTAAGCTATTGAAACTGTCCAGAATTTCCAGCCTTATTTCTTCATACGGCACACTGTACATGAAATACAAACAACTGTAGTGTGAAGGTACATAACAACCCATAAAGTTTTCGTTTTTAAGGCCGTGCAGTTGTCTATTGAATAAAGCTCATTAAAGTTATACGAAAAGATATTGTTAGATTGAATGAACACAATTTATCACAAATCCATATGGACAGTAGTATATAATTGCTATCAGAATTTTCACTGTGTTAAATATATAGAGTTGAGAAAGAAGAGATCAGGACCTTTCACTTTTACTTTTATTGGTGTTCGAAAAATCGGCCTAGGCAGCCAATTTATCGCTGCCTAGGCGCTAGGCAGCATCCATCCATGGTGAAAACAACCTAATCTACTGTATTAGGCAGCGGGCGACTAGGCGGCGTTAGTCGCCTTAGGCAGTCTTGGCGGGTCAAAGCCGTGGACTCCACTGAGACCTAATTTATTTATTTTTTCAAGTAATATTAAAACTGAGTCGTTTTGGGTTTTACACACTAATACAATGTCGTTTTTGCTTCACTTTAATGAAGCCAAAACACAGCCGTTATGGTCTTCATTTAAGTGAAGCTAAAATAGCTTCAGTCCCCCATCTCGATCACAACCAAACCAACAAACCCCGATTTCTAAACCAACAAACCTCTCGACTAGCCTATTCAAGTTTCAATACCCCTAAGGGCGGACCCACCTCAGGTCCAGGTGGGGCTCATGCCATACCTCAAATTTTCAAAAAAATAAAATAAAATTGATTATGTTTATATTATATCAATATATACAAATTAACCTTTATTATAAAGTATCACCTTCATCATAACTGGTTTTGTGCCTTCTTTCCTCCTTGTTTGTTTGTAATTCTACAACCACTGATTTGGTGTGGCGGTTCCTAAATGGCTATTAATTTTTTAAATTAGTTCAAATTAGTCATTTCATAGAAAGAAAGTATCAATTATTGCCACTTTACCCATTAATTGTTTGAAGTCCGTTTATTTATGTCATAATCTGTTAGAATAGAGGACAAAACAGTAAAACAAGAATGAAATATTGTAAAATCATCAAGAAGGCTCAAACATGTAGATTTTGAAAACAAAATAAGGACAACAAAAGGTGGGCCGTAATTAATTTTTTATAAAAACAAAACTGTTTTACTGGATTGTTGTAATCATAGTAATTTTAATATTTAATTTAAAGGTAAAGAATGAAATCGTTATCCTTATTTTTAAAATAATAGCAACTTGGAAGAAAGATAAGTTAGAGATAGAAGTAATGATTAATGTCAATAATTCATTTAAAATAAAAAATAACAAATTAATCAAATCATTACTTTTTATATATATAAAATTAAATAATTATATAATATAAAAATAATAAATTAATCAAATCATTACTTTATATATAATTAAATAATTAAAAGACATAACATATTGTCCATAAAATTCTTTATGAGTGCCATGTTATAAATAATGGCATCTTTCTGTTAGATTTTGACGAAATGATTGATAATGAACAATGTTTTGTCAAAATGATAATTTTGAAACAATTTAAATAGTGAATGACCTTTTTAGGACTCTACTAACTAATTAATAGTGTACAATGCTATTTTCTCTATTTTTTTATGTCTTTTTTTATTTTACCATCTTTGTCAATTCCTTTATCAAATTTTCATCTTTTTTTGAAACAAAACAATTCGCTTTCTTTCTTCCATAATTGTCAACTTCTTAACTACCTTCAATTTGTAGTTACTTAATTCAATTTTATTTTATGTTAAACTATCTATTATCATTTTGAACATTTATTATTTCTAATAGTTTTAGTTTGACATACACATAACACATCCAATCAATAAATCCTAAAATCTCAAATTTTAATTTATTGTATTAAAATAGTCTATCTATTATTATGACTCATTTTATTTTATCCTTAGTATTTTTCTTTATAATATTTTTTTTTATCTTAGTATTACTGACGGCATTTTTATTTTTTCCGATGGCTATGACTGTCGGAAATGGTAGTATTTGTGACGGCTCGTCAATAAATGGTTATTTGCGAGGAGCGTATTTGTGACGGCCTCCAACGGCCTTTTCCCGTCAGAAAAGTGTATTTTCGACGGCATTTATATTGTTATTTTTGTTATAAAAAAACTCATTTTACAATGATCTTCATTTTCAGTATTTTATTTATATAATTATTATTTTGTTCAAGTGCTCCACCTGATTAAAATTTTTGAATCCGCCATTAAAACCCCCATCTCGTTGTCCAAAGCCACCGTCTGCAGTCGCCACATCGCTGCCGTTGTCACTCGTCCGCTCTTCGTCCATCTAGGGTTTGTGTCTTTGTGATTGGATTTGGATTTTGGATAGGTGTTTGTGGATTTTGATTAGGGACAAGAATCCTTTGCAGAATTTTCCCTCTGCTGAACCATGTTGTCCTTTTAAGGATCTAGTGACATGTGGTTTTAATTAAAACATGTGGTTGAGATTGCTTTTCTAATTGGAATATAATCATTTTCACCCCTGACGTTTGACCTATTAGACACTTTGCCCCTCTAGTTTCAGTAATAACCACTTTCCTCATGAAAATGAAATTATTTGCCATTTTCCCTCTTTCCGTTAGATTTTTTTTGTTCAAAAAGTTAATCTTCTATTAAAAGACAATTTTGCCCTCAAACTCAAAATTTAAAAAATGAAAATAAAACTATTTCAAACAACAGAAATACAAAACAAAAATAAAAAAGGATGTCTTCACTCTTCACACACCTATATTCTTTTTAAAAATATTTTAAAATTAAAATAATTTATAATAAAATTACTTTTATACCCAAATATACCATTTTTATCTTGATTTTGTCTCCAAAATTATTATTTTGAAAAATTAATAAAAATAAATAACAAAAAAAAAAACTTTCAATAAACCGATAAGAGCAACTCCAACCATGCTCTATCTTCTGCGCCATCCTCAAAAATACCTCCAACCCAGCCCTATCTTAGCGCAACTTTTTCTTTTTTTTTCTTTTTTTTTTTAATTGTAAATTAGGTTTTGATTGGTTGGAGATTAATATTTGTTGACAAATAATAATAAAAAAAGGGAAAGAAAGAGAATATTCAAGGGAATATTATTTTTAGTGTAAAATTTGATACAATGGATTGAAAATGAAATAGTATGAAAGTTGAACTATTTTAATTCAAAAATTGCACCAAAAACACTATTTAGATCGGAGATGGTCTAAGAACTAACTTTTTTTTTTCTTAATCCAAAAATCCTTTCTTGACACTTGATCTAAGAAAAACAAAAACAACCCAGAGAGGAACTTTTTTTTTTCTCAAATTGACAAGAGTGGAGATAATGAATAATTTTTTTAAAAAAAATTACATCACCATAGTGATCAACACCACCAAAAATTACATCTATCATCATCATCATCATCATCAACATTACACCGTCATCATCTCTGCCTTTTGCTCGATCTGCTCTGTTTCGTGGGCGGCTGTGTTGTGGGACTGTGGGACTCTCTGTTTTTCTTTTTATGTGTTCTTGGTTGTTTGTCTGATCTTTGTGATGCTGTTGTTCATGATGGTGGCTTGTCTTTTGGTGTCATCTTCATGCTCTAGCTGTCTAGCTTGGTGTGGTTTTGCTTGTTCCTTTGTTCGTAGTCCTAGGCTCCTAGCTTGGACCTGTCTTCCCAGTTGTTCATTGGCCTTCTTGTGCCTGTTTTGTATTTATTGCCGTTAAAAAAATACATTACATCATCATCATCAAAAAATGGTGTTCACTGTCCCAAACAATATTTTAAAATTAAATTTAATAAAAACTGTCCTCATCTTCATTTTTATCTAATCTAAAAACCACCGAACCAAAATCTAGGAACCAACATCATCAACACCAAAAGCAAACCAAGAAACACCACACCAACACCAAATTCCGACCCAGATTCGGACCACCAGACCCAGAACCGGGACCACCACCAGACCCAGATTCGGACCACCACCACAAAACCCAGAACCAAACCGGACCACCATCATCACAAAACCTAGAACCGTATCACACCACCGGTCCACAACCACACCAAATTAAAAAAAAAAAAAAAAAAACTGGATTCGACCAAATCATACTTCAAAATCCATTTCCTTCCCGAATCCTTGCCGGCAACACCTCAACCACAAACGCCAATCTCCTCTTAGATCTGGACACGACCAAATCAAACCCGCACCACAAAATCAGACGGTTTACGGAGATATGGATTCCCGAGAGAGGTTAGAGAGAAAGAGGGATCCACGAGAGGGAGAGTGTGTGCGGATTTCGCGAGAGAGACTCAGAGAGAGTGGATTCCAGAAAGAGAGTGTGTTCTTGGTTTTTTGTTTTAGAATGAACATGATATGGTGATGAATTACATATTTTTAATTTTATTTTTTAATCCGCTCAATTATATTGTTACTGCATATTATATTATATTTAGAGAGGTTTTTTTTGTTGAAACCTTCAGAGACGGTTATTGGTTTTTTTAATTTGTTAATTATGCTATTATTATATATAACATAAAAATAATATATAATATAATAAATAAATTATATATATTTTTCATTTGTTAGATATTTTTAGAGTGGAGCTATTGGCATACCTCCTACTAATATATTCATGCTCCACTTTTTAAAATTTTGATTTAATTAAATAAAATTAAATGTTTTTATTAAATGTTTTGGTTTATTTCCAAAACTACTCATTTTACTTATTTTTCAAACTTAATACATACTATATATGATTTATCTATCTCTTATCTCTGTATTTGCATACATCTCTTTCACCTCCATTTATTGATTTAATTTTTTTCTTCTTATTTCTTTTTTTTTAGTTTTTTTTTTCTTCTTATTTCATGATAGAAACGAAAAAATAAAAAATAACAGGGTAGGTACTTCAACACAACGATAGCTTGATATCATTCTAAAGAAAAAAAATAAACTTCAAACTTATTTCCAGAGAATGAATTGTTTCCAGATACTTACTATCATTGTCAGACAATTCTTGTTTTATGTCATTCTCAGACAATTCTTCAAGATGTTTGATATCTTTCTTAGATAATTCTTCCATATTCTTGATATCGTTCTCAAACTCTTTCATAATATTTTAGATGTATGTAAGAAACATATTTTAAGGTTAAGAGTTAATTTTTTATTTGAAGAAACAGATTACTGAGTTTTTTTTTTGTGAAAAGGAATATGAGATTTTAATAGATTTACTTTGTAGAAGATTTCTTTCCTAAATTGTATGTCTCTTTAAGTAATTTTGATAAAGGAAAAAAAATATATTATATAATTAAAAAAGTGGAGCATGAATAGATCAGTAGAAGGTGTGCCAATAGCACCACTCTATTTTTAAATTTAAGTTTTTACGCATCACCTTTTTACCCTCACCTATTTTAAATCTATAACGGAATAGTTAACGGTTAAGGGTATTTAAGGTATTTTTCTAACGGCAAGGGGAAAATGGTGAATAATTTCATTTTCAGAGGGGAAAGTGGTCATTATTAAAACTAGGGGGGTAAAGTATCTAATAGGGTATACTTCAGGGGAAAATGATCATATCCCTTTCTAATTTATTTTGGCAGGATTTACTCTTTTAAATTTTTTTTAATAAATTACTTATCCTAAACGATAACATTTTGTGCAAAAAAAAACCTTAATGCTATGTGTTCTACGGTTCTTTAACAACTTCACCTTCTTCATAAAATCAGAAAAAAAAAAAGAAAAAAACAAACAAACAAACTCCTCTTTTATGATATCATAACCCAAAAAAAAAAAAATCCCCAAAACAACAAGTTACACATTATGAAGGAGGAGAGAGTTTGTTCAGGATTCGACTTTGGAGAATAAGAAATACAGATTTAATGGGATTTTAAGAGAGAGATTTGGGTTGATTCAAGAAGGATAAAGACACAACACCAGAATTGAGAAGATGAACAGAGAGACTTGGGTTGATTCGAGAAGATAAGACATATTAGAATTTTTTTGGCTTATGTTGACAGATTTGAGAAAATGAACGACGAGATTTGAGTTGATTCGAGAAGATGAAACACACCAGATTTTTTTTTTTTTGGGCTTATGTTGACAGATTTGATTGGCTTATGTTGACAGATTTGAGAAGATGAACAAAGAGATTTGAGTTGATTCGAGAAGATGAAACCCACACCAGAATTCGCTGATTGTCGACTTGATTCGAGAAGATGAAGATGATAAAATAATTTTTTATTTTACTTTTGTTGACAGATTTAAGCCGATCCGATAACACACAACACCAGAATGTTAGAATTTATCTTATGTTGGTTAGGTTTGGTTATAAAAACGGTGTAGTTTACATTTTAAATAAATTAGAAAAACAATAAATAAATTAGAAAAGCAATCTCAACCATTTATTTTTATTAAAGCCACATGTCACACGATCTTTAAGAAGATAAGAAGACAACATGGTTCAGCGAAAAGTTTAGCAGAGAATCCTTTTCCTTCGAACAGTATGTAATTGGATTTTAGCCAAACTGTTTATTGATTTTGATTGGTTTGTGTTGGATTTTGGGATAGGTGTTTCACTAATCAGTCTGATTTAACTTGTAATACCGGCTAGTATGCTTAATCATTAAACAATCACCAGTCAAAATTCTTTCAACTCCTCTCAACTTTTATATATATATATATATATATACCTTACAATTCTTGTACGTACAATTACATAAAAGAACAATGTCGCCTCTCTTCTTTTTCTTGCTCTTTTCATCTCTCAATGTATGCGAACTTGATGCATTATTTATTTATTTATTTATAATCTTCATTAATTACCTGTCTTTTTATATTTAGATTTAGCTACTATATAAAAGAATGGTATAGTTAGTTATTGGATAGTAACCAGTGATAAATATATATTTTTTATTTTTAAATCTTTAATTTTTATAGATTTTTAAATTACCATAGAGTATCTGTATAGTAACTGAACTTCTGTTTTTTTGTAATATATAATGATGTATAGGTTATTTACGTAGCTGCCAGAGAGTTAACGGGCGCCAAAGAGAGCACTTTCACTCCAAAAGCACAACTGACGCGATACTGGAACATGAAGATCAACAACAATTTACCAGAATCTCACTTTCTTCACTCAAAGGCTTCTTCACCATTAAAGGCCACTGACATCGCGAATTTCTCCAAACTTGTAACTGCTCTAAACAACAGCCAGCTCCTTGAACTCCCCCCTTTGCCATTGTTTCCCGCATACGTGTTCACAACATATTCCGAGATCGACCTTCATTTCATTAATAGCAGTAGTAACAGCTCTGAATCCGAGACGGAGGCTGGTAGATTCTTCCGTGAATCCAACATGAAGAAAGGAACTGTCATGCCAATGCCTGATATTACAAACAAAATGCCTGAAAGTACATTTTTGCCCCAAACCACTGTTAACAAAATACCGTTCTCTTCAACGGAACTGAGTGCCATAAAAGAGATTTTCAACGCTAGTGATAATTCAGCAATAGAGCTTATAATCAAGTCCGCTCTCAAGGAGTGTGAGAGGAAACCCAATCCGGGGGAGACAAAACGGTGTGTTGCATCAGCGGAGGACATGATTGACTTTGCCACGTCAATTCTTGGACGTGATGTGGCACTCCGTAAAACTGAGAATATCAAGGGATCGAAGCAAGACATTTTGATCGGATCAGTGAAAAGAATCAACAGTGGTAAAGTGACTAAAGCCGTGTCATGTCACCAGGAGTTGTATCCTTACTTGCTTTATTATTGTCATTCGGTTCCGGATGTTGCTGTGTACGATGCGGATATTTTGGATCTGAAAACAAAGAAAAAGATCAATCATGGTGTGGCCATTTGTCACTTGGATACTTCGTCGTGGTTCACTGGTCATGAAGCTTTTCAGGCCTTGGGTTCGGGGCCAGGGAAGATTGAGGTGTGTCATTGGATTTTTGAGAAGGATTTGATCTGGACCAATGGAGATCATTAGAATCATTAATGTTTGACTATAGTTTAATTTGATCGTGTGAATTTTGGTTTTTTTGTCTGTTTGTTTATTTTGAATAAAAAGTTCGTTCACTTAAGCCAAGAAGGGAATAATTTGTTGATACGTTAAATAGTTTGGAATAAAAAACAAGGTTGAATTATATTTTCAAGTGGCTTTCATCTTATAACTCGATCTGTCCATGTGAACCTATTTATAAATGGACATATCATGAGTTGAGATATAAGTAAAATATAAAATTTAGATGGGAAAGTAAATATTATTTGTTAATTTAGCTTTTATATTAATAAAGACTAAAGAGTCATGTTAATATGTACCCGGAATACAAAACATATTAAGAGCACAATTTTAAAAAAAAATTATATTTATTAAATAATATCAGTTAAATTAATTAATTCCCTTAGATTGCTTTATAATTCTTTGAAGCCCATGCAACTTGCTGCAGCATGACTGTAGTCAGAAGATCTGAAATTCTGTTGTACTTATAACTTATAAGGTTGTTGTTGAGTGATTTGATCATAGCTTTCACATGGAAGCAGGAAATTGAGGAGAATAAGGTGTTATTTCTGATTTTTTCAAACATTTTATTGTAGGCTCATTTTGCCTATATGCCTTGGAAGCTTTTATTTGCTCTCTATTTTTTCTATAAAATATAAACTATATTTGTGATGTAAATTCGAATCTAGTGAATATTTGATTGATGTTGTGAAATCAAATTAAATATGTTTAAACTTTTGTGTTATTTAAATTTCGGAGCAAAATCAACATACATAACTTATGTAGCTTGTACATGCAAATTCCAACATTAGTTTGTGGCCCTTAGATTGAAGTTTTTAAGGTTTAGATTGAAGAATTTTGAATGGATAAAATGAGCTCTTAGTCCTAGTATAACTTTACAAATATATAATGAAAAAAAAAAAACGACATGTTGACATTTACAATTAATATTAATGGAATGAGACCATCTTGTATTTTGTTTTTCAAATACGACATGTTGATTGGTCGGTGGAGACTCAAAATTGAGACATTACTTGACTGAATGAACGCTTTTTCCGCCGAATCACATTGGACAGTGGTAGACCCTCTTGTATTTGGTGCTCGCGGGTGATGTTTCTGATTTTCTTAGAAAATGTCACTAACACATTCACCCCGGAGGCACTTATTGGGTTTCGCCCGATGGTCTCTTGTTTAATTTGTGAGCTAACAAATTTGAGAACAATATTGATGAAAGATCGGTGGTTCTAAAAATTGACACCACTTGTTCCAAAATAAATTTAGGATTCACATCAATACGAACACATAGATAAATTTAAGGAAGAATTTGAATGTAATTTATTACTAACTCTCGTTACAATATGGAATTTACAGATTCACATCAACACGAACCACATGGGTAAGGTACTGAAACTGTCTAGAATTTTCAGCAATATTTCATCAAACGACACACTATACATAAAATACAAACAACTGGAGTGTGAAGGTACATAACTTATGGGCACATTTTATATCATATTTATAACTTTTAATTTGGATTTATTAGCTATTTGATTTATCTATTTTTATTTAATTTGTGTTATTTTTATGTTTTAGGTGAAATTGCGTGGAACTCGAAAAATAATTAATTTTAGAGAATAATGCATAAAATCATGTGGGCCTTCAAAGAAATTAAATATTTAAAGACCCGAGTCCAAAAAAATCCAAAGCCCAAAGTCAAAGAATAAAAATTAAATAAAAGAGAGAAAAAAAGTGCATGTGTAAAGTGTGGGCCACATAAGGAATAATTTAATTCAAATTAAATTGGGCCGCATGAAGACATGGATCACAATTTTAAAGCAACTCACGTGGTCCATTGTTGTTAAAATAGGGAAATTGAATTTGGTGAGACCGACCTAAAAGAATTAGGTATAAATTGTATTTTGTGCGTGGAATGGAGAGCTCTCGATTTGGTGGAGGCATGGAGCTGGGAGTTTTGGTCGCAAGACTGATTTCAAAGGCCAAACTCAATGCATCTTTCGGATTCCATTGTTATTTTATTTTTATTATCTTTCTAATTTTTTTTATATTAGGGTAGACGATGAAACCCTGTTTTATAGAATAATTTCTAGATATTTTTATTAATTCCTAAATATTGATTTTCAATGTTTATGGTTTTCACTTCTATTGATTTTTAAATATAAAACTCTTTCATCTTTAATATCATGTATTTTTGATAGTTAGATATATATTTTAATCAATGCTTGGTTTCGTACCGTTAATTATAATTCCTTTGATTATTTGATTTTCATTAATTTGGATACATAGAATGCTTAAGAATTGTATTTTGAAACGAAGGAAAACCAACTTAAGATTTTGTTTAATGTTCTTATTGTTAAATTCATGGGTAGATAATAAATTGATTTTTAATTATCACTCTAATTTAGGGAATTAATAAATTATATGGAAGCTAAGAAATTACATAGTGGTGGATTCGAATACTTTAATATTCTTTAATTAATTGCTTTTGACCTTATTTGCTTTATTTTAGTTTAATTTTAGTCTTAATTCATCACATTCGGTTAACTAGGTTATGATTAAATTAAATTTAGATTCGTTTAGTTTTTTACAATCCTCGTGGGAACGACCTCGTACTCTCATTAGCTATTCAACAATAGACTTGTGCACTTGCGAGTATTTATTTTCAAAATTTAGCACAACAAATTTTTGGCATCGTTGCCGGAGATTGCTTAAAAAATTAGTTTAATCTAGATTAATTTGATTCTTCCACTTGTTATAGTTTAGGTTTTATTTTTATTGTGTGGATAAAAAAAAGGAAAAAAAAATTAGGACAGTTAGCGTGGTATTTAATTTTATTGGTTTATTAGTATTTTTTTTTAGTTGTGTCAAGTGTGTTTATTTAGAGTTGTGTTTTAATTTTGTTTTTTTTTATTTGCTTTGTTTTGTTTTAGTTTTTGTTGCGTTGGGTCTATTATTTTAATTCTATTTCATTTATTTGTTTTTGTAGCTTTTGTTATTTTCTTTGTCACTTTTTATTTTCGTTAGTTTTTGATTTTATTTTTTGTGTTTCACAACATAATTCACCTAGGCATTTGTTTAGGTTTTTCGGATTAGTTTTGACATGACAGAGATCGTACAACCTAATGAGAAAACTCTTAGGGAGTACTTTTCATCTGTTACAGCTAATCATTCATCTTGCATTGTGTTGTCGGATACTGTGGCTACACACTTTGAAGTTAAGCCAGCTGTAATTCAACTTCTTCCATCTTTTTATGAGTTAGATAGAGAAGATCCTTACATGCATGTAATGAATTCCTTGACATATGTTCTACATTCCGTTTCAAGAATTTTTCAGATGAGTCAGTTAGGTTTCGTTTGTTTCCCTTTTCATTGAAAGATAAGGGAAAAGCATTGTTGAACTCTCTAGCTCCTAGATCTATCAATAGTTGGGACACATTAGTTAACAAGTTTTTAACTAAGTTTTTCCTCATGGCCAAAACTAAAACCCTTAGGAGAGAAATTTCTGATTTTTATCAAAATGAGGGTGAAATTTTTTATGAGTGTTGAGAAAGATTTAAAGACTTGCTTTTGAAATGTCCCCAACATGGTTTTGAAGTTTGGAGACTTGTGCAATATTTTTATAATGGTTTGACTACGTCAAACCGACACATTATCAAGTCTATGAATGGTGGAGCATTTTTAAACATTACGGAGAGGGATGCTTGGGAATTCCTAGAGACATTGTCTGAAAATTCCCAACATTGGGATTTTTCTACCCAAGGGGAGAGGTCAATACAAGTACCTAAGAAATGGGGGTTTGTATGAGGTGAGTGATGATGTACATGTGATGAGTGCTTTAGCGAGTCTCAATAGGAAGGTAGAAGCATTAGCTTTGAGTCAAAAGATGAACACTGTCAATAGTGTTAGGAGTGAGTTGTGTCCTTCGCGTGCCAACCCATCCTATACCTGTCCTGAGAGCTATGTTGAGCAAGCATATGCACTCAATTCTTACGGGAATCATCCAAATTTTTCTTGGAGGCAAAACCAATGTCTAATGAGTCATGGAGGGCAACAATTTGCTCCTCCATCACATCCTCCTAGTTTTCAATCTACTCCTCATTTTGTTGCCACTCAAAGGAAACCTTCCTTAGAGGACACTTTACAACAAATTATGCAAACTACCCAACACGCTCTCTTGAAGATTGAAACTCAAGTGGGTCCGTTAGCCACTGCCATAGGAAAGAGAGAAAGAGGGAAACTTCCGAGTCAGTCAGTTCCTAATCCAAAAGGTGGATTGTCACATGCCTATAATGTTCATCATGAGGAAGTTTAATCTGCCACTAATCTTAGGTCTGGTAAGATAATTGATAATTATGTTAGTGTACCTAGATAGAAGAAAGAAACCGAGAGGCCTGGTCGTAAGCCTAGTGAAGAGAAAATAGTTGAGAAACCCACTTCTAAAGAGTCACTCTAGCCAGATTTGCCTACTGCACCCTATGTTCCTAGAGGTCCATTTCCACAGAGACTTGTTCCATTAAAGAAAGGCACACCACATAATGATATTTTGGAGGTGTTTAAGCCAGTTCACATAAATATCCCTTTTCTTGATGCTATTCAGCAAGTGCCTGCATATGCCAAATATTTGAAAGATCTCTGTGTTGTGAAATGAAAAACAAATGTTTCAAAAGAGACATTTTTGACTGAGCATGTTAGTTTCATAATCCAAATGAAAACTCCTACCAAGTTTAAGGATCCTGGATATCCTACTATTTCTTGTTGAAAATTACACAACGTGTGTCTAATACAACCTAGAGGGAGAGGAGGGGGGGGGGGGGGGGGGGGGGGATTGGTTGTTAATCGATTATTACCAACTTTTCGATTAATCAATATTAATAACAAAAACCCAAAGCATAACCAAATCAACCAAACAAACAACAACAATAATTATGTGCGGAAAACAATAAAAAGACATTTGGTTGATTTACCTGAGAAGCCCTCCATTGGCAAAACTCACGAGCTAACCACTTAGCCACTCCGATCCTCAAATCCACTATTTGAATAATTGTTTACAACCTAAGTTGACCACCTAGTCACATATCAAGGTTCGTAACCCAATCTATTCTACCCCGCGGGCCTTCAATAGTGATCCTAGACCAATGCTTGCCAACCAACCTTTTGGTTGCAAGACTTTACTTGCTTGTGCACTACACCTTATAGTCACACGACTTAACTTAATGAAGAGATCAATACAAGTCTAAGTGAATATGTAATGATATTCAAAATGAAATACAATGCTAAACAACACTATATGCTTAACTAGAGATTTAATGACAAGTCAATAAACTCCAATTATCAATGTCTAAATGAATATTCATAAAGACTTAGCTAGATGGCATAAATGACATGAAATTTCTAGCTATTATAAACTACCACATTCAATCAATATAATCACTCACAATATATTCAACATATATTCATGTGGTAGAGACAATGCATTTAATCTTCCATTAAATGCAAATCCTAGAACAATGTCTATCATAAACAATCTCAATTAATCAATGAGATAAATTTAGCTAGATGTCATAAAACACTTAGAATGCTAGCTATCAAAATCAATCACAATAAACCCAAATTAATCAATATAAAGTCTCACAATTAATTCAATAAATATTCAACATATATCATTTTGTAGAGACAAGCATTTAGTCATATAATAAATGCAACTCTAGAGTCAATCTATCACAAACAAACCCAATCAATTGATAAAATGATTTTGCTAGATGTTATATAAACTTAGGATGCTAGCAATCATAAATAAACTCAATCAAAGAGAAACCCACGAAATTCCTTCACAAATATTCAACATATATTCAATAAAAATACCCAACAATATATTTATCATATAATCAACATACATTCATCAAAAGATAATAATCAAGCATTTAATCATGTAATAAATGCTAAACCTAGGTCAAGAACATCAATAAATGAAATAGAGATGAAAATGATGTTATCTAGTCAAGAACTTGAAGACCCATATCAATAGAATGATGAATGATGAAGATGATGAAAGATTGGAGTTGATTGGAGAGTTAGAAATCAATGGATTGAAGCTTTCTCTCTCTAAAATGAGCTCTCTCTCTCTAGGGTTTAATTTCTGGGTTTCTAGTCTGAAATGGTGAAGAAGATGGTATATTTATACTGGGGAAAAATGAGCTGAAGAGAAAAGACAAAACTGCCCTTATGAAAAACCGAGCTGACTCGCGAAAACCAATCACAACACTACATCTTGATATTCAAGCGGCTCAAAACATGACCAAACGACATCGAAAAAGGTCGTATAATATACCGTTGGAAATGAATGGAAGTCTAATTTCCAATACAATTTACAGAATAAGGTTTCGATGTCTGTATAAAAAGTTATAACCATTTGAGTGACTAAAGGTCAGATTCGGATAAAAACATAGTTGCCCTATTTTAATGGTCACTTTGAATATTTCAAAACTAATTCAAACGGTCATGAAATATTAAGAATAATATACCGTTGGAAATGTATGAGTGTCTAGTTTGTCCAGAAAGTTTCAAAACTCATTTTGGATCTTTGTATAAAACGTTATGGTCACAATACCATACAAAGGTCAGTTTCGAAAAAAACATTTAAATCATTGAAAACCAATCTTTTGAAACTAGACACATTACTCCAAATAACCAAACCAAATCTAACATAATGCACACAACAAGAAACACAAATGCAATCATAGAAGTGTAATAACAATTAACATACATGAAGTGTGTGATAAACACAAATACACATAATCAAATAAACACACATGCAAGAGATATGGAAATGCATATGAAAGTGTGTGTGTGCAACTAATCTCTTTAAGAAGTCAAGTCAAGTGATATACTTTCTTGAAGCACTTTGGGAAGTCCGGAAATTTGCCAATCATGATCACCTAAGCTACCCGTTACATAACAATCCCAATGTGGTTTTGACAACGAAATATGCCAACCAAAAACCAAGGAACTTACACTTGTGTTATAGGTGATCATGTGATTGATATGGTCTTACTTGATTTAGGGGTGAGTGTTAATTTATTGCCATATTCTGTGTATATGCAATTAGGATTATGGGAGCTGAAACCCACTTCTGTGAGACTGTAGTTAGCTGATAGGTCTATTAAAATTCCTAGGGGAATATAGAGAATGTTCTGATTAAGGTTGATAAATTTTATTTTCTTTTGGACTTCATTGTTATTGATACTCAACTTGTAATGAATACTAATGGGCAAATTCCTGTGATTTTGGGTCGTCCTTTCTTGGCTACATCTAATGCAATAATTAATTGTCGTAATGGTGTGTTGAAGTTGTCTTTTGAGAATATAACTGTAGAGCTTAATATTTTTAATATTAGTTAACAATTGCAAGAGCAAGAAGAGGTAAGTGAGATTAACATGATTGATCATGCATATCATGATCCATTCTTAGAATGTTTTGATGATGACCCATTGAAAAAGAAATTAGCTCAGTTTGGCATAGGAATTAAGGGAGATTGTGTGAGTGATGGACCAAATGTTTTGACAATTTGTTTTTCATCTTTTGAGTCTACACCTTTACTATTTGTAGGGAAAACTTCACAGTTAGGGGTCGTTTGTTTTTTTCACTTAAAAGTTAATGGGTCTGAATCATAATTATTAAGTTGTTTTGTTTGTTTTTTTCAGTGGTCAAAGAACTTAAAAATACCAAAAAACAATTTAAAATAAAAAGTAAAAAATCCTGACTTTTCACTTAATTGCAAATCACTGAATTGCATTAAATACAATCCAAAATCATTTATTCCGATACTATCCCCCATATATAACATGTATCTAATTTCATCATAATTATATATGGTACAGAAATCTTTAGTTTAATATATTGCTTATAAGACTCGAAAGTGGAAGATATTCTTTTGGATGATTATGGTTGATCCATTTTGTTGTCATTTTTTCTTCTTTAGTTTCTTAGGATTTTTTTTGTTCTTTATTGTTTGTGTCCTAGGTTGTTAGCATTAAAGCAAAAAAAAAAAAATGAGTCGGTCATTAGTTTCATATTTTTGTTTTCTATTTATATATATTTTCAGTGCTAATTTTTTCTCTAACGTGTGTTCTTGATTTCATTTTTTCTTAGAATGCAGTACAGAACCAACCAGGTGTGATCTATCCCTTACTATTTGATGTTTTATTTTACATTTCTTATATCTTTTTGATATTTCACTATAAAAAAATGGTCTTTTCTGACGGCTAAATGCCGTCGAAAAGACGCTTTCCCATCGGAAATGCGCTTTTTCGTCGGGAAAAAGCTGTCAGAGGCCGTCACAAATACGCTTGTCGCAAATAACCATTTACCGACGAGCCGTCAGAAATACTACTATTTGCGACGGCCAGGGCCGTCGGAAATAATAAAAATGCCGTCAGTAATAATAATTGAAGGTGGTCAAAATTACTAGTATTTCCGACGGGAAATAGCCGTCGGAAAAGGTTCATTGAAAAAAAAAATGGGGCGCCTTTGACTTGGATTTGATACTAAATGTTACTCTTACCATTTTGCTATAACTTTGTATCTGATATCTTTTGCACACTAATTATATATAAGCTATTGATATGTTTGCATACTATCTAATTAAATATATTTTTTGTATAATATTTAAATATAACTGTTGATATTGTTTTTTTTTTAAATATTTTATTAAAATATTTCCCTTATTTCATAGGAAATTACATTTTACTACTACTTTATCTTGAAATAGGATACATATATTATATCCTTGTTGATTTTATTTTTTATAATCAACATTTTACTAAAAAATTAATAATTTAAACTTATTTTAGTAATTACTAATAATTTTGCTATATTTTATATTTATTTAATTTAGTCAGATGTACACATAAAGTAAACTTCTTATTAGTACCATTTTTTTGTCCCTAAAGTCTGGTCCCTATTGTCTAATTTTCTTGCAGTGATCGCCATAATTTTTTTTTTTTACATTACCTATGACATATTATTTGAAAAATTCAAAATTAAATCAAAATATTTGGCGAAAAATTTAACAGAGTGATTTCGCTAAAAAAATATAGTGATAAATACCAAAATAACACATATAGTGATACATTTAAAACATTGATCAATAAATCACATTTTTTTTGTAGTGTATAAATTATCACATACATTCCATTATAATTTATTAATTACTATTATAATAATAAATTAATTATTTTTTCCATGACAAAGCCATAACAAATAATGTAGGAAATGGTACTGCATTTTCGATAGCGTAATTGCCCTTAAAATTAATTCGAATTAAATTTTACCATTTCCAACGGCATAAAAAATGCCGTCGGAAATACAGACTATTTCCGACGGCATAAAAAAAGCCATCGGAAATACATACTATTTCTAACGGCATAAAATATGCCGTCGGAAATACAAACTATGTCCGACAGCAATTTAGGCCGTCATAAATATCTTAATTTCCGACGGCATAAGGACTATTTCCGACGGTTATTGGGCCGTCAGAAATATGGTATTATATTTTTGCTCATTTCCGATGGCACTAATATGGCCGTCGGAAAAGGTACCATTACCGACGGCAATTAGTGCCGTCGAAAATAGTTCGTCACTAATAGACATTTTTTTTGGTAGTGTTTGCTTGTGCATTTGTGGTTATTATGTTGAGGAAACATTGATGGCAATGTTTACAATTGGTTTGGCTGTGGGGAATTAAACTTTCAAAAGAAGTTGGTTTCAAAAAAAAATATCGTTCTTTTTTGAGTCCGTCTTCTGCAAAATAATCAAGTTTGAGATGCTCTTAGGTTTGTCTTTAGACATGTAAGTGTATGCTTTAATCACTAAGCTTAGACTAACGTCTTGCCACTTAGAGTATTGCATTGCATTTTTACAAAATTAGAACATGTTCTTGATGTGATGGTGGATAAGATGCTTAGTTGAATTGCCATGGTTAATAATGGAGACTACCCTTGTGAGTTTACTAAGCCAGAAAGCGTACTTATTAGATGGTTTGTTTGTTTCTACTCCTAAACACTTATCAGGTTCTTACTATTAGAAATTGATCTCAATAGGTTATACATCGGATATTAAAGAACATTCATCATAAAAGATATCATATGTGGAATTGCTCTTGATTTTGTTGAACCATTAGAAGTGACATAGGCAATGTGTGCTTAAACTCACTTAAAAAGGCCTCAAATATTTCCTACCTTGTGTGTGTGCACCATTACCAATTTTGAAGCCAAACACTGTAAGCCTTTTTCTTTCATCACCCACATTAACTGAAAACCCAATAAGCCTTAATATTTAGTCATACCCTATAGCTTGAGATTATATTGAGGAAGTGATGAAGAAGAGTGAAGAGGGTTCGAAGACATGTGAATTGCAAAAAAATGGTGGTTCGTGAAATGTACATATATGGCAAAAGAAAGAAGCCATACTTAAGCAATGTATGAGAGGTGTTGGAAATTATGTAATTGATGTATAAAGTTCTCATTTCATTCCAAAAAAAAAAAATGAAAAAAAAAACTAAATTGAAAAAAAAAAGAAAAAATATAAAAAAGAAGAAGAAAAATCTATATTGAAAAAAAGAACAAGAATGAATGAGATGAAGAATCAAATGAAAGTGAAAAAGAGAAATAGTATGTTCGTGAATGGTTCAAGAAGCCTGGATGTAAATAAAATGAAGATAGAGTTTAAAGAAATTCAGCCGAGCATTGAAGACCTCTAGAAAATTTCTCGATATGGTCCAAGGTTTTGTTGCTTACCCTTGTTCCCGTTCTTCTTAACCTTCACCCCATGGCCCAATTACAACCAAATTAAGTCCTAATTGATCTTTTGGGAATGTTGGGTTAAGAGTAAAGGAAACATGTGATCTATCTTGTTCTTAATGTCTGATTCTGTTCATGAGATCCTTTGCATAAATTCAAGCGTTTTTCTATATTGTATATTCATATGCCCTAATAATTTGAAATTTCTTGTGCATAAACTCCATCCACATATGCTTGATGAGTTTATTTGTCTAGGTTCTGTGTAAAATATTAGTGACATCTTATGAGAATTAGAGTCGATACGAATTACATCTATGACATTTGATGACTGTGTCTTTGAAGCTAGATCGTCTTGAGTATGAGCTTTTCATTAAATTAGTGACGCATTTAAATAAGTGACATACTTTTAGTATTTATTTAGTGGCTTTATCATGCATTTGTCTTTGTTGGCATCTTGAGTTGCATCTTGGTCTAATTGGTTTTTGCATAAATATGTTTGTGGCTTAACTTAGGTTTTTGTTTTTAGATTGTAGGTTTCGTTTTAGTTTTTAGTTTTTAGTTTTTGTTTTTATTTTACTCGAAGACTAGCAAAATATAGGTTTGAGAGGTATTCGATGAGCATATTTTATATCATATTTATAACCCTTAATTTGGATTTATTCGCTACTTGATTTATCTATTTTTATTTAATTTGAGTTATTTTTGTGTTTTAGGTGAAATTACATGGAACTCGGAAAATAATCAATTTTAGGGAATAATGCATAAAATCATGTGGGCCTTCAAAGAAATTAAATATTTAAAGACCCAAGTCCAAGAAAATCCAAAGCCCAAAGTTAAAGAATGAAAATTAAATAAAAGAGAAATAAAAAATGTGCATGTGTCACGTGTGGGCCACATAAAGAAAAATTTAATTCAAATTAAATTGGGCCGTATGAAGACATGGATCACAATTTTAAAGCAAGTCACGTGGTCCACTGTTGTTAAAAATAGGGAAATTGAATTTGGTGAGACCGACCTAAAAGAATCAGGTATAAATTGTTCTTTGTGCATGGAATGTAGAGCTCTCGTTTTGGTGGAGGCATGGAGCTGGGAGTTTTGGTATGCGGAGACTCATCTTTATGGTTTCATTGTTATTTTATTTTTAATGTCTTTCTAATTTTCTTTGTATTAGGGTAGACGATGAAACCATATGTTATGGAGTAATTTCTAGATATTTTTATTAATTCCTAAATATTGTTCTTCAATATTTATGGTTTTTGCTTCTATTGATTTTTAAATATAAAACTCTTTCATCTTTAATATAATGTATTTTTGATAGTTAGGTATATATTTTAATCAATGCTTGGTTTCGTAGCTTTAATTATAATTCTTTTGAATCTTTGTTTTTCATTAATTTAGATACATAGAATGTTTAAGGATTGTATTTTGAAGCAAAGGAAAATCAACTTAATATTTTGTTAATGTACTAATTGTTAAATTCATGGGTAGACAATAAATTGATTTTTAATTGTCACTATAATTTGGGGAATTAATAAATTATCTGGAAGCTATGAAATTACACAGTGGTGGATTCACATATTTTAATATTCTTTAATTAATTGCTTTTGACCTTATTTGCTTTAATTTAGTTTAATTTTAATCTTAATTCATCATATTCGGTTAACTAGGTTAGGATTAGATTAAATTTAGATTCGATTAGTTTTTTACAACCCTCGTGGGAACGATCTCATACTCACATTAGCTATTATACAATAGACTCGTGCAATTGCGAGTATTTATTTTTAAAATTTAGACAACAATAACAACCCATAAAATTTTCGTTTTTAAAGCCGTACGGTCGTCTATTGATTAGGGCTCATTAAAGTTGTCATACGAAGAGATATTGTCAGATTGAATGAACACAGTTTACCACAAATCCATATGGACAGTAGTATATAATTGCCATCAGAATTTTCACTGTGTTAAATATATAGAGTTGAGAAAGAAGAGATCAGGACATTTCACTTTTACTTTTATCGGTGTTCGAAAAATCGGCCTAGGCAGTAGATTTATCGTTGCCTAGGCGCTAGGGAGCATCTAGCCATGGCGAAAACAACCTAATTTGTTGTATTAGGTGGCGGGAGACTAGTCGACGTTAGTTGCCTTAGGCAATCTTGGCGGAGTCAAAGTCGTTGACTCCACTGATACATAATTTATTTATTTTTTAAAGTAATATTAAAACATCATCGTTTATGGGGGTTTTACACACTCAAACAATGTCTTTTTTGCTTCACTTTAATGAAGCCAATACAGCTTCAGTTCTCCATCTCGATCACGACCAAACCAACATACCCCGATTTCTAAACCAACAAACCTCTCGACTAGCCCCTTCAAGTTTCAATCCCTCAGGGGCGGACCCACCTCAGGTCCAGGTGGGGCTCGTGCCCTACCTCAAAATTTCAAAAAAATAAAATAAAATTGATTATGTTTTTATTATATCAATATATAATAATTAACCTTTATTATAAAGTATCACATTTATCACGGCTGGTTTATGCCTTCTTTCCACCTTTTTTGTTTATGATTTCTACAACCACTGATTTGGTGTGGCGGTCCCTAAATGATTATTAATTTTTCAAATTGGTTCAAATTAGTCATATCATAGAAAGAACGTATCAATTGTTGCCACTTTACCTATTAATTGTTTGAAGTCTATTTATTTATGTCATAATCTGTTAGAATAGAGGACAAAACAGTAAAACAAAAAGGGGAAATATTGTAAAATCATCAAGAAGGCTGAAACATGTAGGTTTTGAAAACAAAATAGGCACAACAAAAAGGTAGGCCCTGATTAATTTTCTATAAAAACATAACTGTTTTACTGGATCGTTGTGATCATATTAATTTTAATATTTAATTTAAAGGCAAAGAATGAAATGGTTACCATTACTTTTAAAATAATAGCAACTTGGGAGAAAGATAAGTTAGAGATAGAAGTAATGATTAACGTCAATAATTCATTTAAAATGAAAAATAAAAAATTAATCAAATCATTACTTTATATATAATTAAATAATCATATAATATAAAATTAAAAATTAATCAAATCATTATTTTGTATATATAATTAAATAATCAAAATGTATAAAATATTGTCCATAAAATTCTTTATGGGTGCCATGTCACAAATAATTGCATCTTTCTGTTAGATTTTGACGAAATGACTCAATGAACAATGTTTTGTCAAAATGATGATTTTGAAACAATTTAAATAGTGTATGACCTTTTTGGGACTCCACTCACAAATTAATGGTGCCTAGTGCTATTTTCTCTAATTTTTTTATATCTATTTTATTTTACCATCTTTTTCAATTCCTTTCTCAAATTTTCATCTTTTTTTAAAATAAAACAATTCACTTTCTCTCTTTCATAATTGTCAACTTCTTAACTATCATCAATTTGTAGTTACTTAATTCAATTTTATTTTATGTTAAATTATCTATTATTATTTTGAACATTTATTATTTCTAATGGTTTTAGTTTGGCATACACATAACACATCCAATCAATACATCATAAATCCTGAAATCTCAAATTTTAATTTATTGCATTAAAGTAGTCAATCTATTATTATTACTCATTTTATTTTATCCTTAGTATTTTTCTTTATAATATTATTTTATTTTATCCTAACCGACGGTATTTTTATTTTTTCCAATGGCCATGACCGTCGGAAATTATAGTATCTGTGCGGGCTCGTCAGTAAATGGTTATTTGCGAAGAGCGTATTTGTGACGGTCTCCAACGGCTTTTCCCCGTCGGAAAAGCATATTTCCAACGACATTTATAGTGTTATTTTTATTACATAAAAAAAACTAATTTTACAATGATCTTCATTTGTTTAGTGTTTTATTTATATAATTGTTATTTTATTCAAGTGCCCCACATAATTAAAATTTATGGATCCGCCATTAAAACCCCCATCTTTTAGTCTGCAGTCGCTGCTGTTGTCACTTGTCTACTCTTCATCCATCTAGGGTTTGTGTCTTTGTGATTGAATTTGGATTTTGGATAGATGTGTGGATTTTGATTAAGAACAAGGTTCCTCTGTTGAACTTTTCCATTTTTGAACCATGCTAACCTTTTAAGGATCTAGTGGCATGTGGCTTTAATTAAAACATGTGGTTGAGATTGCTTTTCTAATTTATTTTGGCAGGATTTACTCTTTTAATTTTTTTTTTTTTACATTAATTACCTAAAAGATATCATTTTGGGAAATGAAAACCGTGTAAAAAAAAAAAAACCCTTAACACTATGTGTTCTACAGTTCTTTAACAACTTCACCTTTTTCATAAAGTCGGACAAAAAAATAAAAACAAACAAACTTCTCTTTTATGAAGAAATTAGAACCCAAAAAAAAAAAAATTCCCCAAAACAACAAGTTACAGATTATGAAGGAGGATAGAGTTTGTTCACGTTTCGAATTTGGAGAATAAGAAATACAGATATAATGGGATCTTAAGAGAGAGATTTGGGTTGATTCAAGAAGATGAAGACACAACACCAGAATTGAAAAGATGAACAGAGATTTGGGTTGATTCGAGAATATAAGACACATCAGAATTTTTTTTTGGCTTATATTGACAGATTGGAGAACATGAACGAAGAGAGATGAAGACACACACCAGATTCTTTTTTTTTTTTTGGCTTATGTCGACAGATTTGATTGGCTTATGTCGACAGATTTGAGAAGATGAAAACACACACCAGAATTCGCTGATTGTCGGCTTGATTTGAGAAGATGAAAACGATAAAATAATTTTTTATTTTACTTATGTTGACAGATTTAAGCCGATTCGATAACACAACACCAGAATGTTTAGAATGTATCTTATGTTAGTTAGGTTTGGTTATAAAAAGGGTGTAGTTTACATTTTAAATAAATTAGAAAAGCAATAAATAAATTAAAAAACCAATCTGAACCGCTTATTTTTATTAAAACCACACGTCACAAGATCCTTAAAAAGATAGTATGGTTCAGAGGAAAGTGCAGCAGAGAATCCTTATCGTTCAAGTAGTGTGTAATTGGATTTTGGACAGATGTTTATGGATTTTGATTGGTTTATGTTGGATTTTGGATAGGTGTTTCACTAATCAATCTGATTTAACTTGTAATGCCAGCTGGAATGCTTATTCATTAAACAATCACCGGTGAAAATTCTTTCAACTCCTCTCAACTTGTATATATATACACCTGGCCGCCAACCTTAATATTACTATCTTACAATTCTTGTATGTACAATTACATAAAAGATCAATGTCGTCTCTCCTCTTATTTTTCTTGTTCTTTTCATCTCTTAATGTATGCGAACTTGATGCATTATTTATTTATTTGTTTATAATCTTCATTAACTACCGGTCTTTTATGGTTTAGATATAGTTACTGTATAAAAGAACGGTATAGCTAGTTACCGGATAGTATCAGAGATAAATATTATTTTTAGTCTTATTTTTTTTTTAGTTTTTAAATCTTTATTTTTTTTAGATTTTTAGATTACCATAGAGTATCTGTATATTAACTAAACTTGATTTTTTTTTACAATGATTTATAGGTTACTTATGTAGCTGCCAGAGAGTTAACAGACACCAAAGAGAACCCTTTCACACCAGAAGCACACCTGATGCGATACTGGAACATGAAGATCAGCAATAATTTACCAGAATCTCACTTTCTTCACTCAAAGGTATCTTCACCATTAAAGGCCACTGACATCGCGAATTTCTCCAAACTCCTAACGGCCCTAAACAACAGCAAGCTCCTTGAAATCCTCCCTCTGCCATTGTTTGGCTCATACGTTCAGACAACATATTCCGAGATCGACCTTCATTTCATTAATAGCAGCAGTAACAACTCTGAATCCGAGATGGAGGCGGGTAGATTCTTCCGTGAATCCAACATGAAGAAAGAAACTGTCATGCCAATGCCTGATATTACAAACAAAATGCCTGAAAATACGTTTTTGCCCCGGACCACTGTTAACAAAATACCGTTCTCGTCAACGGAACTGAGTGCCATGAAAGAGATTTTCAACGCTAGTGATAATTCAGCAATGGAGCATATAATCAAGTCCGCTCTCAAGGAATGTGAGAGGAAACCCAATCCGGGGGAGACAAAACGGTGCGTTGCATCAATGGAGGACATGATTGACTTTGCCACGACAGTTCTTGGACGTGACGTGACACTCCGTAAAACTGAGAACAGCAAGGGATCGAAGCAAGACATTTTGATCGGATCAGTGAAAAGAATCAATGGTGGTAAAGTGACTAAAGCTGTGTCATGTCACCAAGAGTTGTATCCTTACTTGCTTTATTATTGTCATTCGGTTCCGGATGTTGCTGTGTACGAAGCAGATATTTTGGATCCGAAAACAAAGAAAAAGATCAATCATGGTGTGGTCATTTGTCACTTGGATACTTCGTCGTGGTTCACGGGTCATGAAGCTTTTCATGCCTTGGGTTCGGGCCCGGGGAAGATTGAGGTGTGTCATTGGATTTTTGAGAAGGATTTGATCTGGACCAATGGAGATCATTAGAATCATTAATGTTGGATTATAGTTTAATTTGATCGTGTGAATTTTGGTTTTTTGTTTGTGTTTATTTTGAATAAAAAGTTCGTTCACTTAAGCCAAGAAGGAAATATTTTGGTTGTTTTATATTTTCAAGTGGCTTCCACCCTATAACTTTGTCCATGAGTACTTATTTATAAATGGACATATCACTGAGTTGAGATATAAGAGAAATATAAAAGTAAGATCGGAAAGTAAGTATTTTTGGTTAATTTAGCTCTTATATTAATAAAGATTAAAGAGTCATGTTAATATGTACCCGGAATACAAAACATATTAAGAGCACAAAATTTTAAAAAACAATTCATATTTATTAAATAATATCAGTTACATTAATTAATTCCCTTATATTGCTTTATAATTCTTTGAAGCCCATGCAACTTGCTGCAGCATGACTGTAGTCAGAAGATCTGAAATTCTATTGTACTTATAACTTAAAAGGTTGTTGTTGAGTGATTTGATATAACAATTCATATAACTTGCTTTCACATGGATGCAGGAAATTGATGAAAATAAGGTGTTGTTTCTGATTTTTCTAATTGCAGGCTCATTTTGCCTATATGCCTTGGAAGCTTTTATTTGCTCTCTATTTTTTCTAGAAAATATAAACTATATTTGTGATGTAAAATTCTAATCTAGTGAATATTTGATCGATGTTGTGAAATCAAATTAATATATATATATATAGGTTTATTGAAAAATTATAAATACTTTTAATAAATTAGACTATATTAATTTAAATTTTTTATTTTAATATCAATCCATTCATTTTCATTAAAACCAAGGGTTGTCATATACGTATTATTAATTATTTTCCTCTTTTTCACCATTGAATTGAGAGCAAATGTATGAAGGAATATGAAAATCAAAATTTTAAGTTGATATAACATGATCAAATTTAAATATTTTTAAACTTTTGTGTTATGTAAGTTTGGGAGCAAAATCAAGGTACATAACTTCTCTAGCTTGTACATGCAAATTCCAACATTATTTTGTGGCCCTTAGATTGAAGTTTTTTTTTCTTTGAAAGGTTTAGATTGAAGAATTTTGAATGGATAAAATGAGTTCTTAGTCCTAGTATAACTTTACAAATATATAATGAAAAAAAAAAAAAACTTCTACATTCACAACCATCTGATCACAAATTAAAGCAATGCCCAACTCCTAATATACACAAATTAAAAATGGAAAACAACAACCAATTAATTATTCAAGAGCTTCATCAATAATTGATCTTGTCATCTAATTAAACATTATTCTCCAACTCCATTTAATTTATTTGTGATAGTTGACAAATAGTTATTAAATGTTATTAGAGACTGAATTTGAGATCTTGTCGCCTAATAATTCCAGAAGAACATATGTTTCTATTGGGCTAATAATAGATAATTAGGGTTTGAGCTTTGTAGGTATAGATAGTGGTACAATTTAATTTTGGCATATGTTGACTCTTACGTCTTATCACTCATGCTATGCATATGAACTGTGAAGTCTGTGAAGACCAGATGCATGTCCCCAACATAAACCACTTCTCATGAGTCAAGACACCTGTCCATAACTGCATGATTCATCTTTTACAAATCTCTACTTTGTTACTCGGTACTACTGATATAACCGATGACCTATTATTTTAGTGGTTGGAATCACCGAGTGTTGTTCACTATCAAGGTTCAAATCTTGATATGTATATAATTATTGTTTTATTTTTAGCTATTAAATCTTAAAGTATGGGAAGTCCTCTTTTGATATAATCGGAACATCCCTCTCTTTAATTGATTGCGAGAGTTGTAGTCCAGTTATAACTTCTTTCCGATAATAAAAGTAGTATTTCAGACTGTGTTTATAGAGTCTAGTCTCGCTAGATCCCGGTTGTAATTATGCGTAAAAAAAAAATTACTACTGACGTAATATTGCTCATGTGATACTGCTCTTTCTTTGTTATGGCTCTTCCTTATTGATAAAGTATAATATGTTATAATATTTTAGGGACACACTGCTCTTTCTTTGTTATGGACATTCCTTATTGATAAGGTATAATATGTTATAATATTTTAGGGACACACACGCGCTAGATCCCGGTTGTAATTATACGTAAAAAAAAAAAATACTACTGACGTAATATTGCTCATGTGATACTGCTCTTTCTTTGTTATGGCTCTTCCTTATTGATAAAGTATAATATGTTATAATATTTTAGGGACACACACACTGCTCTTTCTTTGTTATGGCCATTCCTTATTGATAAAGTATAATATGTTATAATATTTTAGGGACACACACACGGTCAAACACACACACACACCACTCAAACACACACGGTCACACACAATCCAACCCCAATCTCATCTCTCTCGTTCGATCAAAACTCTCACACACGAACCCAATCAAAACTCACACAACTCACATACACGAACCTAATAAAAAACTCACACACACACACACACACACACACACACACACCCACCACCACCACCACCACCACAAACCCAATCAAACCACTCAAACAAACCACTCAAACACACACGGTCACACATGGTCACACACAATCCAACCCCAATCTCATCTCTCTCGTTCGATCACACACACACACACCACCACAAACCCACTCAAACCATTCAAATACACATAATCCACCCCCAATCTCATCTCTCTTGTTCCATCCAAGCAAGAAGTAGAAGAATGAAGAAAGAAGAAGAAATAAGAAGAAAGAAGAAGAAATAAGAAAAAAGAAGATGATCGACGCCGATGATGGCAGACGCTGTCGTCGAACGGCCGAAAGAAGAAGATGATGGACCGGTGGTGGGCGGTGGCCTGGTGGAGTGGTGGATGAGTGGGTTATGGGTGATTTGGGGTTGATTTGTGTGTGTGTGTGTGTGTGTGTGTGAGAGAGAGAGAGATATATATATATATATATATATATATATGAAGGAAGGTTGAAGATGATGATCTGATTCTCAGATTTGTTTCGAAATATATATATATATTTTTTAAGGAACCGTCCGGTTCGAACCAGACGGTTCCTCAAAATATAGAACCGGAACCGGAACCGTTCCGGTACCGGTTTCGATTTTTTCCAAGCCGTTCCCGTTCGGTTCGCCGGTTCGAACGAAACCGGTGCCATGTTAACATTAAATGTCAAAGTGGCTGGCCAATTGGGATTCTAAATGCACCACATCCCACTTCTAAACGTACTCCAGCAACAAGACAAAAAGGAATTGCTAAACGCTCCCTAGCCCACTTCTAAATACACCTAAAGAATACGATACCCAATTGTGTTAGCAGTATCAAGTGAAGTGAGTTCACCAAGTCAAGACCAGAATTTACAGATTTCGTCTCACCAATTCAACGCACACACCATTTGGCTGTTGAGGGCCGCCGATTTACTTCAGAAGATTCGGCGCCCAAGAGATTCGACGATTATGGACGGCCAAAAAAGAACAAAGGATTCGGCGCCCAAATTCAGCAGCCTCAACCGTCGAATTGAGGCAGAGAGTTTTGCTAATTTTTGGTGTCTAATGGTAATTTTCCATGCCGATGGATATTTTGATAATTTGCCACTCGTGCCCTAATTTTGAAATACTATAAATATATCATTTTTTATCCTCTTATCTGGAACCTAGAATAGCCCACAGACCACACACCTCCACACTTCATCTTCTTCCTTAAATAAGAGAGAGAGGAGCTCCACAAGCATCCATGAGGGTTTTCCTCTATGGATGCCTCACCACCATCACCTCATACACTTCTTCCGCCCATCTTTTGAGGAGATCCAAAGGAGAAAGGAGGGATCTAATTTCAAATTCGAGCCAAGCAAGTAACAATTGAGATCGACACATTTTGGAGGGGTTTATCCACTTGGGTTTTCTCTTTAACACTCTTCTTATTTGTATTTCTTTATCTTGATGCGTAATCCCCCACTTGGAAATATTTGTAAACCTACACTTATGCTCATTTATGTGATGATTGTTCTTAAATTTATTTGGGTCTTATTTCATTCTTTGCTATTTATAATTTAATCTCTTATTGTTACATGAATGTGTATGGAGGATTAGAAATTGATGTGTATTCATGAATGAGATTATGAGTAGAATAACTTAATTTAGGAGTAATGTAATCAAATATTTCATTTGTGTATGTATGTTGATGGATGATTTAAAATACCATTTTTAAGATGATTTGAGTTAAAGAGAGTTATGGTTGTGCTTGGATGCCATTACGGGCATAATCTTGACTACTTAGCTCCAAAAAATTGATGAAACTTGTTTTATGCAATAATCTAGCTAGAATAAGTTTTGGTTCTATGTTCTTGTATTTAATGGGTCTTTGACCAAAGACATAATTGCTCTTCCATGACCATGGTTAAGTGATGGTTTGATTTTGCTAATCTCCTTAATTAATTGAACGAACCCTTGATTTGAATTGCATGTGCTTAATATTTAACAATCATTTTGATGTGCATTCAAAGAAGTATTTTTTGGATCTTCCTATTTGAAACTAAATAGTGTCTCGTGACACATAAATAATCCTGTTTGGAACGTGCGTTCCAAATATCGGAAGTTAGTGCAATAAAAACACTGAAACGCTCTAATTGAGCGATCAATTTGACGAGGTCGGAGTAACGCTTATAGTAGTGTTTCTAGACACATTTGTAAATTTGGGGTTGTATGCTTTTTTGATAAAATTTTCAAAAAAAGGGCTGTCACCGAAACTAATCGGTTGACAAGTTTGTGCAATATAATGTCCCATGCATTACCTAGCATAGGCATCGTCATATCTCCACATCGTAACAGACCCATTAGAGTTCCATTGTAGTTGTGTTTGTCTAGTAATATTTACCTCACTGTGTTTAAGCATGCATGAATCCTTATGCATTTTCAATAAATTCTTACAAAATTTACAACGAGCCATAGATATTACCTGACCGTTAGGACTGGTTACGTCTTCCAGGTCAAAACAATCTAATACCTGAGATGTCATCTTTCTAAGTCTGGTCTTTAATGTGGCCGGCCTCGGTGTGGAGGCAGAAGAACTAGGTAGTCCTTGACTAACTTTCCCGACTTCGATTTCCGATGGCGGTGACAAAATTTGATAGTCATTATTGTCCAAGTTCAATTCATCATCAAATTGAATAGTGAAAATGCACGGTGTGTGTTTAATACAACCTAGAAAGGGGGGGGGGGGGGGGGGGGGGGGGGGGGGGGGGGTTGAATGAGTTGTTAATCAATTATTACCAATTTTTCGATTAATCAATATTAATCACAATTAACCCAACACAAACATGCAACAAAAATCAAATGTAAAGTGCGAAATATAAATGACACTTGATTTTTACTTGGAAACCCTCCAAAGGGGAAAAACCACGAGATTAGCCACGCTAGCCACTTAGTCACCGAATCCACTATATGAAGAGAAAGTTACATCCTCAAGTGATACACGAACTCTCACTCTAGATAACCTCAGGCTATGGAAACTACTAATCACCACTGTTGGTTCAATCCCTAGTGATATCCCTCGATCCACTACTCTTGGTGTGAGCACCTGTTAATCTACCACGCTGGTCTTTTATAGTGGAACTTGACAAAATTCTTGCCAACCACACCTTTGTTGCAAGGCTTCACTTGCTTGTGTAACTACCAACCGTAGCCACAAGACTTTGACTCATTGAAGAGAATTAAGATCTAAGTGTGAATATGTGAAATATGTTCAAATGTTATCAAGTGCTAGACTAACACAAAATGCTCAACTAGGAATTTAATGAGACAATCAATAAATCCAAGTTGTCAATGTCTTAAATGCAAAGCATGAAGACTTAGCTAGATGTTATTAATGACATACAATCCTAGCTATCAAGCAAAACCCTATATTCCTATACATGTAGTCTCAATTAATTGTGTAGAGATTTTCCAACAACCTAATTGTCAATCAAACAACTATGAATATTCAAGAGAGCTTAACTAGATAAATAAATACAAATCTATCAATCTAGTTATCAAATAATCTCTCAAGAATCTTCAAGGTTAGGTAATGTTAATCAATTATTACCAATTTTTCGATTAATCAATATTAATCACAATTAACCCAACACAAACATGCAACAAAAATCAAATGTAAAGTGCGAAATATAAATGAGGACCAATTTCGTGGTATAGGGTTCTTAGTTCAGAGAATGGAGAAGATGGTGTTTAAATAGAGGCCCAAGATGAAACTACGTCGTTTTGATAAGTTTTACAAAAATTCTGAGCAAAAGTTGCCACCAAGGTCGCTCCATACGATGACGACTTTCGCTTCAGCACAACAACTCTATATTTGAGCGACTCAAAACATAACCAAACGATATCGAAACCTTTCGAATAATATACCGTTGGAAATGTATGAATGTCTATTTTCTACTCCTTTTTATAGAATGAAGTTTCAAAGTATGTAGAAAAATTTATGGTCATTTGAGTTACCAAATGTCAGATTTGGACAACAACAAAATTGCCCAAACTCATGGTATAAGAGTATAAGACCATGTAACCCAAGACCTATCCAAGAGAGGAAAAAAAGGACCTCTCTAGTGGTCACACATTGCTCTAAAGGAGGCACACCATCGTGCAAGAGTGGACGTTTCCGATAACACAACGGAAACGAATTACACCACACCTAGATCTAACAATGAAGTGCACGTATGAGATGTGTAATGGATGCACATATATAAACAATTAGAACACAAATGGAAGATGAACAAAACATGCATGAATAATGTGTGTGCACCTAATCTCTTCAAGAATCGAATCAAGTGTTTTACATTTCGCTCTTGTTCTTAAAGTCATGGAGATGCTTGGAAGTTTGCCAACGAAACTTCAACTACCCATTACAAAATTATTCTCAATGCGATTTGTCATGAAATAAGCCAATAACAAAATAGAGACCCTTACAAATAGGAATTCTAGTAGGATCCATTTCCTACAATGCATAAATATTAAATTAAAAACTAAACCATAAATATTAAATATAGTAAACACAAAATCATAAATTTTAAATATAAACCTAATAATAAAAATACCAAGCATAAACATTAAAATTAAAAACTAAGCCATAAATATTAAATATAGTAAACACAAAATCATAAATATTAAATATAAACCTAAGAATAAAAATACTAAGCATAAATATTATAAATAAAACCTAAGCATAAATATTAATATTAATATACTGATTACTAAGCATAAATTATAAATATAAAATTAAAAATAAATAAGAAATTATATTTGATTGTAGTTTATAATTTGTAGAGAAATGGTGAATTGGTGGAGAGTAGATACTAGAGAATGAGAGATTAGAGATGATAGAGAATTAGAGATTAATGAGTAGAGAGAGAGAGAGAGTTAGATAAGAGAGACAAGAGAGAGAGAGAGAGAGAGAGAGAGAGAATGAGAGAAATTAGATATTGGAGAGAGTAGAGAGAGAGGCGCGAAATTTTTTTGATTTTGAGGGGGTATTTATAGAAAAAATGAAATAGGGATAAAATAACAATTTAAAAAATAATTTAAGAAAAATTTCAATTTTTTTGCCCCCTAACAATAAAAAAATTAATTTTTTTTAATAAAATCTTTATTAGGCTGGGCCGTGCTAAGCCCGGTCTGTCCGTGGACTGTCCAGGCCTTGACATGGCACATTATTAGACTTACCGCAAGACCCAATTTGTCACTACTATAGCAAACCTCTCGCCCAACCCATTCAAGTTTCAGTCCGCCCAAGGGCGGACCTACCTCAGGACCAGGTGGGGCATGTGCCCTACCTTAAAATTTTAAAATAAAATAAAAGAAAATTGACTATGTTTATATTATATAAGTATATACAAATTAAACTTTATTATAGATTATCACCTTTATCACATTTGGTTTTGTACATTCTTTCTATATTGTTTGTTTGTGAGTGGTTCAACTCTACCGTTAGCAATTTTCAAACAATATAGATATATTTTTTTTAAAGTACAATTTCATTTTGCAATTTCAATAATTTTTTATGTCTTATTGATTTTACCATCTTTTCCAATTCTTGTTGATGAAGAAAATGAGCCTCTACATTATTAATCAGTTACGAGACTTTTGGTGGCCTAATTATGGAGAAAGAAGTCTGTTTTGAGTAAATATGGTATAAAAGGGGTTCTCAACCTCCGATTGGTTAAAGTTATGCTTCAATTTTGAAAAAAGAAAAAGTCCCCTTTACAATGGTAAAATGGGGTTTATATAGGTTTTGGTACTGACACAGAGGGTGTCGTGTCAACCCATGGTTGGTTGAGTACGACAGATGTCACTGGCTTATTTGTAACTGTCGTTCATCAACAGTACTACTGAGAGGATATCGGTGGTTGATCATGGGTGTCTGATCTTCGGATGATAGGTAACAACCCGCGGAATATAACCACTGAAACATAGTGACTTCGGAGGTGTCACACCCTAAAGGGGGATGCAACTATAGCGTCATCGAAGGTTTACAACCGTGTCCGAAAATTCCCCCTCAAGTCTCTTGGCCAAAGTGGGTAGAGCTTTGCGGGGGAGTGATCGGTAGTGAGCTTGACATGTGGGCCTCACTTGTTTGGGCCCACTTTGATTTGGTTTGGCCGGCCTCACAGTCTCGTTGAAGAGTTGCCCCATGTCAAGTGGTGGACAAGGTAGCTGCTTGGCTGTCGCCTTGGAAAGGTAATCGCCGTGTCGTTTCTTATTCACCCTAGAAGTGGTTTGAAGGCTATAAATAGGGGTGAGGAGCTCTCAACTCCTCATTTAATACTTTTCAATTGATCAGAGATGCTTCGGAGTTTCAAGTGGGTATTCTAGCAAGGTTAGCCTCCGAAAGAAACCCATTTTCTTCTCTTCTTTCTGTTTTTTGCTCTTTTCATTGTCTTCAGCTGATGGTTTGGAAGACTGCACCATCAAGGATCGGGCATTCCTCGAGTTCCTCTAAGTCTGCATCGCGTGACACATTCGTAGGAAGTATCACCGCTAGCCTATTTAGAGGTGGTGAGGTTTTAACCTTGTCGATCTAGAGGTTTTATAGCCTGGACCTGGTGATTGTGGGCCGTGTATAATTTTGAGAAATACTATTGGCATAAAATGGATCACTTCATAGTTGCCATCAACTAGGTAACAGAGAATATGATGACCGAAGCGAGGATCAGACAGATTGAAAGGGAATTCTCGATCCCTTAATCGGTGGGTATCAGGTCGCTTATTGCGGAGGAGTTGGTGAGTAACCCTGCGGGTGTTTCCATAGCCTTTCATCCGGTCTTCTTAGAGATCGGTGACATGTTGCCTCTTCAGCCATATCTCCAGAGGGTTTTAAGAGAGATTGGGATTGCTCTGGTATAATTAAATCCGAACGCTTGGAGGATACTAATCGAGATGTTCGCTCTTTGGTGTAGCATAAACTTTCCTGCCCAGACCTTTACGGAGATTGGACATTGCTAAGACCTCTATTCCCATATATCGGGAGGTGATGGCAACTGGGCTCTTGCTTGTTGCGATAAGTAGGACAACGAACATTTGATCACCTGGCTACTGTATTCTAATAAAGAGTGGAAGAAAACTTGGTTTGTTACGGAGGGTGGCTGGGGAAAAGACATCGAGCTCAATGGTCGTCGACAAAGTGTTCGTTCGGTGTTCAATATCCAAGGTGTTTGGGGGCTCCCATTGTTTTATCGGTATTTTACTTTCCATTTAGTTCTTATTTCATTATCTGATTATGGTGTTTCGGAAACTCTGTGGGAGCGCGTCCCCATGGAGGATCTTTCTAAGGTGGAAATGAAACACATATCGAAAGCATGGTCCGTTTCACTGTCGAAGAGGAACGTTGACGTTCTGATAGACCACCGGAGTCTCCATGATATCAGTTTCATCCATGTGCTTCCGGATGAGCGGTGGCGAGGAACTTGGAGAAGAAGAGTAAGAAGTTTTCTTATTTTTACTTCATCGGTGGCGTGTATATTTGTTTGTTAGCTCATTACTCAATCATTTCGATCCTTTGGTGCAGGCAAGCTTACTTTGGGTACTAAGAAGAGGATGGCGGATCGAGGAAGGGATGTGGATGCTTCAAAGAAGAAACGTCGAATCCCCACCAGACCGACATTAATAAAGAAGGTTACATCATCCGATACGGAACAGGTGTCGAAGAGGACGCGGGTTGTAGGCCTATCCAGGTCTGTTACCATCTCGAAGGTCAGTAGCCAGGTTCTCGAGGCAACTCCTTTATTATGCCTACAGTAAGAGGCATTGCCTCGAAGATCTCTCTGAATTACTATAGGGATCCTTCAACCAGAAAGTTTGATCCGAGGGTGACTGCTCTATTTCTACATGTAAATGTAGCCCCATATCCTTGTAAATTTGAGCGCGTCTCTTGGGTAAAACCGAGTTTTAACCCTTTAATCAAGTTGTGCAGGTCAAATATTAGTTTTGGAGCTTAATGTTGTGGGTGGAGTCAACATGGAGCAAAAATCAGCCTAAGAAGCAAGATCAGAGAAAAAAGCGACCTCAGGGCGACCTCAACCAGGTCGCCCCAAGATCGTTATTCAATCGGCTCAGGAACCCCTCCACCAGAGAAGAAAGCGAACTTAGGGCGACCTCAACCAAGGTCGCCACTAAGGTCGCTATTGCATCAAGCTGCAGCTTTGCCAGCAGAGAAGAAAGCGACCTCAGGGCTACCTCAACCAGGTCGCCCCTAAGTTCGCAATTGCCTCGGTTTAAGATTTCTCATTCAGCCCGAGAGCATAGCGACCTGAAATTGTTTCTCGTCCAGGTCGCCCCTTTGCCCAGAAAAAGGTACAAAATTAGAAAAATGACCTTTTTGCCCATACCCTAATTCACTCTTCTATATATTCCCTTTCCATTTTCAGACCTAGAACATTCTCTACCCAAAAATTCTCTCAACCTCCACCCTTTCATCTTCCTTAAACACAACCCACACATCTTCTAAGAAAACTACCAAGACACCACATTTCCTTACAATCCAAAGCCTTCATCACTTCTATCCACCAAAATCCATATTTTCTTTATATTTTTGGGCAAAGGGGAGCTGAAGACAAAAAGAAGGAGAAGAAGAGCCAAGAAAAGGAGTAGGCTTTCCATCTAGTTTTCTCTAAACCCTTTCTCTTTTACTTTTTGTTATAGAGCAATGTATCTATTTTCATATATGTTGTGGAGGGCTCTAGTTTGTAATATGAACTAAATCTTCTCTTACTAAGACTTGATGAAACCAAACCCTTGATTTTATCTATAAAGACTACTCCTTTATTCATTTATGCCTTGTGTTATGTATAGATATTTTTGAATACTTAATGCTTTCACTAGATTGATCACCTTGTGAATGATTTTTGGTGGTGTGTTATGGACCGAGGGGTGATGCACGCCACATGTTTGATGAAATTTCTACTATATATGTCTAGTAAGGTAGAGATACGTGAGGCTAGCTTATAGGACTCTTGTGTGTATGCCAAAGTCCTTAATGAATTCATGCATATATTCTAGGGTCATCGAAAGATAGGCTTTGGGTATGCTTGGATATAATTTCTATTACTCGAGAGAGACTAGAGATTATTGTTGGGCACACGGGTCTACAATACACAAGTGCACTAATTGGGTAGTTGAGTGAGTCTAGAACTTAATTAGTTAGAGGGTAAGGTGGATACTTTGTCTTAACATTTCTCATCATATATTTACATTCATTATTACTTTCGAGTTCATATTTTACTTTGTGGTTGCTTGATAGTTTAAATTAGAGTAATTGTAGTTTCAAGACAAAATCTTAATTTTTATCATTGTTCAAATAGTAATTGAATCAATCAATTTCGATAATCAACTCCTCAATCTTCGTGGGAACGAATTTTACTTATTATTGTACTATACTCCGGCCTCGTACACTTGTGAGCATCCACTTAGAGCGAGTCAAATTTTTGGTGCCGCTGCTGGGGATTGAGCGGAGAGTTGATATCGATACTAGTTGGTTTGTTAGTAGTTTGGACCTTTTTCTTATAAATTTTAAATTAGTGTTTGTTGTTGGTTTTTCAGGCATGCTACTCTTGTATGCACCTATATACAAGGAGTAGAAATCTAGAATCCCTCAACTTTGATCCAGAGATCGAGAGGCTGGCCCGTAGGAATAAAAGACAATCCAGAGTGGACAGAGCAATGATAAACAATCCGAATGTAGTACGGGATCAGGGGGAATTGCCTCCTACTGCAGACCAAGATCAGGGAGGTAACCATGTTGAAGATGGACGGAGTCTACGGGATTTCTCTATGCTCAAAGCTAACCAGAACATGTCATCCATCCATCGTCCGACAGTTACAGCCAATACTTTTGAGATTAAGCCAGCGGTTATTCAGATGATTGCCACTACCGTTCAGTTTCATAGACTACCAAATGATGATCCAAACATTCACCTTCAGAGCTTCAATGACATATGTGACAACTTTAGGTATAACGGAGTCTCGGAAGATTTTATTAAGTTGAAATTGTTTCCCTTTTCCTTAAGAGACAAAGCAAAGGCATGGCTTCAATCGTTAACCCCAGATTCAATCTTCACATGGGACCAATTAGCTCAAGCATTTCTGAACAAGTACTTTCCTCCGAGGAAAACTGCTAGCCTTCGGAATGAGATCACATCTTTTATGCAGTTTGAGAATGAAAGTCTCTATGAAGCTTGGGAATGGTTCAAGGAGATCATAAGGAAGTGCCCCAATAATGGACTTGCTAAATGGCAAACTTTACAAGCCTTCTACGAAGGAATGACAATTTCTAAAAGGAATTCGGTAGACGCTGCTGCAAGAGGCTCACTCATGAAGAAGTCGGAGGACATAGCCCAAGATCTTTCGGAGGAAATGGCACTCAACAATAGCCATTGTAGAGGTGAGAGGCAATTGTCAAGGAAGGCTCCTGGTTTGATAGAGGTAGATGAAATGACAAGTGCGAAAGCCCAACTGGAGACACTGACTAAGCAAATAAACAATATGAATACCGGGTGTATGTGGCTAGTTGTGAGTTGTGTACGGGACCTCATTCGAGTATAGATTGCCAAGTTGGGAGTGTTGGGGTTTTTGCCCTAAAGTTTGTAATATGTAAACGTAATTTGAACATAAATAAAAGAAGTAGTATATTCATTCATTTTGTGTCATACTTTATATAACATGTGCACTTAACATCCAAGATTGCCGGATGTAATTTCGAACTGAGTATATGAGTGTCATATATACATGGATTCAATTTGAAACGAGCAATCTAAAGAGTCCGTAGATAGCAAATAAAGCTGGGTACTTTATTTGTGGTTAATCTACAGCTGCGGTCCATTTCGTAGTGTACGGTGATCCCATCCTGGATCATTCATATGTAGATATGAGAATGGAGGCACCTTGTATGATGTGATCATATAGGACTGGGCCATGATCTAGATGAATCTCTCACTAAGATCCGTTTAACGATGAGATTCATATATATCAACTAATGATGGCTATATGTGGGTGATCTTAATCCTGAGTGTCTTATCGACTCCTTCAGGTTAGATAGTGGTCTTTGATATACTATGGGTGAGGTCGGAGTTGCATTCCCGATCAATATACTCCGTATATTGGGATCACGGTTTGGCTTGTGGCTGGGAAGGTTTGTACACAATAATGGAATCCACTCATTCTTGTGAGAAGTAGATGGTAGTTCCCTTAAGGGTTGATTCGGGGCTTGAACAATATGAGCGCTCTCCTAATTCCGTAAGGAATGTAGGATTTATTGTTCATTAGAGAATCAATGGTACTTAATGGAAATATATGATTAGAGGGGTATAACGGACATTATGACCCAGCTCTAATTATGAACTACTTGTGGAGGATTATACCATATGTAATAGCTATATCGATGGACACCGAGAGTTATTGGTTTGTGTAAAAACGTCTACAGTTGAGAGAGTGCAGCTTCGGGTTTTTAGTGGAATAACACCGAAGTTAATAATCATGAAATATTAATTAAAGGGTTTAATTAATAATTTCTAAGGATTATTGGAGCTCAAAATACTGTGGGTCCATTAGGTCCCCTTGCTAGCCCGATCGATTTAGGTAACAAGGGTCACGGTTAATTAATTGGATTGTCCAATTAATTGTGTTACGAAAGTGACACGTATTTATTCGGGAATTAATTGAATGATGGGATTATTTAATTAATGAATAATGGTGATTAAATAAATTAAATAATAAGATTATTTAATTATGTTGTTAATCACTAAATGGAGGGTGTTAGTTGATATTTGATTTTGAATAAAATAAGATAATATGATTATTTTATTTTAAATTAAATATTTGAAATTGAATTTAAAATGTTTGAATTCAAAAATAAATATTTAATTAATTTTTTAAAAGGATATGAGATATTTTTTTGAAAATTTTTTAAAAATCAAATTGGATTTGCGGTTGGTTGTTTTTTATTTTGAATATATATGAGATATATATTTAATTATAAAAAAAAAATGAGATAACCGAATGACATATATTGATAAAGTAATCAGATTACTTGTGATATGTTTTTTGGAAGAGAACCGAATAGGAAACTTACACAGCAAAAAGAAAAGAAGAGCAAAGTCTTCGTGAACAGCAAACAAAACAAATAGAAAAGAAAAAGTTAGTGTGTGGTGAGACCACAAGTGCTGCACTTCTATTTGTGTGTGTGTTCTTCTCTTTTTCCTCTATACAGGTCCTGAATATCGTGACGCGCCCACACGCAGTTACCAGTTTCGGGAGATAGCGAGGAAGATCACGTGGTTCAAATCAGGAGCAGTTCGTATCAAAGTGAAGGAGCCTCATACGTAGGTATGAAAAAAGTTTCTTCACTTTATTATCCTATTTGATTATTACTGTACAAATGGGTTAGTTTAATGATTGCATAAAATTTTTTTAAAACCTTCTGCTGCGCAATCTGTAACCCTAGGTTCCAACAATTGGTATCAGAGCCAATTTTTGTACAGTATAATCGAATTCGATTACTCCTGATATGTATGAATGTGTAGACACATATTTTTTTTTGATGAGTGTATGATATATTTTTTTAATTAAATTGTTTAATTTAAAAAACTATGGTTGATCGTAATTTTTTATGGTGTTGTGGATTTAGAGTGTTTCTGGGTTGTATATTTTTTTTTATTTTTTTATTTTACTGTTGTATTATTAAAAAAAAAATGTAATCGCATTATTGCAAGACCTGGTGCGTGCATAGTAGACCAGTATTGCCTACCAAAGTGATGCATCACCAGCGCCACAGCACACCTCCAGCGAGCCTACCAGCGCGCAAAGCAGGCTACCAGCGCTCAAAGTCAAGCGCATGCTTCCAGCGCGCGCCATCAGCGTCCTTCCAGCGCTGCGCGCATCGCAGACCAGCAGCACCCTCCAGCGATCGCCTGCCTTCCAACGCGCACCCAGCGCTTCCCACCAGCGCGCAACAACGCGCAACAACCCACCTGCGCCCATGCAGTCCAGCGACGCCTACCAGCGCTCAATGTCCAGTGCATGCTACTAGCGCACATGACCTGAAGAGATTGGAAGTCTTGGAAATTACAAGAAGACCAATGGATGCCTTGGGAATATTTTTTGTAATTAGATTCCAATTTTTAGGTTAAATAATCCACAACACTCGGTCAACTCATGTATGTTTTAATTATTTGATGATTAAGCATTGCCATGCATATACATGTCACTTAAATTATTTGTGCCTACACACACATATATATATATATATATATATATATATGTTGATATATCATACATGCATTATAGCCATCTATATTATGTGTTTAAATTTTTTTTAATTTGATTAAAATGGGTTATTCACATAATTGGCTATTTTTAATGGGATTAGTTTTTAGGAGTAAAAACTTGGTAAATCTCATTAATTACTAATCTTTTTATTAAAGGGTTTAAATACTTAGATTAGTAGGGTCCTTAAAATATATATTAGGATTAATTTGATTAAGCTCCTAATAATGTGTTTAGTTTTAATAGTTAAAACTTGGTAAATACACATTTAATAATAATTCTAGTCTTAGTAAACAGTTTACATAGATTTGAATTATCACTAATGAACTAAATTTTTTAAGTGTTAAAAATCAATTTAGTTTATTAGTTATTGGAATAGGATTCTAATAATTTGTGATTAATGCACTTGACGCTTAGATTAAAATTAGCCGTTTAATCTAGTTAATCTAGGTGCATTAATATTAATAGAAAACCCTTAATATAAAATAGTGAGTGGGAGAGGGATATATGACATTATATCCCGCGGTCTCCATCATTAGTTCAACACCGTGAGATTCGAGTGGGGCCTCGTGACGGCTTTGTTTTCGTCCTCCCTAAGGAGGGTTTCCATAAGAATCAATACCAAGGTTGACTTCCTAACAGATAGGATTTCGGAGGGGATTTCGGGATTGACCGACCCTAAGGCGGCAATTCTCGAGTTAAGCTCTTGAGATCTGAAATGATGGGTTACACTCACAAGGTTTTAATTAAATTGGTTAATTAAAAACCTGACCTAATAAACGATGGTTGAATGATATTGGCATAAGAGTTATTCTGGTATATCCTTTGACTGAGAAGGTCTCGATCCAACATGCAAGAATTTGACCGACCCTAAGGCGGCACTTGCTTGTGGTATGTTGGATTGTCGTGGCATAGAAACATTGTTTTTAGGGTTATTCTTGTTTATTAAACATTTTCATGCATCATGTTTAATTTTATGCCGAACATTAGCACATGTTTAGAATGTATGACTGAATGAATCTTTAATTTATGTTTTTTCAGTCATGTCATTTGCACTATTACAAATACTTGCAAATGATAAATTAACTGGTGATAACTACACAAAATGGAAACTTAACATTAATGCAATACTGGTCACCAAAGACCTCAAGTTTGTGCTTACGGAGGAATGTCCCCCGGTGCCTACTGCCAATGCCACACGAATTGTTCGTGAGGCATACTAGCGATGGGTCTCATCTGATGAGAAGGCCCGAACATATCTGTTAGCTTCTATGACAGACGTGCTTGTCACAAAGCACGAAGCAATGACTACAGCATTCGAAATTATGGAGTCATTGCAAGCTATATTCGGGCAGCCCTCCGAGCAAAAGCGACAAGAAGCTGTTCGTTCCGCTATGCTTGCTCGCATGAAGGAAGGTACATCAGTTCGGGAACATGTCCTGAGCATGATGTCCTACCTCAACACGGCAGAAGTCAATGGCGGGGCCATTGATGAACCCAGTTAAGTGAGCATCATACTGACGACTCTTCCGAAGAGTTTCGATCAGTTTAAGAACAACTACGGGATGAACAAGTTAAGGTTTAGTCTCACACAGTTGCTCAATGAGCTCGCTACTTTTGAGTCCATGACCAAGGACAGCAAAAGTAAGACCGGTGAGGCAAATGTTGCCGAACCATCTTCCTCCAATAATAACAAGAGGAAGAGGTCTGCTGGGAAGGCGAAGGGTAAGCCCAAACCCAAGAAAGCCCAAAGCAAAAAGAAAGGCACCTCCACCGACCAAGACAAAGGAAAATGTTTCCATTGTAACAAGGTCAGGCACTGGAAGAGGAACTGTCCTCAGTACCTGGAGGAGGTAGCCAAGAAGAAGAAGAAAGGTAAATATGATTTACTTGTTCTTGAATCTTGTTTAATGGAAGATGATTATTCACCTTGGATTGTTGATTCGGGGGCCACTAACCATGTTTGTTCTTCTTTGCAGTGGACTGATTCTTGGACACAGCTAGAGGAGGGAGCCTTCTCCATGCTTATGGGGTCGGGGGATGTCGTGTCGGCCAAAGCAGTGGGAGCAATAAGATTGCAATTTTGTAATAATAATAGTTTTTTATTATTGAACAATGTTTTTTATATTCCTGGATTTACACGGAATTTGATTTCCGTTTCTAAGTTGTTAGAACAATTATATTCTGTTTCTTTTGATAATAAATCAGTTATTATTGCAAAGAATGGTCTGAATATTTGTTCAGGAATTAATGAAAACAATTTGTATGTGTTAAGACCGTTAATGCATACAACACTGCTCAACACCAAAATGTTTAAAGTTGAAAAACCAAAAACTAAACGACATAAGATTTCTCCAGAAAACGAAACGTATCTCTGGCATCTAATGCTTGGACATATTAACCTTGACCGGATAAACAGACTAGTAAAAAGCGGATCTTTAAATGAGTTAAAGGTTGGCACCTTACCTGTCTGTGAATCTTGTCTGGAAGGTAAGATGACTAAAAGACCTTTTACTGGTAAAGGGCTTAGAGCTAAACAACCACTAGAGCTTATACATTCAGACGTCTGTGGACCAATGAATGTTAAAGCAAGGGGTGGTTATAAGTATTATGTCACCTTTATAGATGACTACTCGAGATACGGATATGTCTACATAATGCAATGGAAGTCGGAAACATTTGAAAAGTTCAAAGAATTCCGAGCTGAAGTTGAGAACCAGTTAGGAAAGACTATCAAGTCTCTACGATCAGATCGTGGAGGTGAGTACCTTGACCAAGAGTTTGAAGACTTTATGGTCGAGTATGGGATAGTGTCCCAACTCACAGCTCCTGGTACACCTCACCAGAATGGTGTCGCGGAGAGGAGAAATAGAACCCTAATGGAAATGGTGAGATCTATGATTAGTTTCTCATCATTACCAAATTCCTTTTGGGGATATGCGTTACAAACAGCGGCATACATTTTGAATGTAGTGCCATCCAAATCTGTTCCTGAAACTCCCCTAGAGTTGTGGAATGGTCGTAAAGCTAGTTTACGACATTTTCGCGTATGAGGGTGTCCAGTGCTGAAGAACAGAACTAGAAAGCTAGATCCCAAGTCTGTGGTCTGCTTATTTGTAGGATACTCTAAGGAGACCAGAGGTGGATACTTCTATAGTCCTGAAGATAACAAAGTATTTGTATCGACAAATGCAACGTTTCTTGAGGATAACTATATAAGTGATCATAAACCTCGTTCTAAAATTGTATTAAATGAGTTGGAGCCTGGTGAGACCAGTACTCAGTCAACTAGAATTGTTAATCCATTAACATCTGAAAGTCAGATAATTCCTAGTCAGGATACACTACCACCTAGACGTAGTGAAAGGGTTGTGAGACAGCCTGAACGCTATTTGGGTGTAAGTGAGGGACAAGATCTTGTCTCTGCTGATAGTGTGGATGATCCATTGACATTTAAGAATGCAATGGAAGATCCTGATAAAGAGGAATGGCTTAAAGCCATGAATCTCGAGATGGAGTCTATGTACTCTAACTCAGTCTGGGAACTTGTAGACTTACCGAATGGGGTAAAACCCATAGGATGTAAGTGGATCTACAAGGGGAAGAGAGGAGTAGACGGGAAGGTAGAGACCTTCAAGGCAAGGCTAGTGGCCAAGGGTTATACCCAGAAAGAGGGGGTCGATTATGAAGAGACCTTCTCGCCAGTAGCCATGTTTAAGTCTATTCGGATTCTCTTATCCATTGCTGCCTATTTAGATTATGAAATTTGGCAAATGGACGTCAAGACTGCATTCTTGAATGGCAATCTTGATGAAAGCATATACATGATGCAACCAGAGGGATTTGTGTCTCTAGATCAAGAGCAAAAGGTTTGCAAGTTGCAAAGGTCCATTTATGGACTTAAGCAAGCATCTAGATCTTGGAACATAAGGTTTGATGATGTGATCAAAACCTATGGCTTCGAGCAAAACGTTGATGAACCTTGTGTCTACAAGCGCATCATTGACAAGAAAGTAGTTTTCTTGGTCCTATACGTAGATGACATCCTACTTATTGGGAATGATGTAGGAGTGTTGTCTGATGTGAAGGACTGGCTGGCTAGCCAATTCCAAATGAAAGATTTGGGAGAGGTGAGTTATGTTCTAGGGATCCAACTTATAAGGGATCGTAAGAACAAACTCATAGCATTGTCTCAGGCATCATATATCGACAAGATTCTTATGCGATTTTTGATGCAGAACTCCAAGAAAGGTAATTTACCTTCTAGACATGGGGTTCACTTGTCTAAGGGACAGTGTCCTAAGACACCTCAAGAAGTTGAGGATATGAGATGTGTGCCATATGCATCAGCAGTAGGTAGTCTCATGTATGCTATGTTATGCACGAGACCGGACATCTGCTATGCAGTAGGAGTAGTCAGCAGGTACCAGTCCAACCCAGGATTAGATCATTGGGTTGCTGTCAAGACTATTCTCAAGTATCTTCGGAGAACGAGAAACTATATGCTAGTGTATTCCGGACAGGATTTGATCCTGTTAGGATACACAGATTCTGATTTTCAGTCAGACAGGGATTCTAGAAAATCCACTTCTGGGTCAGTATTCACCCTAGGTGGTGGAGCCATTGTGTGGAAAAGTATAAAGCAATCTTGCATTGCTGACTCCACCATGGAAGCCGAATATGTAGCCGTTTGTGAAGCTGCTAAAGAGGCTGTTTGGCTCCGTAAGTTGAGTGATCTGGAAGTTGTTCCAGATCTGGATAAGCTCATCACACTTTATTGTGATAACAGTGGTGCTGTGGCTAATTCCAAAAAACCAAGAAGCCACAAGAGAGGGAAGCATATAGAGAGAAAGTATCATCTCATTAGAGAGATAGTGCAGAGAGGAGATGTGATCGTCACCAAGATAGCCTCACAAGACAATCATGCTGATCTATTTACGAAGACCTTATCGGCTAAAGTGTTTGAAGGTCACCTAGAAGGTCTAGGGTTACGAGACATGACTCACATGCTTTAGTGCAAGTGGGAGATTGTTGGGGTTTTTCCCCTAAAGCTTGTAATATGTAAATGTAATTTGAACATAAATAAAAGAAGTAGTATATTCATTCATTTTGTGTCATACTTTATATAACATGTGCACTTAACATCCAAGATTGCCGGATGTAATTTCGAACTGAGTATATGAGTGTCATATATACATGGATTCAGTTTGAAACGAGCAATCTAAAGAGTCCGTAGATAGCAAATACAGCTGGGTACTTTATTTGTGGTTAATCTACAGCTGCGGTCCATTTCGTAGTGTACGGTGATCCCCCATCCTGGATCATTCATATGTAGATATGAGAATGGAGGCACCTTGTATGATGTGATCATACAGGACTGGGCCATGATCTATATGAATCTCTCACTAAGATCCGTTTAACGATGAGATTCATATATATCAACTAATGATGGCTATATGTGGGTGATCTTAATCCTGAGTGTCTTATCGACTCCTTCAGGTTAGATCGTGGTCTTTGATATACCATGGGTGAGGTCGGAGTTGCATTCCCGATCAATATACTCTGTATATTGGGATCACGGTTTGGCTTGTGGCTGGGAAGGTTTGTACACAATAGTGGAATCCACTCATTCTTGTGAGAAGTAGATGGTAGTTCCCTTAAGGGTTGATTCGGGGCTTGAACAATATGAGCGCTCTCCTAATTCCTTAAGGAATGTAGGATTTATTGTTCATTAGAGAATCAATGGTACTTAATGGAAATATATGATTAGAGGGGTATAACGGACATTATGACCCAGCTCTAATTATGAACTACTTGTGGAGGATTATACCATATGTAATAGCTATATCGATGGACACCGAGAGTTATTGGTTTGTGTAAAAACGTCTACAGTTGAGAGAGTGCAGCTTCAGGTTTTTAGTGTAATAACACCGAAGTTAATAATCATGAAATATTAATTAAAGAGTTTAATTAATAATTTCTAAGGATTATTGGAGCTCAAAATACTGTGGGTCCATTAGGTCCCCTTGCTAGCCCGATCGATTTAGGTAACAAGGGTCACGGTTAATTAATTGGATTGTCCAATTAATTGTGTTACGAAAGTGACACGTATTTATTCGGGAATTAATTGAATGATAGGATTATTTAATTAATGAATAATGGTGATTAAATAAATTAAATAATAAGATTATTTAATTATGTTGTTAATCACTTAATGGAGGGTGTTAGTTGATATTTGATTTTGAATAAAATAAGATAATATGATTATTTTATTTTAAATTAAATATTTGAAATTGAATTTAAAATGTTTGAATTCAAAAATAAATATTTAATTATTTTTTTAAAAGGATATGAGATATTTTTTTGAAAAATTTTTAAAAATCAAATTGGATTTTCGGTTGGTTGTTTTTTATTTTGAATATATATGAGATATATATTTAATTATAAAAAAAAATGAGATAACCGAATGACATATATTGATAAAGTAATCAGATTACTTGTGATATGTTTTTTGGAAGAGAACCGAATAGGAAACTTACACAGCAAAAAGAAAAGAAGACTTTAGAATAGCAAAGTCTTCGTGAACAGCAAACAAAACAAATAGAAAAGAAAAGTTAGTGTGTGGTGAGACCACAAGTGCTGCACTTCTATTTGTGTGTGTGTTCTTCTCTTTTTCCTCTATACAGGTCCTGAATATCGTGACGCGCCCACACGCAGTTACCAGTTTCGGGAGATAGCGAGGAAGATCACGTGGTTCAAATCAGGAGCAGTTCGTATCAAAGTGAAGGAGCCTCCTACGTAGGTATGAAAAACGTTTCTTCACTTTATTATCCTATTTGATTATTACTGTACAAATGGGTTAGTTTAATGATTGCATAAATTTTTTTTAAAACCTTCCGCTGCTCAATCTGTAACCCTAGGTTCCAACAGAGAGCCCATTTGCCCCAAGTACATCAGAGCAAGTCTCCTTTGTCAACTACAACCGTAACTTCCAAAATCCCATGAACAACCAAATGGCCAACCAAAACCAAAACAACCCATTCTTAAGCACTTATAACCCAAGATGGCGAAACCATCCTAATTTCTCTTGAAAAGATAACCAACCCTAACCTCAACAAAATCTCAACCAAAGGCAACCACCCGGATTCCAACAACCCCAACAACAAGCCTTCCCCAACCAATTTGCAAACAACCAAGCCAAGCGAAAGCCCAATTTATAGGACCTCTTCTCGAAATATATGAACAAGCTTGATATGAGGATGGAAACTCAAAACTTGGCCTTAAAGAAACTTGATATAAAAATTGACCAAGTAGTCCAACAATCCCAAGATTTCATCCAAAACTTGGAGATGCAAACCGGTCAATTAGCTAGAGGGCAACAAGGGCGACCTCAAGGCTCTCTTCCAAGCGACACTGTGGTGAACCTCAAAGAGCATTGCAAGGCCATTATGTTGCGGAGTGGAAGAGAAGTTGAGGTGATGAGGGCGTTAGCAAAGGTGAAGACATTGTTGAAGAAGAGGAAATGGAAGAAAGAGAGGTTGAAGAAGAGAATGGGAAAGTAAGTGAATAAGGCATGCCTAACACATCTCATGACCTTTCATCACCGCATCAAGTCAAAGCCTATGTCCCTCCCATACTTTACCCACAAAGGCTCAAGAAGCACAAAGATGCACATAATTTTTCCAAGTTCTTAGAGATATTCAAGAAGCTTCACATCAATATCCCATTTGCCGAAGCACTTTCCCAAATGCCCACCTATGTGAGATTCCTCAAAGAGTTGCTATCCAACAAGAGGAAACTGGAGGAGTTTGAAACGGTGGCACTGACAGAAGAATGTAGTGCAATCTTGCAAAACAAGCTTCCACCTAAGCTAAAGGATCCGGGAAAATTCACCATTCCGTGTACCATAGGCACATTGGAGTTTGGGAAGGCCTTGATCGACTTCAGAGCAAGCATCAACTTGATGCCATATTCAGTTTTTCAGAAGTTGGGAGTAGGAGAGGTTAAGCCCCCACATATCACCCTACAATTAGCCAATAGGTCAATCAAGTATCCGAAGGGAGTCATGGAGGACGTATTGGTGAAGGTTGATAATTTATATTTTCCGGTGGATTTCATGATACTTGAAATGGAGGAGGATGTGGAGATACCCCTACTCTTTGGTAGACCTTTCTTGAAGACAGCATGAGCCTTGGTTGATGTGAAGGAGGAAAAGATGACATTAACAGTTGGCGATGAGCAAGTTGTTTTCGATATGTCCAATGCGGGAAAGAGGCCAATGGAAGTGGAAAATTGCTTGAGGGTTGAGGTAATTGAGCCAATTGTTGAAGAAATTTTTCAGGAGAGACATTCCCAAAGAACCCTTGGAGGCTTGTATAGCTCATGGAGCATCAGAAGAGCGTGAAGATGAGAAAGTTGCTGAATATGCATTGCATTTGAACTCTCAACCCTTGATGAGTTTTGGAGGAAAGAAGCGATATGAAGAATTAGGAGAGGGAAAGCCAAGGCTTCGCTCATCTATTGAAGAACCTCTAAAGCTTGAGTTGAAGCAACTAACCGAGCATTTGAGATATGCTTTCCTTGGTGATTCATCATCACTACCGGTGATAATCTCAGCCTCCTTATCCAAGCTTGGAGAAGAGAAGTTGTTGAGAGTTCTAAGAGAACTTAAAAGGGCCATTAGATGGACCATCTCCGATATCAAGGGATTGAGTCCCTCTCTTTGCATGCATAAGATCCTTATGGAAGAAGAATACAAGCCCACGGTAGATAACCAATGAAGATTGAATCCAAATATGAAGGAGGTGGTGAAAGGCGAAGTCCTCAAACTCTTAGATGCGGGGATAATTTACCCGATTTCAGATAGCTCTTAGGTGAGCCCGGTGCAAGTTGTACCTAAGAAGAAAGGAATGGTGGTTGTCCCCAATGAGAAAAATGAGCTCATCTCTACACGGACCGTCACGGGATGGAGGGTATGTATTGACTACAGAAAGCTCAACAATGCAACAAGAAAAGATCACTTCCCGTTGCCATTTATAGACCAAATATTGGAGATGCTAGCCGGGCACGAGTACTATTGTTTATTGGATGACTACTCAGGGAATAGCCAAATACCAATCGACCCCGTGGATCAAGATAAAACAACCTTCACCGGTCCTTATGGAATCTTTGCCTACAGAAGAATGCTATTTGGGTTGTGTAACACCCCGGTGACTTTTCAGAGATGTATGATTACGATCTTTTCGGACATAGTGGAGCGCTTTATAGAAGTCTTCATGGATGACTTCTCGGTCTTTGGGTCATCTTTTGACGGATGCTTGCACAATTTGGGTATGGTACTTCAAAGATGTGAGGATACAAACTTGGTGCTCAATTGGGAGAAGTGCCATTTTATAGTCAAGGAAGGAATAGTGTTAGGTCATAGTATATCCTCCCAAGGAATTGAAGTGGATAGAGCCAAAGTAGAGGTGATAGAGAAGTTACCACCCCCGATTTCGGTGAAGGGAGTTCGATGTTTCTTAGGGCATGCGGGGTTTTATCGAAGATTTATCAAAGACTTCTCGAGGATCATGAAACCATTGTGCTCTCTTTTGATGAAGGATGTGCCATTCGTGTTTGATGAAGAATGCTTGAAGGCGTTTGAGGTGTTAAAGAAATAGCTCATTTCCGCTCCCGTTATGAAGGCCCGAGATTGGGATATGCCTTTTGAGTTAATATGTGTCGCTAGTGACTATGCAGTGGGGGCCGTATTGGGTCAAAGGAAGAAAAAGCGTCAACATGTCATCTAATATGCAAGCCAAACCTTAAATGAGGCACAAGTCAACTATGCAACAACCGAGAAGAAATAGTTGGCAATTTTCTTCGCCTTTGACAAATTCCTATCTTACTTAGTTGGGTCCAAGGTGATTGTGTACACGGACCATTCAGCCATCAAGTATCTAATGGCAAAGAAAGATGCTAAGCCAAGGCTCATACGATGGGTGATATTCCTCCAAGAATTTGATCTTGAAATTAGGGACAAGAAATGGTCCGAGAAATTGGTTGTGGATCACCTTTCAAGATTGGAGAGGGATGATAACGGGCTAGTTGAGGAGCCCATCAAAGAGGAATTCCCCGATGGACAGCTGTTTGAGTTGAAAAGTTACCTAGTGCCATGGTTTGGGGATGTGGTGAATTACCTAGCTAGTGGTATCTTGGCACCTGACATGAATACACATCAAAAGAGGAAGTTTTTTGCTGAATTGAAGTTCTACTTATGGGATGAACCTCTCTTGTTCAGAATATGTGGAGACAAGGTGATTCGCCGCTGTGTGTCCGAAGAAGAAATGAGAGATGTTTTGAGCCATTGTCACTCTAGGGAGTGTGGGGGCCACTTCGGGGCGTCACAGACGGCTAGGAAGGTGCTCCAATTAGGTTTTTAGTGGCCAACACTATTCAACGATTCAAGGAACTTTGTAGAAGCTTGTGACCTGTGTCAAAAAACCGGCACCATTACAAAAAGAGATGAGATGCCGATGAACATTATGTTGGAGGTATAGCTCTTCGATGTCTGGGGCATAGACTTCATAGGGCCATTCCCAAGTTCAATGGGGAACAAATACATTTTAGTGGCCGTTGACTATGTGTCCAAGTGGGTTGAGGCCATTGCCACCCTGACATGTGAAGCTAAGGAAGTCATAAAGTTCTTGAAGCGGCTTATCTTCACTCGTTTCGGCACACCGAGAGCAATAGTGAGTGATGGAGGATCTTACTTCTGTAACAAAAATTTTGAAGCATTATTGAAGAGGTACGGAGTGAAGCACAAGATCACCACACCATACCATCCTCAAGCCAATGGGCAAGCTGAAGTATCGAATAGGGAGATTAAGAGCATTTTGGAGAAAACGGTGGGTATTCGAAGGAATGATTAGGCTATGAAGTTATATGATGCTATGTGGGCCTACCGAACAACATATAAGTCCCTTATTGGTATGTCACTGTTTCGGCTAGTTTATGGAAAAGCGTGCCACTTGCCGTTCAAACTTTTGCACAAGGCGTGGTGGGCAATCAAGCTACTTAACATGAGCTTGAGCGAAGCCAGTGAAAAGAGATGCCTTCAATTGGATGAGCTGGAGGAACTGAGACTTGAGTCGTTTGAGAACTCAAGGATTTTCAAAGAGAAGACTAAGAGGTGGCATGACAAGAGCTTGAAGTTCAAGGAGATCAAAGTGGGTCATAAGGTCCTCCTCTTCAATTCAAGATTGAAGTTGTTCCCGGGCAAGCTAAAAAGCCGATGAACTCGGCCTATTACAGTCACCGAAATCTTTCCCCATGGAGCAGTAGAATTAGAGAATGACAAGCAAGAGCGCTTCAAGGTGAACGGGCAACGGTTGAAGATCTATTAGGAGCATATGAGTGAAGAGCTCAATGAGGTGATCTACCTCCAAGAACCAACCTAAGTCAAGCAAATCCAAGGGAGGTACCATCTTGTACATATTAGTTAATAAAATTCGTTGTTTTTCTTTTGTTTGTTTTACTTTTGTCTGTGTTATGAGTTTTGAAGAGAAAATATTGCACACAATCAAATTTGTGTGGTTAAATGTTAGATTATGTGTGTTTGATGTTGTGTGCAAGTACTTGAAGATGTAGGAAATGTCTATCAAAAATCAGCAAAACAGATCAGCAAGGGAGGCATAACAAAACCGAGGAGAAAGCGTCCTTAGGGCGACCTCACCCAAGGTCGCCCCAAGGTCACTATAGCCTCTGAAGAACCCACACCCGAGACAGAAGTGACCTTAGGGCGACCTCACCCAATGTCGCCCAAAGGTCGCTATAGCCTCTGAAGAACCCACACCCGAGACAGAAGCGACCTCAAGGCGAGCTCATGCAAGTCGCCTCAAGGTCGCTATCACCCCTGGAACAACCAAGGCCGAGACAATAGCGACCTCAAGGTGACCTCGTTCTCATACCGCGTAGCGACCTCCATGTCACCTTTGTCCCTGACTCGTAAGTGGAATGGCACCGTTTTGGGCTCGAAACGACCTGAAAAAGCGACCTGGAGGTTGCCCCAAGGTCGCAACTGGACGAAACAATGTATATTAGCCCTAGATCGTGGATGGCAGTTCCAAACCCATTTTTTTTACAATATAATCGGCTCTCTCACTCTTCAAGGGGATCTCTCCTCAACTTCAAGGTAATTCTAGTCATAATCCTCCCTATTTTGTGTAGATTGAAGCATCTAAGGCATATAATTTTTTTGTCTTCTTGCTTCATCTCTTGAGTTTATGCATAGATAGTTGTTGGCGGATTTTTGTGTGCAAAGGACTTGTGTGTTAGGGTTATTGGGAGTTAGGAATCGATTAATGCTAGTCTAGGGGTGGTTGTGCTCTATTTGATTCAACATTGTTAGACTTATGGGTGGTGTGGCCGAATTTGGTGTATTTGTGTGAGGGTGTTGATATTATTGAAGAGATATTTTTAAGAATGGCTGGTGGGAGAAAGGGCAAACATGTGGTTAGAGATAGTAGCAGGCCATCCAAGAAGAGAAGGCAATCCCCAGTTATGCAAGTACCCTCCGGGAAGGGCAAAGGGGACACAATTTCAGAGCCTACGGATTCGAATGACCCTGAAAGATGGGCTTTGTTTGGGAACATGAGGATTGGCCAGAAAGGGGAATCAACTTGACGGTTTTCGGTAACATATTTGTCCGCGAGACAATTGCAAGGATGGTGTGGACTGGGTTTGCAAGGACCCTGAACATGGCGGCGTTGGGGCTTGTCAAAGAGTTTTATTACTCAATGGTCCCATATCAGTTTTATCAAGGGACTCCAGTCATGGTTCGGGGGAGAGAAGTCTGAATTACAGCATCAAGAATCAACAGGTGGTTTGGAGCCCTCGAGGACCTCTGTTGCTTGGTTGGCGGACTGCCTGAAAATGAGCACTTTGAGCCATATGGTAGAGAGTTGGCATCTGATCTGCGGATGGATGGCGACCATGCTTGGAATGACTATCGTGCCCCATTACTGCTCAGCCAGCTGAAGTTAGATGCGGTATTTTGGTTGATGTTCGAGGCATATTCATTGGCTCCATCCACCCACCGTACTAATTTAGGTTATGACCTCGGACGCTGCCTGTACTGTATAAGGAATGGTCTATGCATGGACATAGGACAGATTATAATGAAAGGCATCTTCAGAGGTGGGCACTCAACCAAAGGTCCACTGCCATTCCCCTACTTGATCACTCACTTTTGTGAAGAGGCTGGGATTAATGTACGTGAGGGAGGATTGACCATGTTTGCGCCAACATCGGACATAGGAAAGAAGGTCTATAATGAGCTTGCTCGGCTTAGAGGTTTACAGCCGATCGGGGGACCGAGGCTAGAGGATGTACATGGTTGTTTTTGAGGGTGACCTACCCGACGACGATCCAGATGATCCGGACTACCATGAGCAGAACCTTAAAGAGGATTCGGATGCAGAACCGGATGGACAGAGGTCAGGGACGTCCCAGGTATTGAGCGCTCGTCAGGAGACGCGCCTCCAGATGGACACCAATCATGAGACCTATATGGGGGAGTTCATGTACTTGAATGAGCGGATGACGGCTTTCAAATGGGTTTAGATGATGCAGGGATTCAGCCTCCTTATGTGCAGCGTATAGCCACTGGGCCCTCTACCAGCGGTCCGGGGAGTTCCTTTCAGCAGGCACCTCAGGACCCCACGATGCCCCACCAGCCTTAGTGATCAATCACCGACCTTTTCCTTAAGCATTTTCCTTGATTTTATATTTTTCAGAACTTTATGTCAGGATTTATTTAGTTACTGGAATTTGCTATTTCTCTATCATAACTCTTTTCTAGAATTAAGTGTGCGGCGTTGTACTGTGCCTAGTTTTAGGATGATATTTTTGTTTGTGTAGGTTGCGTTTGGCTTCCCTCCCGCTTCTAACCTTACATTGTCTGATCCTTTATTGTGCAAACATTGGGGACAATGTTTCGTTTAGGTTTGGGGGTGCGGCCATCCAGTGACCATTGTGTGTCTTGTTTTGTTTTTGCATGATTGTCTTGCGTGTTTGTTCAATTTTTACTTGATTGCGTAAGTGTTGTGTCAGTTTTGTCCATTCTTCTGCTTTGCTAAATTTTGGAGCATTTCCTTACTTAATGAGATGCCATTGGGATGCGCCTTTGGAGGCAAATTTTTGTATGCTTTGTGCCACTGAGTCTAGGCAAGGGATGGTGCTAGTTAAAGCTACACCACATTGCTTGCACACACCTTACCAGACTCTAAGGTGCCTCAGTGAATGAGTATCACGCTTGAGAAGTCTAGATCATTATTAGAGACTACCTGTATGAGGCCAGAACCCATATAGCGACCTTATGAGTGCATATTTCATTGTCAAATCTTAAAAACTCTTCTTATAGATAACCAAGCATAAACGAAAGGACCTCACTCCACATCTTTGGACATTAAAGAACGACCAATTATGAGCATCACTGTAATTTCGCCTTTGTTTGTTTGTTTGCTGGATCTGTGCTTTTAGAGATAACGTAGGCTATGTGTGTTAAGTCACTTAAACATAACCTAAACACGTCTCTTGCCTTGTGTGTGTGCTTGAATGTCCTGACAATGTAGATCTATACACTAAACCCAATCACCGTACCTTCCCATTTCACACACACAGCCACAAAACAGCCAAACACTAACCTACCCCATGGCTAGGATTATGGCTAGAGAAAATGGAGAAACAAAACTCAAAATAGTGCAAATTTGCAACCTAGAGTGTACTTAGGCAAAAAGTATATTATGTGCAAAGAAAAATGGCTAAAAATGAAAGATATTGTAAATGCTAAAAAGAAAAGCATAAAAAGCCCTATGAGTTTAAAACGGAAAAAGTTGCCAACTTGTAAGGCAATTGTAAAAAGCACAAAGTGATTAAGAGTCAAACCCATTCCTAGACGCTCAATCAGTGTGTGGAAAGATCAATACAAGGAATTCTCTAGCATAATCACTAGTTCACCCACAATACCATACCCACCTAGCCTCTCCACCACCAACATAATCTCAACATCACTTGAGCCTAAAAGAAGTCCTAATTAATCTTTAGGAGGGGTCCTGCTTATAGGTTAAGGCGTGTAAGGTGCATTGCTCTTGTTCTTAATGCTCAAATCCATTATGTGGTAATTTGCATATAAATGAAGCGGTTTTTCAAAATTCGTCATATGCGTGGAAAGTTTGAAAATTTATTGTGCATATCCTCCAACCGCATATGCTTGTTGAGTGAACCTAGGTTATGTGTGGTAAAATGAGAGAGATCCGGAAAGGTTTAGAGTCGAAGCGAAATGATATCATAAGACTCTTGTGTTCGATGCTCTAGAAGCTGAGTTCACTAAGAAGTATGAAATTGCAATCTCTCTTGCTGTAGCACCTTAGCGGGCATTGTTCTAAGCCTTTACTTAGTGGTCTTAGCATGTATGTGCCTCTATTTCGGTTCACCCATTGTTGCATCTCTGTCTATAGTTGGCTTGGCAGGAAAGACGTTTGTGGGTATTGTTCTGTAAACCCTCACGAGAATTCACTCGTCCTCTAGGGATCGCCTAGGGGTTTAAAAGGGCTTGTGGCACATGATAAGTGACATCGTGTCACCCGCGAAAGTGGTGTTTTCTTTTATTTTGTCTTTTTATTTTTGGGTTTTGCTCGAGGACGACCAAATGATAGGTTTGAGGGTATTTGACTGCTCTATTTCTACATGTAAATGTAGCCCCATATCCTCCTAAATTTGGGAGCGTCTCTTGGGTAAAATCGGGTTTTAACCCTCAAATCAAGTTTTGCAAGTCAAAGATTAGTTTTGGAGCTTAATCTTGTGGGTGGAGTCGACATGGAGCAAAAATCAGCCTAAGAAGCAAGATCAGAGAAAAAAGCAACCTCAGGGCGACCTCAACCAGGGTCGCCACAAGGTCGCTATTGCATCAGGTTGCAGTTTCGCCAGTAGAGAAAAAAGCGACCTCAAGGCCACCTCAACCAAGATCGCTATTCAATCGGCTCAGGAACCCCTCCACCAGAGCAGAAAGCGACCTTAGGGCGACCTCAACCAAGGTCGCCACAAGGTCGCTATTGCATCAGGTTGCAGCTTCGCCAGCAGAGAAGAAAGCGACCTCAGGGCGACCTCAACCAGGTCGCCCCAAGTTCACAATTGCCTCGGTTCAAGATTTCTCATTCAGCCAGAGAGCATAGCGACCTGAAATTGTTTCTCATCCAGGTTGCCCCAAGGTCGCCCATTTACCCAGAAAAGGTATAAAATTAGAAAAATGACCTTTTTGCCCCTACCCTAATCCACTATTCTATATATTCCCTTTCCATTTTCAGACCTAGAACACTCTCTACCCAAAAATCCTCTCAACCTCCACCCTTTCATCCTCCTTAAACACAACCCACACATATTCCAAGAAAACTACCAAGACACCACCTTTCCCTACAATTCAAAGCCTTCTTCACTTCCATCCACCAAAATCCATATTTTCTTCATATTTTCTTCATATTTTTGGGCAAAGGGAAGCTGAAGATAAGAAGAAGGAGAAAAAGAACCAAGAAAATGAGGAGGCTTTCCATCTAGTTTTCTCTAAACCCTTTCTCATTTACTTTTTGTTATAGAGCCATGTATCTATTTTCATATATGTTGTGAATGGCTCTAGTTTGTAATATGAACTAAATCTTCTCTTGCTAAGACTTGATGAAACCAAACCCTTGATTTTATCTAGAAAGACTACTCATTTATTCATTTATGCCTTGTGTTATGTATGAATGTTTTTGAATACTTAATGGTTTCACTAGATTTATCACCTTGTGAATGATTTTTGGTGGTGTGTTATGGACCTAGGGGGTGATGCAGGCCACATGTTTGATGAATTGTCCACTATATATGTCTAGTAAGGTAGAGATACGTGAGGCTAGCGTATAGGACTCTTGTGTGTGTGCCAAAGTCCTTAATGAATTCATGCATATATTCTAGGGTCATCGAGAGATATGCTTTGGGTATGCGTGGATATAATTTCTATTACTCGTGAGAGACTAGAGATTATTGTTGGACACACAGGTCTACAATACACAAGTGCACTAATTGGGTAGTTGAGTGAGTCTAAAACTTAATTAGTTAGAGGGTAAAGTGTATTCTTTGTCTTAGAATTTCTCATCATATATTTACATTCATTATTACTTTCGAGTTCATATTTTACTTTGTGGTTGCTTGATAGTTTAAATTAGAGTAATTGTTGTTTCAAGACAAAATTTCTCTTTTTATCATTGTTCAAATAGTAATTGAATCAATCAATTTCGGTAATCAACTCCTCAATCTTCATGAGAACGTACTTTACTTATCATTGTACTACACTTCGGCCTCGTACACTTGCGAGTCCTCACTTGGAGCGAGTCAGATGGATAGCCCTATCACTTTTGACACTAGTGTTGTGTTCATGTGCTCGTATGGGAAGAACATGATGAGGAGTCGGGAGTCTGTCCATTTAGGAAAGATATTAAACGTTGACCGAATTAGGCAATCTCAGGGCAACTTTTAGTAGGTAAGGCAATCTCGAAACAAACCATTATGTTTTTAGGCAAGCCATTTATTTCGGATATTGATAATTTCTTTTTCGGAGAACAAGTTATGGCGAACCTCCTAGAGATGGAAAAGAATTATGAAGCGAAGAGAGAGAAGTATGAAAAGCTAAAGGCTGGGAAGTGTGAGGTTGATGACAGACTCCAGCTCGCCTTTGGGTACTATTGAGTCTCTGAAGACTGCCATGAGGGAGGCGTCTGCTTCGTATCGGAGGGCTAAGGTTGAACGTAGGAAGAAGCATGCCAAGCTCTATGACTACCGCAACCGTATCGTAGTTGCAAACAATACTTTTAGCGGATGAAACACAACCTTGTTAACAACGCCGTTGATCTGTCTTTGGTCTCTGATGAGTTCTACAACTCCCCAGGATGAGACCTTTGATCGTGTGGTAGGAGAACTAGAGGAGATGTTACTCTGGACATATCTGGGGTTTGACTTTTCCGAATTTTATTTGAAGATTAAAAAAGCAGTTGAAGCCCGAGAGAAGCAGATATCAGATGCTCTAGAGGATATCTCCTTGAGGTTTATGGAGGTTTCCCTTTCAGATGAAGCGCATATGGAAGTTTCCTCAGATGATGGGCGGTTTGCTGAAAAGAGGGTGGATTAGACCGGGAAAGGGAAGGATGTCGTACATGGTTGATTTCATCGGTTGTTATTTTATTTTGTCTTACTGTTTTGATTTTTGGAGTTTGTTAAGACTCCTGATTCGGGGTTGGTCCCTCCCCCATTTTGTAATGATTTCTGATGGAATCCACAATGTTGGTTTCCTTTATATGCTCTTTTAATTTGTTCCAAGTCATAAGCTTCGATCATTATAAATTATCTTTCTTCTGTCTCAATTTTTAATCAACAATTAGTAATATAATATCCGATAATTGACAACAACGATACAATTTCGGGGGTCTTAGCCCTCAAAGACTCTTTTGCTCTCTTCCATGGAGAATTGCTTTTGTAAGCTCGGTGCTGTCTCAGAGGTCTTGACCCTTTGATACTCTTTTGCTCCCTATCGTGGAGTTTTGTTTTTGCACTCTCAGTGATGTCTCGAGGGTCTTGACACTCATAGACTCTTTTGCTCCCTTTCATGGAGTCTTGTTTTTGCAATCTCGGTGCTTTCTCAGGGGTCTTGGCCCTTATAGACTCTTTTGCTTCCTTTAAATTTGTAGAATGATAGAGAAAACATTAACATCTGATAAAAGCTAGGCTTTAATACAGTTTAGTTCGGTTATCGTTCTTACATGTGATGCTGAGTATAAAATTCGACTTTTACACAATCTGCAAGCATTACTGGTAGTACGTACTTCTTCAGGTGGTCTGTATCCCAAGGGTTCATCAGTGGTATGAAGTATTCAGTTTTCAATTTGTAGGCTTCCTTCACGGAAACGGAGTCTACGATGTATGGACCATCCCAGTTATCCCCCAGACTACCTGAAGAAGGCTTTCTGGTGCTAGGTATCACCATCTTGAGGACTAGATCACCCAGGTTGAATCTTTGGGTTCTAAATCTAATATCATAGTACTTGGCTTTCTGATGTTGGTGGTGGGCGGTTCGGATCCTGGCCAGGTCTCTCCTCTCCTCTCCTCTCATCTCCTCTTCTTTCCTCCAGTTCTTTCAGGTATTGTCGGAGTTTTTCCACGTTATCGTTGGGATTATAGTAGGAGCTCCTTCTGGTGGGGACGTTTGTTTTGGTAGGAACGACCGCTTCTGAACCGAACATGAGGGAGTAAGGGGTTTCCCCTGTCGCCTAATGTGGAGTGGTACGGATTGCCTAGAGAACTTCCGGAAGCTTATCTACCCATGCTCCCTTCCTCGCTTGTAGTTTTCTTTTCAGGAGTGTCTTGGTTACTTTGTTGACAGGCTCTACTTGCCCACTGCTTTGACGATAGGATGGTGAGGCGAACCTCATATCGATGTGGTTGTCCGAACAAAGGTTTCAAAGGTTGTTATTGTTGAACTAGGTTCCACGATCGGCTATAATGGTATTCGGTCCCCAAACCTGAAAATGATAGAATGTTTGATGAAGTTAGTTTTGTTAGCTTCGGTAATATGCTTTAAGGCTTCCGCATCTACCCACTTGGTGAAATAATCGATTGCAACCACAACGAATCTCTTGTCTAAGGTTCCTTTAGGTAACAGACCTATGATGTCTACTTCGAACCTAGAAAACGACCATGGTGATGTAATTAGAGTCAATGCTTCGGCGTGAAGGTGGGGAATATGCGACGTCCTTTTGACATTGGTCATAAGATTTAGCATGCTCTTTTAAGTCCTTAAAAGGGTGGACTAGTGGTACCCATGTCTTGTTATTCGGTGGCCCAGGTTCTTATCGGCATAGTGACTACTGCATGTTCCCCCGTGCACTTCTTGAATGATGAGGTCAGTTTACGAAAGAGACACACACCGGAGATAGGGTAGGGAGATAATCGCACCGATAAAGGACTCCATTAATGATGAGATAGTAGGGGGCTTACTTTTGGATTCTCTATAAGGCATTTCTTTCCAAGGGGATGGTCCCGTCACAGAGGTAATTCATAATCGGGGTCATCCAAGTTTCAGGCTCCGGTTCCGTTTCGGGAGTCAAGACATTGGTGCTTTGTTCTTCGGTAATACTTGATTGCGGCAGCCGAAATACTGTCATGGTTCGAGACAGCTTAATGTTTGTGATCGATGCGAGTTTGGTAATTGCATCAGTATGGAGTTATGGTCCCTGGATATTCGAAGGAGGTCACATCTGATGAACTTGGCCATTACGGCCTTCACATGCTTCAGGTACCTGATCTTCTCGGCATATTTGGCTTGGTAGTCCTCGTTCACTTGATTGACGATCAGTTGGGAGTCGATATAGACGATAACATGTTCGACTCCCATGTTTAGGATGATCTTCAATCCGGTGGAGAGGACCTTATATTCCGCGACGTTATTTGTCACCCTGAAATCAAACCGGATGGCCGTTTGGGTTATGCTTCCGTTTGGAGTTTTGATGATTATGCTGCTCCGTTACTGTGTCTGTTAGAGGAGCTGTCTACAAACATTTCCCACCGGGGAACAGATTCGGTGGATAGGTTCAACACTTCTGGGTTAGAGTATTATGCTATGAAATCGGCTATAGCTTGGCCTTTGACGGCTGTCTTGGGTCTGAACGGGATGTCAAATTCGCTGAGCTCTATTGCCCACTTGATGAGTATTCCTGCCGACTCTGGATTCTAGAGCACTTGCCTTTAAGGTTGGTTTGTCAAAACGGTAATGGGGTGTGATTGGAAGTATGGTCTGAGCTTCCTTGATGCTACAATGAGATTGGGGGCTAGCATTTCAATCCCCGAATACATGGTCTCTGGATCGGTCATGCTTTTACTGACGTAGTATACTGCTTTCTGAGTGGACCCCTCTTCTTTGATTAAGACCGAGTTGACTGAGACTTCTGAGACAACCAGGTAAAGGAAAAACGTTTCGCCAGTGGTGGGCTTGGCCAATATCAGTGGCTTCTGGAGGTAGGTCTTCAAATCTTCGAAGGCCAACTAGTTCTCAAATTTTCATCTTTTTTTGAACAAAACAATTCACTTTCTATTTTCTGTCACTGTCAACTTCTTAACTACCCTCAATTTGTGGTTATTTAATTCAATTTTATTTAATATTAAATTATCTATTATTAGTTTGAACTTTTATTATCCCTAATAGTTTTAGTTTTACATACCTAACACATCCGGTCAATAAATCTTAAAATATCAAAATATAATTTATTGTAGTAAAATAGTCCATCTATTATTATTATTCATTTTATTTTATCCTTAGTATTTTTCTTTATAATAAAGTTTTAATTAATTTAGAATCAATAAATCAATAATTTAGTTAAAAATAGAAGAATAAAAAATTAAAAAATATGTCTAGGAATATTTATTAATTAATTATTTTGTATAAATTTAAAGTGAATTCATTATAAATATAAAACAAAATTTCTTATTATAAAATTAGAATGTAATTTATTATTTTATGAATAAATATTGTAAATTTTCATTGTTTATGTTGTTTTTATTGTTATTATTTATTTTTAATATTGTGTTTCTTGCTTTTATTTCTTTTTTAATATTGTCTTTCTTGGTTTTATTTCTTTTTGAATGTAATATTATTTAGTTCATTCTAAATAAGTGTTATGTTTGTTTTATTTTATCTAAAGTTTATTATACCATCAATTTTTCCTTATATAAGAAACTCATTTTTGTTCTAAAAAACTCATTTTACTGTGATCTTCATTTTTCAGTATTTTATTCAAGTGCCTCACCTGATTAAAATTCATGAATCCCCCATTAAATCCCTCATCTCGTCATCCAAAGCCTCCGTCTGTCGTCGCCATGTCACTGCTGTCGTCGCTTGTTTGCTCTTCATCCGTCTTGGGTTTGTGTCTTTGTGATTGGATTTGAATTAGTTTGTGATTGGATTTGGATTTGGATTTTGGATAGGTGTTTGTAAGGCCTTATTTAGATATTTCGGTCCCCGATCTATTCACTGATATTGTTGACGCATAAAAATGGATCAACTGCAAATTGGATTGAATAACCTTTTTATTGAATTTTGATACTAAATTGATCGCTCAAGAAATTACAATTTGAGACTTTGGATTTCTCTCTATCTTTCTATGCAATTTCTTCCTTGTTTTTCCGTCAATATTTTTCTTGGTGAGCTTTTTGTTTTGTTGCCTCTTTTCTTCCTCTATTTGTATCTTCTGCCATAACTCTATTTATAGAGAAATTTCAAGAGAGCAGGAGAATTATTAAAGATTAAACAAATAAAAGATATATGTGATGCTCCGTGCATTATGTAAAAATAAGGCATATATGTGATTAGTAGCGCACTAACATCACACATCATACTAAATTACTAAGAATTGTGTAATATGGACTGTGTACATTTCATAAATGGAATGTATGTATGTGATTAGTGGAGCAATAACACCACACCACATATTAAATCACAAAGAGTGGTGTAATATAGGAGGTGTTCACTTTATAAGTAAAATATATGTATGTGACTGGTGGCGTATTAGCACCATACCATATTCTAAATTACAAAGAGTAGTGCAATATGAGCTACACAAAATAATCAATATCATGATATTAAAATACAGTATATAAACATATATATATATATATATATATATATATATTTGTAGTCGAGATTTCATGTTATTAATTTAGGAATTTTTACCTGGTCAATTTTATGGTACAATGGATATTAACAAAAATTGGGACCTTATGAATTATTATTATTTTTTATTGTGAATGATATGAGAAATGAGTTAAGTAAAATAACTACTTTTAGGATTATATATAATATTACAAGGATTGCAATTTATACAGTAACGGTACACACACCCTTCCACCTAAAATTGCATATTTTTCAGGTTAAATATCATTTTCGTCCCTGTGGTTTACCATATTATCCATTTAGATACTCGTCGTTTCAGTATTGGCCATACAGGTCCTTGTCGTTTCAATTAATCTCTATTTTGGTCTCTACCGTCCTATTCTGTTAGGGTTTTTGAAATTTTCGTTAATAGAGCAAGGGTAAAATGGTAAAATCGTCATATATTCTTCTATAATCAATTTTTAAGAAGGGTAAAACAGTAACTTTAGAAATTAATAATAATATCATCATTAATTTAATAAATATTATTAAATTAAATAATAAAAAATATTTACAGAAATTAAAAAAGAATATTAAAAATAAAAATAAAAATACAAATAAAAAAACTCTTCTCCTCTCTCTCAAAGTCATCCATCGCCATTTTCATTTCTTCGTTTTCAATAACCCAAACAGATTAACCCATCCAAATCACCTAAACATCCAAACCACCCTCTCCAAACACCCAACAACCAAAACCACCTAAAATCCAACACTCAGAACCTAGAACTCAGAACCCAGATTCAACATCATCCCCACGAGATCCAAAAAATATTAAAATCCAACACCGATGCCCAGACTATCACCACCACAACATCGCCGCCTCACAACACAACATCGCCGCCGCACAACACAAGCCCAGAAACATCCATTCATCCACCCGAAATCAACACCAACTCAATAGCCAAATAAAAATCAAACCAAAACCCTAATCAAAATCAAACCACCATCATCAAAATCAATCCCAGTCGACCATAAGCGACGGGAATCGACCCAACACCCAAGAACAGCCAACAACATCGCACCAAATAACAATCAAACCTAGAAATTGAACTGCGCCGCGGGGTGAATCATCCACCGCGCGAGGAGGAGATAGATCGGCTCATCCGTTCTCTTGCAGATCGACTGGCTCCTCCGCGCGATGAGCATTTCGATCGGCTCCTCCGTCCCACGCGTAGATAGATCGGCGTCTCCCTCTCGCAGATCGATCTGCTCCTCCATGCAAGGAGCTGGCTTGAAGGAGACGATCCTCTAATGGCACTGTGGTAGCGGTTTCTGGGAGATTTTGGATGGGATTGGTGGCGAGTTCATGGCGGTGGTAGGTGGAACAGTGGTGGTTTGATGGTGGGGGTGGTGGTGTGCTGGTGAGAGAGAGTGAGAAGAGAGAGAGAGAGAGAGAGAGAGAGAGAGAGAGAGGAGGGTGAGAGAAAGAAATGGCTGTTAGGGTTTGATTATTTTTTTTAATTTTTAATTTTTAATTTTTTAATTTAATTATTTATTATTTCAATTATGTATACATCAAGTTACCGTTTTGCCCTTCTTAAAACAAATTCTAGAAGAATACTGATGGTCTGATTTTAAGGTGTATACTGGTCATTTGACCATCTGACCATGTCAGGTGGTCTGATTTTAACAGAAAACGTCACAAAAGGACTAAACGGGCCAATATTGAAATGATGAGGACCGAAATGAATAATATGGTAAACTATAAGGACTAAAATGATATTTACCCTATTTTTTATCCCAACACTTTAACACCTCACATATAACATGTATTGAGATGAAAATATTGAGATTTTAGGAGAAATATTTAGCATTACTTATCAAAGTAATAAATTTTTTTTTTAAGCGGCTAAAAGCAATGAATCCATAAATATTTTGGTTGGATCAGTTGGGAGCCAGTAAAATGCCGGGTACTTGCAAATTAAAAAAAAAAAAAGGTAAAATGCCGGGTTTGCTGCTCCTCTGTACAGCAGTAGATCTGTAGATAAAAAAAAAATTGAAATATTGGGGGCCAGCAAAATGCTGGGTTTGCTGCCCATCTGGCCAGCACAGGATGTTTGTGGATTTTGATTGGTTTGCGATTGGATTTTGGATAGGTGTTTGTGGATTATAATTGGTTTGTGAGTGGATTTTGGATAGGTGTTTCACTGATCTATCTGATTTATTAGTACTGCCAGTATACCGCCACCAAAGTAGTTGGCAAGTTTTAATTCATTATACAATCACTAGTCAAAATTCTCTCAACTCCTCCCAACCTGTATATATTAACCTTGCCGCCAACCTTACTATCTAACAATTCTTGTACGTACAATATACATTTCCATAAAACAACAATGTCGTCTCTCCTCTTCTTTTTCTTGCTCTTTTCATCTCTCAATGTATGCGAACTTGATGCATTTTTATTTATTTAATTAATTATTTATAATCTTCATTAATTACCAGGTCTTTTTATTTTTAGTTACTGGTAATAACTCGAGATAATTATTTTCTTTTAGTTTTATTATTATTTTTCCTAAAATCTTTGATGTTTGTAGATCCTTAAATTACTATAGAGTATCTGCATAGTAACTAAACTTGAATGTTTTTTTTTTTATCAAACGATATACAGGTTACTTTCATAGCTGCCAGAGAGTTAAAGAGCACCAAAGAGAACCCATCTTCACACCTGAAGCGAAACATAAAGATCAGCAACAATTTACCAGAATCTCACTTTCTTCACTCAAAGGCGTCGTCACCATTAAAGGCCGACATCGCGAATTTCGCCAATTATAAACTCGCAACGGCTCAAAACAACGACCAGCTCCCTTCACTCTTCCCTCCGTCAATGTTTAACGGATACGGTCCATACGAAGATTATTTCAAAAACGATATTAATTTCATTAATTACAGCAGTAACAGCGAAATAAAAATAAAAAATAATAACCAAAGCTTGGAGCCTGGTAGATTCTTCCGTGAATCCAACTTGAAGAAAGGAACTGTCATGCCAATGCCTGATATTACAAACAAACTGCCGGAAAGTACGTTTTTGCCCCGGAACACTGTTAACAAAATACCGTTCTCGTCAACGGAACTAAGTGCCATGAAAGAGATTTTCAACGCTAGTGATAATTCAGCAATGGAGCGTATAATCAAGGACGCTCTAAAGGACTGTGAGAGGAAACCCAATCAGGGAGAGACAAAACGGTGCGTTGCATCCTCGGAGGACATGATTGACTTTGCCACGTCAGTTCTTGGACGTAATGTTGCTTTACGTAAAACTAAGAGCAACAAGGGATCGAAGCAGAACATTTTGATCAGATCAGTGAAAAGAATCAATGGTGGTAAAGTGACTAAAGCTGTGTCATGTCACCAGAAATTGTATCCTTACTTGCTTTATTATTGTCATTCGGTTCCAGATGTTGCGGTGTACGAAGCCGATATTTTGGATCCGAAAACAAAGAAAAAGATCAATCATGGTGTGGCCATTTGTCACTTGGATACTTCTTCGTGGTCCGTGGGTCATGAAGCTTTTCATGCCTTGGGTTCGGGTCCGGGACAAATTGAGGTGTGTCATTGGATTTTTGAGAAGGATTTGATCTGGACCAATGTTGATCATTAAAATGATTAACCAAGAACTGAATCATTGTTGGATTAGAGTTTGTTCGATTGCATATTGGGTTCTTCGTTTGTTTGTTTATTTTGAATAAAAAGTTCGTTCATTTGAGCCAAGAAGAGAATAATTTGTTGATACATGAAATAGTTTGAATAAAAAAATGTTGAATTATATTTTCAAGTGGCTTTTCCCCGGTAAGTCGGTAACTATGTTCATGTAATCATGTGTATCTATTTATAAATGGACACCATGAGTTGAGATGTTGATATGTATGAAACATGGCATGCGTGGAATACTTACATGGACTGCAAAACATGGCATGCACGTGCTGCATGATAATATGGATATCTGATTATTGTTTAGTTTTGTTTTGATTGAGTCAATTAAGTTAGTTGTGGCTGAGGGTGGATGCTAGAAGCTCTCCACGACTTCAGTAATTTCTCCTATTTTTCAGTATTGTTAACGTGGGTGTAAGACCTATAAAGGTCTGTTTTTAATTCAATAAAAGTATAAAAGAATAATTATCCAGAATCTCCTTTTCTTTTTCTTTTGTTCTTCTTCACTGCCTCATTCTACTAATTCTTTTGTTCTCCCAAATTACACCTAACAAAGTATCAGAGCCGTACGTCCATAGAAACTCGCAAAAAATCAAATGCGGAATTCTGCAGTGAAATTCACGAAATCCTTGCCAACCACGACTCAAGATTCGACCAAATCATCACCAACAATGAATCAAGATTCAACCAAATCCTCGCAGAACTGCAGGCCTACGCCTACAACAAAGCCAACCCTTCATTGAACAAATTCGACCTACCACTGACAAGGAAATCAGTCCGTTCAAAATAGGGGAAACGTCGCAAGGTAGCTTGGCCGCCCACAACCATTCCAACTATGACCGAAATCACACAAACTTGAAACTGAACTTCCCAAATTACAGGTGGTTTCCAACTGGGTGGATTTTCAAGACCGAATAATATTTCGAGTTCAAAGGTATTGCTCCCCAACAACAGGTGCAGTTGGTGTCATTCCACTTAGAGGGTGTCGCGCTACAATAGTTCCGCTGGTAAAATGAAATTCCCGGGCTCCTTGAGCTGAAACGAATTCACCAAAGCCGTTTTACATCGGTTTGGACCGACGGACTATGATGATCCTTCGAAGGCTCTGTCACGGCTCAAACAAACAACCTTAATTACTGCATACCAGGAAGCGTTCAAAAAATTGTCACACAATGTGGATCAGTTACCAGAGAATTTTTTGGTAGGGAGTTTTATAGCAAATTTGAAAGACGAAATCCTGTTAGATGTTCGCGTCACGCAACCAAAAACATTATCTGAAACTATCAGTGCGGCTCATTTAATTGAGGAAGGTAATCATCTCCAGCAGAAGCGTAGCACTTCGTTCCATCCAGTAGTGTACACAGCATAACCTAGACCTCAGCCTTAGACAGCAGCTGATCTCCTCGGACCTTTCCCGTCACAGCGAAGCAACCAAATTGCAAGGGGTTCCCAAGGACATATTCGTCACATAACAGGTCAAAAAGCTCGTGAAAGCTGTGAGAAGGACTTTTGCTTTTACTGTGATGAGAAATTCTTACCCGGACATTGGTGCACTCATCCACATTTGTTCATGATGGAGGACGTCCATTCAGATGCAGATGCTGAAGATGTGGACATGGAGATTAAGGTCGCCCCATATGATGCCATTCTAGAGATTTCGTTTATACCATGGTTGGGACTGCGCATCCGCAGATGTTTCAGGTGGTCGGCAAAGTGGGAAATAAAGAGTTGATAGTCCTTATTGACGGGGGCAGTACCCACAACTTCATTGATCAGACAGTTGTGACCAATTAGAGGGTTCAAGTAGTACGTGACAAAGTTTTTCAGGTGATAGTTGGTAACAAGGAAAAGATTGAGAGCACGGGACGTTGTTTGGGACTTCCTTTCACAATCCAAGGTTATACGGACCATGTAGATTTTTACATACTTCCGATTGCGGCGTGTTAGGCGGTTCTAGTGGTGAAATGGATGGAAACCTTGGGACCAGTGGAGATCAATTACAAGAAGCTCACTATGTCTTTTAATCAAGCTGACCGAAATCACACATTACAGGGGATGCATCGTGCCAAACTTGCACCAATGAATGAGAAGGAATTATTTAATTTGTCAGGTTTGGGCTTCTTCCTTCACATGGTAACAACATCTCCACCTAATCCAAATAAAGTGGTTCCATTGGAACTTGGTGACCTCTTAGCAGAACTTTCTCATGTCTTCAACGAACAAACCGAGTTGCCACCCGAGCTCCGTCATTCCTCTCTTGCCAGATCGGTCTCCAATTAGCACAAGACCCTACAGGTATCCTCACAATCAAAAGAATGAGATGGAATATCAAGTTAGAGAATTCCTTAAAGTGGGAACCATCCGTCCGAGCCATAGTTTGTTTTCTTCTCTGGTTCTGTTAATTAAAAAATCCAATGGATCCTGGTGATTTTGTGTGGATTACCGTGCTCTTAATGAAATTACGGTAAAGGAAAAGTTTTCGACTCCGATTATCGATGAGTTACTTGATGAGTTGCATGGGGCGAAATACTTCTCGAAATTGGATTTATGCTCAGGTTACCACCAAATCCGAGTCCATGTAGACGACTGATAATGTCTATTTCTACACATTGTGTATCCCCTTGATTATATCTTTTATGCTTGTTTCCCAGGTAAAAACAAGTATTTAACGTTGCATTGAAGTGTTTCAGGTTATTTTCCAATTGAGGGACTAAAGTACAAAATATGGAAATTTGGGGGCAAAAGTGCAATTATTGAAAGTTTGGATTCGGCCCCCAAATTCTCCTACTTGGGACTGCCAAACCTCGGGTAGTGTTGCATGCTCCTTGATTTTGGCTCCCTAGGGCGCCGTTTAGGGGGCTGAATTTAGAGGACTGAAATTTCAAAATTTGAATGCAGAATAGTCAATTTCGGTGACCATATCTCTCTCCTCAGATCGAACTACATGTCCCATTACCTATTTTTGGAAAGCCTCGGATGTCTAATTTCCATTTCTTTTTAAAGATCATAATTCTGGATTTTCTAGAGGAAGTTATGACCGTTTTCGTGACTGTGCGCGAAGTTGAAAACCCAACCGCGCCTCAACCGTTCTGGCCGAATTTGTAGGGTAATCTTGTCCTTTCACACCCCATTTTGTGCCATAACCTCTCTCCACTATATATACTCCCATTTTCTCCTCTCTCTTCATTCTCCCACATTCTTCCTTCTCCTCTCTCACGCCCAAACCCCTTCTTCTTCCATATTCTTCATCTTCTTTACATAATAATGAGATAAATAGCTCCCATGGAGGATTTTCATCCATGGGAGCTCACCATACACCTCTACAACACCATTTTACACTTCCTCCATCCATTGTAGAACCGATTACAAGGAAATAGGAGTGGTTTTAGGACCAAATCCGAACTTAGAAGGTTTGGAGCATCTTTAGAGGACTTGTCTTCAAGGGTTTGCTCTTATTTACTCTTTTCTTTGTAATTTTTGTTTCTTTAATGGTAACCCCGATTTGGGAATATTGTAAACCTTCACATGTGTAATATATGTATGTTTGCTCTTAAATTTTGTTGGGTTTTGTTTTACTCTTTGTTAATTACATGATTTAAACTCTTATTGTGATATTCATGTGTGTGGAGGTTAGAAATAGATATGTATGCATGATTGAGATTAGGGGTAGTGTGATTTAATGTAAGAGTAGAGTAATTTAGCTTCCTATGAGTGTTTGTATGTTAATGAATGGCCAAAATACAATTATTGAGTAATTTGAGTGTTAGGGATTTTAGCCCCAAAGAGTAGAAAATGTTTAGTTCATGCATTTAGTTGCTAAATTGGCTTTGGTTCACATCCTTGTTCTTAATGGGTCTTTTTACGACACATTTGCCTATCCTTGGTTGGATTGAGTGGTGAATTGATTTTGGAAAATTCCCAAATCAAGAGGATGAACCTTTAACCTAAATTGAATGGTCTTAATGTATAACAATCAACATATTTGCACATTAGTGTTAGGTAGACTTATTTCCCATGTCTAGCCATCCTAGGGAGATTGATAAAACCGAATCCGTATCTTGAGTATAGATAAACCAAATTCCTCTTGTGCTCGTGTAGTTATAGGGGTATTTCATTGCTTAGTGCTTTCACTCGGTTAGCCACATTGTGAATGATATTTAGGATGTGTGTTATATATTGCGTGGTTCGCATTAACATGCTCAACGTGGTATCCTCTACATTTGACCAGAAAGTTGATAGATCACGAGGTTGGTGTGTAGAGCTCGTGTGTGTGTGTCCCAAAGCACTTAATGGATTCATGCTTATATATTGATGCAATCTCTATGCGCTCGAGAGAGGCTAGAGATTAATTAAGGGGACACGAGCTATGATATACTTGCACATTTAAGGGACTAGGTGAGTATAGTGCTTAATTAGGAAGATAGTTACGGTTGAGTTATTTCCTTAGCGTATCCATACATTTTATGCCATTTCTCCATTCCGTCCTATCCATGTAAATATTATTTATGTAATTTATTTAGTTATATTATTATTTACTTTACCGCACATGCAACACATGAGTTCTCTCGGCATGTTGTAATAATAGCTGGAACCGGTGACGGTTGATGGATCCCACCTCCTTACGGAACGATGCCCTCACTTGCCACTGTGCTAGTCTCTATGACTTGCGCACTAGCGAGGTCGAACTTAGTTGTTCATCTTTTGACGACACAGCAACGACGTGTCTGTCAAAGTGGTGCCGCTGCTGGAGAGGTGGCATATTAGTTGATTGTTAGTAGTTTTAGCTTAGATTTATTGCTTTTTATTGCTTTGAGGATTAGCTTATTATGTGAAAATAAACATCTCTTTTACTCATTTTTTTCATTGTGTGGCCGACAATGTTTAGGCTAGGTTTGGGGGTGTAAGTTGTGTTCTTGTTTTTTTATTTTTGTTTTAAACATATGCATTTGATTTTGTTTGAGTTGTTTTGTGCATGGAAAAGAAAGTTTTCAGGTTGGATAGACCGCACAACTCAAGAGAGCATCGCGAAGGCTTGGTTGATTCGATTACCACTCGCGAGAGCTAGCGCTTCAAAAGTAAAATGCTTTGCTTATTTATTTGTGATTTTTATTTTTGTTTAGATCTAAGAATGGATATGTGTTGTTCTTAGATCTTAGGGTGTTTGTTTTAGACAATTTTTAAATCTATGCCAAAACTGCCATGTTTTGAATTTTTTTGAGGCAAATATTTCTTTAAAATGTACTAATTAGTGAGGAAATAAATTATTTCGTCTACATAGCATTCTTTGATTTTTCATTATGATTCCGAATATATAAAAAACGTAAAATTCTGGGTAGCGGTTCAAAAGTTATGATCATTTCTTGAACCGTAGGTCAAGGGCGATGCCCTGTTTTTCGAAATTGTGCTTACACTGTTTTCATCGTCCATTTTCACAGTTTTCCAATTCAAATTTTGAAAAATTTTCTATGTGAAAAGTGTGTATTTATATGTCTACTCTATGGTGTAATTTTTTTTGTCAAATTAGTGTGAGTGCTTTTAAAGATATGTACCATAAAGTGGGCATTGGATGAATTTGAATTTCGACAGTTTTTGAAATCTTTGGCCTTCATGTTGAGTTGCTTTCTTCTGCGTACCGGTAGAGACATGCATTGTATGCTTTTAGCTCCGTGTATCACTTAAATTTGCTTGTACAGTGCCAATCTTTTGATGTTGAGGTGGATGAGACCTCTATGTTTGTTAGCTTGAGAAAATAGTGGAGACAACCTGTGAGCTACACTTAGCCTAAAAAGCGAAAATTTATGGGTTTTATTTCTACTCTTAAACACTCTTCGATTTTGTACTTAATTTTTAGTGATCTCGTTGTGCATCAATTCTCTTTCATTGATTGCCATAGAACTTCATCATGTGGAATGCTTGTTGAGATTTGTATTCCCTTGGTAGATGGATTTTTTGAAATGATTTTGGGCTTGAGTGTGAGCGTAACTACTAAAATAGTCTAAACACTCCCAACTCCCTTATATGTGCTTTCATTGCAAAAATTGAGGTCAAACAGTAAACCTCCATACACCAACATAACCCAAACACAATCCATACCCTAGTTATTGATCACGCTAAGGTGTATAACTTAGGAGAAGTTGTATATGTAGCTCTAAATTTTGTAGAAGTGTGTACTTAGGCAAATGTATGTAAATTGTGTAAAGACAAAGGCTTATATAAAAAAAGGGAAACAAAAGAAGAAAAAAAGACAATAAGTGTTAAATATAAAAGACTTAAGCCTTCAAGTTCTTTAAATGTAAAGTTACTCAAATATGAGTACAATTGTAGCACAAATGTGCAATGTAAATTTGATAGCCTAGTCACTTGAATTGTAATGTGTTTTAGAGCTAATCAAGCATGTAATGTGTAAACACCTTGACATGGTTAGTAACTTTATCCTTCCCACTCCTACTATATCTTTCATCCCATACACCACCACAAATCACCTAGGCCCCAAATACAATTAGGGAAAGCCCATTTGATCTCTTAGGAAGTCTATCTTGGGAATGTGAGTCGATGCATGCTCTTTCCACGTTCATGACATTTCAATTCTTTCCATGAGATTCATTTTCAAAAAGTGTGCTTAATAGAAAATATTCATATGCGATACATTTATAATTCAATGAACATTATTTCCAATCGCATGTGATGGATAAAGAGTGCGCCTAGGTTCTGAGCAAAAATACATGACTGCAATCCGGTGAGGATTAGAGTCGAGATGAATTTCATCTTGAGCATTCGAGTGTGGTTGTTTTGTAAACCGAAAACATCCTAAGTATTGACATACTTGCATTGCGTTATACAATGTTATTAATTGGTATATTTGAGATACTAGCATGCATGTAGTCTTTTATGTTTGGATTGCATCTCAACTCATATTGCAGAATATATGTTTGTGGGTGTCGTAGTTGTAAACCCTCAGAAGATAAACTTCTCTATCTAGGGATCACCTAGTAGTTGAAATGGCTTGTGGCACATGCTAAGTGCCATTGTGTTTCCTACGGAAGTGGACTATCCTAGCTTAGTTTTTATTTATTTTTGTTTTGTTTGATTGCTTTTCATTTTTTGTTTTGCTCGGGACGAGCGAAAGATAAGTTTGGGGGTGTGATAATGTTAATTTCCACATGTTTTTTAGCCCCTTACTTATTTCTGTTATGCTTGTTTCCCAGGTAAAACAGGGTATTTATCGTTGCATTTAAGTGTTTTAGGTTTTTTCCAGTCGAGGGACTAAAGTGCAGAAATGTGGAAGTTTTGGAGCAAAAGTGTAATTTTTTAAAGTTTTGCTTCTGCCCCCTAATTCTGCGGTTTGGGACCACCAAATTTCAAGAAAAGTTGCATGTTCCCTGATTTCGGCACCCTAAGGCTCCGTCTACGTCACCGAATTCAGGGGATTGAAATTGCAAAATCTGCATACAGAACATTCAACTTGCAGGTGTCCATATCTCCCTAATCAGATCTAACTACGTGTCCCATTACCTATTTTTGGAAATCCTCGGATGTCTACCTTGTAGTTATTTTACAGATCACAATTCCAAGTTTCTGGAGGAAGTTATGACCATTTTTGTAACCGTGTGCGAAGCTGAAAACCCAACGGCACCTTAACCGTTAATTTAGGTCGAATTTGAAAGGCAATCTTGTTCTTTCACACCCCATTTCGTGCCCTAACCTCCCTCCTTTATATATACTCCCATTTCTCCTCTCTATTCATTCCCCCACATTCTTCCTTCTCCTCTCTCATGCCCAAACCCCTCTCTTCTTCCATCTTCTTCATCTATTTCAGCTTTTTCACATAATAAGGAGAGAAATAGCTCCCATGAAGGATTTTCCTCTAGGGGAGCTCACTATACACCTCCACAACACCAATTTACACTTCATCCATCAATTTTAGAACCGATTTCATGGAAATAGGAGTGGCTTCAGGACCAAATCCGAGCTAGGAAGGTTTTTGAGCATCTTTGGAGGACTAGTCTTCAAGGAATTTGCTTTTATTTACTCTTTTCTTTTTAATTTTCGTTTCTTTAATGTGTAACCCTGTTTTGGGAATATTGTAAACCTTCACATGTGCAATATATGTATGTTTGTTCTTAAATTCGGTTGAGTTTTGTTTTACTCTTTGTTAATTGCATGATTTAAACTCTTATTGTGATATTCAAGTGTGTGAAGGTTAGAAATTGATATGTATGCATGATTGGGATTAGGAGTAGAGTAATTTAATGTAGGAGTAGAGTAATTTAGCTTCCCAAGAGTGTTTGTATGTTAATGAATGGCCAAAATACCATGTATTGAGTAATTTGAGTGTTAGAGATTTTAGCCCCAAAGAGTAGAAAATGTTTAGTTCATGCATTTAGTTGCTAAATTGGCCTTGGTTTACATCCTAGTGCTTAATAGGTCTTTTAAAGACACATTTTCCTATCTTTGGCCGGATTGGGAGATGAATTGATTTTGGAAAAATTTCCAAATCAAGAGGATAAACCTTTAACCTAAATTGAATGGTCTTAATGTATAACAATCAACATATTTGCACATTAGTGTTAGGTTAACTTATTTCCCATGTCTAGTCATCCTAGGGAGATTGATAAAACCGAATCCATATCTTGAGAATAGATAAACCAAATTCCTCTTATGCTCGTGTAGTTATGGGGGTATTTCATTACTTAATGCTTTTCACTCGGTTAGTCACCTTGTAAATGATATTTAGGTTGTGTGTTATATATCGCGTGGTTCGCATTAACATGCTTAGCGTGGTATCCTCTACATTTGACCAGAAAGTTGAGAGATCACTAGGCTGGCGTGTAGAGCTCATGTGTGTGTCCCACAGTCCTTAATGGATTCATGCATTTATGCATGAATGCAATCTCTATATGCTCGAGAGAGGGTAAAGATTAATTAAGGAGACACGAGCATATAACATACGTGTTGTATGTGTATATAATATTCTTAATGCTTTCACTTGGTTGCCATCCCGTATTTGGTTAGCCTCGTGGATGAATTATTGGCTGTTGTATGGCCCACGTGGTTGCGCATTACATGCCCAACGAAATAACCACTGTATTTGACCAGAAAGTTGAGAGATCACTAGGCTAGCGTACATGGCTCGTGTGTGTGTCCCAAAGCACTTAATGGATTCATGCTTATGTATGGATGGAATCTCTATGTGCTTGAGAGAGGGTAGAGATTAATTAAGAGGACACGAGCCTATGATATACTTGCACATTTGAGGGACTAAGTGAGTATAGTGCTTAATTAGGAGAATTGTTAAGGTTGAGTCATTTCCTTAGTTTATCTATACATATCATGCCATCTATCCATTCTGTCCTATCCATGTAAATATTATTTATGTAAATTATTTAGTTATATTATTATTTACTTTTCAGCACATGCAACACACGAGTTCTCTCGACGTGTTGTAATAATAGCTAAAACCGGTGACAGTTGACGGATCCCACCTCCTTGCGGAACGACACCCTCACTTTTTGTTGTGCTAGTCTCTGTGACTCGTGCGCTAGAAAGGTTGAACTTAATTGTGAATCTTTTGACGACACTGCAACAACGTGTCTTCGACGAACCAACCGAGTTGCCACCAGAGCGCTGTCATGATCATTGGATTCCTCTCTTGCCAGATCAGCCTCCAGTTAGCACAAGACCCTACAGGTATCCTCACTATCAAAAGAATGAGATAGAAAATCAAGTCAGAAAATTCCTAAAAGTGGGAATCATCCGTCCGAGCCATAGTCCGTTTTCTTCTCAGTTCTGTTAATTAAAACATCTGATGGATCCTGGCGATTTTGTGTAGATTACCGTGCTCTTGATGAAATTACGGTGAAAGACAATTTTTCGATTCCGGTTATCGATGAGTTATTTGATGAGTTGCATGTGGCGAAATACTTCTCGAAATTAGATTTACGCTCAGGTTACCACCAAATCCGAGTCCATGTAGTCGACATTCCCAAAACAGCCTTCGCACACATGATAGGCATTACCAATTCCTTGTAATGCCATTCGGGGTTGACGAACGCACCCGCCTCTTTTCAGAGCCTTATGAACGATATTTTTCCACCGATGCTACGAAGGTTTTGTTGGGGTTTATGACCTAATGATGTAATTTGTAAATGGATTTATGAAAAAAAAAATAATACAATTCATTCTTGTTGTGCTGTTTATTTTATAACTTGTGCATATTAACATCCTAGATTGCCGGATGTAATCTCGAACTGTGTATATAAGTGTCATATACAGATGGATACAGTAAGAGACTTGCAATCTAAAGAGTCCATATATAGCAAATAAAGCTGAGTACTTTATTTGTGGTTAATCTATAACTGCGGTCCATTCTGTAATGTACGGTGATTCTATCCTGAATCATTCATATGAAGATATGGGAACAGAGGCATCTTATATGATATGATCATGTAGGACTGGGCCATGATCTATATGAATCTCTCACCAAGATCCGTTTACCGATGAAATTCATATATATCAACTAATGATGGCTATATATGGGTGATCTTAATCCTGAGTGTCATATCGACTCCTTCAGGTTAGATCGTGGTCTTTGATATACCATGGGTGAGGTTGGATGCAGTTCCTAATCAATATGCTCTGTATGTTGGGATTACGGTTTGGCTTGTGGCTGGGAATGTTTATACACAATAGTGGAATCCACCACTTCTTATGAGAAGTAGATGGTAATTCCCTTAAGGGTTGATTCAGGGCTTGGACAATATGAGCGCTCTCCTAATTCCGTGAGGAAATAGGATTTATTGTCCATTTCAGAATTAACGGTACTTAAAGGATATATGTAATTAGAGGGGTATAACGGACATTATGACCTAGCTCTAATTATGAACTAATGTGGAGGATCACAACATGTGTAATAGCTATATCAATGGACACTGAGTTGTATCGGTCTGTGTAAAAGCGACTACAGTTCAGAGGGTGCAGCTTCAGGTTTTTAGTGGAATAACACCAGAGTTAATAATCAAGGAATATTAATTAAAGAGTTTAATTAATGATTCCAAGGATTATTGGAGCTCAAAATACTGTAGGTCCATTAGGTCCCCTTGCTAGCCCAATCGATTTAAGTAACAAGGGTCACGGTTAATTGATTGGATTGTCTAATTAATTGTGTTACAAAAGTGACACGTATTTATTCGGGAATTAATTGAATAATGAGATTATTTGATTAATCTATAATGGTGATTAAATAAATTAAATAATAAGATTATTTAATTATGTTATTAATCCCTAAATTGAGGATGTTTGTTGATATTTGTTTTTAAATAAAATAAGATAATATGATTATTTTATTTTATTAAATTAAATATTTAATTTTTGAATTTAAATAGTTTGAATTCAAATCAAATCAAATAAACTAAATATTAATCAATATCTTTAAAGATATTTGATATCTTAAAATATTAGATTGATTGGTTTAATTGATTGGTTTTAATTAAATATTGATTTTGAATTTTTTTTTAAAAAAAAGAAGTCAACACATCATTGTTTTTAAAAAAAAGAGAAAAAAAGGGAGATTGTGTTGTGTTGCACTATTGAAAAAAAAGAAAAAAATAATAATAATATTTTTTTTAAAATAACAAGAGTTGTTCTAGATATTTTCTCTTGGAAGAAAAAGTTTATTCATCTTTTCTCTTCATCCTCCTAAGTTCCTGAGTATGTGACGCGCCCACACGCATTTACCAGTTCCGGGAATAGCTAGGAAGATTGATAGTATAGACTAGGAGCATATTGCATAAAGTGAAGGAGCCTCTAAATGTTGGTAATGTTCTAAATTTCTTTTTAATATATTGATTACAATTTCCTAGATTTACATATTGTATGTATTAGTTCCGGAAAAATAATTACGATCCTAAGTTCACTGGTTCCAGATCGTTTACGATATGTATAAAAAATTTTAAAACCTATTTCCGCTGTGTTAACAATGATCAGGGGTTCCAACAGGTTTATGTTGGATTTTTTTGATGACATCTTGGTTTTTAGCAGGACTTGAACCGAGCATATACAACATCTTCGTGAGGTGCTCCAAATTTTGAATGATCAGCAATTATATGTTAAAAAATCAAAGTGTTAATTTGGGGCCACATAGGTTGAATATTTGGGACATTTAATTTCTCGTGATGGTGTAGCGGTTGATCCAAGGAAGATACAATATGTTCAAGAATGGCCGGTCCCTACTTCGTCTCAAGGAGTTTGCGGGTTCCTCGGACTTGCAGGCTATTATAGAAACTTTGCCCAGGGATTCGAACTAATTGCGGCTCCGTTGACGAAACTTTTGGGTAAGGATGGATTTACATGGACCGCCGAGGCACACTCCGCCTTTGAGAAATTAAAGGCTGCACTTGTTTCTCCTATAGTTTTGCGGCTCCAGAAATTTTCGCAGCCGTTTGTTGTCGAATGTGATGCGAGCGGGTCAGATATATGAGCTATTTTGTCTCAAGAAAATCGACCTATTGCATACTTCAGTGAGGCTTTAAAGGGGTCTGCAAAATCCCTTTCAACCTATGACAAGGAAATGTTGGTTGTGGTAAAGGCTATGAGGAAATGGCGTCCCTATCTCTTGGGCAAGCCATTTGTAGTCAAGACCGACCATCGAAGCTTGAAATATCTCATGAAGCAGCACATTACCACACCCTCTCAGGCTTGGTGGCTTCCCAAAATTATGGGGTATGATTACACAATTCAGTACACAAGAAGGAAGGAGAATCAAAGGACGGATGCCCTTTCGCGTATCACCACATTCCAATTCATGGCCGTATCACTTCCAGTTGCCAATTGGTGGTCGACCTTGCAGCATGAGGTAATCCAAAATCCTTATTATACATCCTTGTCTAACTCTCGTTCTTCTAGTTGTTTTTAAAAGGATGGTGTTTGGTTGAAAAATGGCAAGATTCTTTTGTGTCCAAATTTGACATTGTTACCTGCAGTGCTTGCTGAAGGCCACTCCACTCCCACTAGTGGTCATTTCGGTTTTCATAAGACCCTTAACTACATTTCCTCTAGTTTCGTCACATGTAAGTGATTTGATTAATACATAATCAACATGTATAGGCATATAATTAATCCGTAAGTTTAACCTAAACATGTTTCTGTATCATACTTAATCAAACCCTAAATACATATTCCTAACCCATATCAATTCGAGAGAAATGGGAGATAAGAATAAGCGGAAGCATACCTGAATCCATTGCCGGAGGTTGGTGGACGGGTTAAGATCTTCCAAATTATCACGATCCTTGGGACACAAAAGTGTTTTCTTGTTCTGGTGATGGGGATACAGACAAGCCAAAAAGTGATCGTGTAATTTGGGAACCATAACCCTAAATATAATAATAAGATTATTAGATGTTTTGCTATTTCTAATTCAGTCCCTCATCAAATTAGAAATAGCATTTTGGTATCTATACATTAACTTCATGACAATTATACCCTTAAGCCTTAAACTTTAAATCTTAATTAGATCACTTTAATTTAGCTTAACCAAAAATAGCACAACACATTTAATATTTATTTGTGTGGCCCCACATGATGGAATTTTCAAACAATCTCCCACTGGGCCACATATGTAACTTTACAAATGTGTATGACTCTATGAGCTCCAAAATTTTTCTATCACAAATTTAGGGTATATCCGAACAATCTCGTCCATTGATTATACCGATATAGGATCAAAGTGGTTTTCGTCACATTTAGCGTGACTAAGCCCATCAATGGTCACGTATACCAACATAACCAAATGACATAGCATGGAAATTACATACAATGTGATCTATACATGTCTATTTCCAACTGGTCCTACTTTATTCTTTAGTGAGATCAAAACTTAACACAATATAACAGAGTGAAATGAAATGAATACTTTATTTCTGATCAGAAAAATATCCAAATACATAAATGTATAAATATGTCCAAAATCAAACATAAAGCACTAAAATACAAAATGATACAAACTCCCACCATAATGTGATATCCTCACACAAAATAGCACCCATATGAGCAATGTGCTCATGAAAGACCTTGGGTGGTAATCCCTTTGTAAGAGGATCCGCTATCATGGAGTTTGTCACAATGTGCTCTATGGATATCTGTCCACTTTGCACTCTCTCATTCACAACTAGGAACTTAATGTCAATATACTTTGACCTAGATTATCTCCTGTTGTTGTTAGAATATAGCACTGCTGACTTATTGTCACAATATAGTTTGAGTGGTCTTTCAATACCCTCCAGAATGCGCAGCCCAGTGACAAAATTCCGCAGCCATATTCCATGGTTGGATGCCTCATAGCATGTTACAAACTCTGCTGCCATGGTGGAAGAAGCTATGAGTGTCTGTTTGGCACTCCACTAAGAAATAGCTCCACCAGCCAACATGTATATGTAGCTTGATGTGGATCTCCTACTGTCTTGGCATTCAATATAATCGAAGTCAGAATACCTTATGATCTCCAACTGATCTGATCTCATATATGTGAGCATGTGATCTTTTGTTCTCTGCAAATACCTTATAACCTGCTTGGCTGCTTTCCAATGATCCATCACAGGGTTAATTAATATATGCCTAACATATCAACAATGTACGCAATATCCGGACGCATACACACCTGAACATACATTAGACTCCCTACAGCTGATGCATAGGAAACTTATGCATTTCCTTAACTTTAAGGTTATTTTTAGGGCATTAATTGAGACTGAACTTGTCTCCCTTATGTTCCCCTTGCCTTTGTACTTTATATAAATTAAGCTTTGCAAAAGCGTACTTGCTTCTGCCTTACTGTTTTTCGCAAAACGCTTTTCAATTTTGGCTAGGAACTCTTTGTCTTTGGTTATCTTTGCAGATACTGCACCCTTAAATACCTCCGGAATGCCGCGCTTGATGATCATAAGACTCATGCTATTTGAGCAATCCCACTTCTCAAAGTTCTTCTTATCATCAAGAGAACTTGCATCCGTAAGAGAAGCGGGCTGCTCAATCTAAAGTACAAGATCCAGATCCATGCAGCCGAGAACAATAAGTATGCTCTCCTTCTAATCCTTAAAGTTGGTCCCATTAAGCATGGGTATAGAGTTGATATTAACAGATATATTAGAAACACTAGCCGAAAAGAGAACAAAACAAACACACAAACATACTCACATTAATAACCAAATACAATAATCAACAAATTCAAATAATGGTAAGTCTTATCTCAAGATACCTAGCACACCATTAATATCAAGTCTTTGGATAGTAATATTAATTGTAAGTGGTACTCTTGTTGTAGTGGTCAAACATTAACAATAATTCATGTCAAATAATAAAGCGATCTTTGGATCGACTTATTATTCACATGTAAAAACTTATAATCGTCACATGTTTACCAACATAGGTAGGTGTGTGTGCAATTCAGCCAAGTATTAACCTTCCTTTGGACCGACTAATACCCGTATGAATTTACTCACACACAAACATCCAACATCCTTTATTAACAATCTACACAAGAGAGGTCACTTTGGCAACATCTTGTTTCAATTAGCCAATTTAGAATGATGGACTACTTTATTTAACTAAAAAAGACATACCAAAAAAATGTTTGAATTTGAATTTTTTTTAATTATAAAACTGCCCCTGATTTTTTAAAATTATAGAAAGGCCCATCAAGTTTCAGTAATTATAAATAGGCCACTATATTTTGTCAAATTTTGGCCCAGTAATTTCCAATAAGTTAATATTGGCCCAAAACTGTTAAAAATTACAAAGTGACCCTGTAAACTTTCAGTAATTATAAATCTGCCCCAAAATGTTTCCAGAATTGCAAACTGACCCAGTACATTTTGGTAATTATTAATTGGCCCCAAAACTTTATCAAAATCACAAAATAGCCTAAAATAATTATAGAAAATTCCCTCAAGAATATCAAATTCTCCATAAGTGGCCCAACACAAAACTAAGGTCCGAGACCTGATTCTTTGCCGTTCACCGCCCAAAAAGGCCACCACATCGTCGCATGAAGGCAACAATGCAAGGCGGAGCAGCGGTCAATGGCCCACAAACCAAGATCGACGATAGACGAAGACCAAAACCGATCCAAACCCAATCGAGCGACGGCGGCAAGAGGCAGAGTGGATCGCCAGATCTGGATGTCGACCGAATGGCGATCCTTCTCCTCGCCGTGAATCACACGGTTTTCATGTCCAAAAACTGGCTGGAAAAACTCACCAGGGGGCGTTAACCCGTGAAGAGGAAACTGGTTTGGGTGGCTGAGTGTGGGATGGCGATGTGTGTGGGTTGAAAACCCATCAATCCAAGAGCAAACCCATAATGGGTTTGATTCAATCCATCACTCAAAAACAAAACCCAAATCAATGAACTGATCAATTTCCAACACCACATCTGGGTTAATCTTAAAACAACCTCATCTCCTTGTTCATCCACTAAACAAATCCATCAGGAACTCACAAAAAACAAACACAAACAAAAAAGAGTATGTTCATGGATTTAACATATATATTAGACAATAAATATGTTTCAGAAGCAAAGCAAATCCAGTATATATTTTTGTTCGATGGATCTGACATAAAACCAACATAGATGAACAACAAAATCCAAAATTTCAAATCCTCATGAATCGACTATGAGCAGCTCTGATACCACTTGTAAGTGATTTGATTAATTCATAATCAACATGTATAGGCATATAATTAATCTGTAAGTTTAACCTAAACATGTTTCTGTATCATACTTAATCAAACCCTAAATACATATTCCTAACCCATATCAATTCAAGAGAAATGGGAGATAAGAATAAGCGGAAGCTTACCTGAATCCATTGCCGGAGGTTGGTGGACGGGTTGAGATCTTCCAAATTATCACGATCCTTGGGATACAAAAGTATTTTCTTGTTCTGGTGATGGGGATACAGACAAGCCAAAAAGTGATCGTGTAATTTGGGAACCATAACCCTAAATATAATAATTGCTGTGAAATAATTGACTTTCACCACCTAGAAAATAGTTTGCAATTAATTCTCTTGATCTCATTTCCTATTTCAATATAGGGCAATAACCTCTCTTGATCTTATTTCCTTTTTCATTGTAGATTCAATTCTTCCTATGCCTGTATATAGGCTCATTGTATAAGCTTTCAAGATACATAGAAATAAAACTGATACAATTGGTTTGTCCTCATTCTTTCTTTTTCTAGTTAGTATTATTTTCTATGTTTTATGCTTTGATTTATAACACGTTATCAGCACGAATGTTTTTTTTATTATCTCTTCTTCTTCCTTTCTTATTATTAATAATAAAGGTTTGCAACAAGAAGATTGCATTCGAAATCAGAACTAGAAGTTCTTGATTCAAAAATAAGAACCAGAAGTTCTTGAATCGAAAAAAAAAATAAGAACCTGAAGTTCTTGATTTGAAAAAAAAAAAAAAGAACCAGAAGTTCTTGATTTAAAAATAAGGACCAGAAGTTCTTGAATCGAAAAAAAATCAGAACATGAATTTCTTGATTCGAAATTTGAAAAACAAAATCAGAACCTGAAGTTCTTGATTAGAAAAAAAAAATCAGAACCTAAAGTTCTTGATTCGAAAAAAAAAAAACAAATCAGAATCTGACGTTCTTGATTATAATATAATTAACCAAAACATGAAGTTCTGAATTCCAATTTCATCTGAACCTGAAGTTCTGTATTCCAATTCAATCAGAACTTAAAGTTCTAGATACATATGGATCCCAATTGTAATCAGAATCCAAAGTTCTGTAAGTATAGTTATTGATCCAATGTTTTGAAAATTAATTGAATCAGAACCTGAAGTTCTAGATTCCAAGTTAATCGATCAGAACCCAAAGTTCTGTAATCCAATTTAATTAATCAGAACCCGAAGCTCTGGATTTCAATTTAAATCTTGAACCCGAAGTTCAAAATTCTAAAGATTATTTAGAACCTGAAGTTCTAAATCCTTGAAATTATTTAGAACCCGAAGTTTTAAATCTTGAAAATTATTTAGAACCTGAAGTTTTAAATCTTGAAAATTATTTAGAATCTGAAGTTCTAAATCCTTGAAATTATTTAGAACCTGAAGTTCTAACTCTTGAAAATTATTTAGAACATGAAGTTCTAAATCTTGAAAATTATTTAGAACCTGAAGTTCTACCCTTGAAATTATTTAGAACCTGAAGTTCTAAATTAGATTTCTATTTTCGGGAATATGGATGAACAATCTATTTCAAAAAGGAAATTGGAGATATATGCTTGGTCGACAGTGGAACGACGCATACTATTCTTCATGATAGGAAATACTTCTTGGATTTAACCTTGGTGAAAGCCAAGGTAAACACTATATCTGGTCTTGCAGACCTAATAGAAGGCTCTAGAAGAGCCACGATTATATTGACAAATGGTACACAGATAAGCATAAATGTTGCTTTATATTCTAGTGGATCCATAAGGAATCTACTTAGTTTCAAAGATATTCTCAACAATAAATATCATATTGAGACTATAAGTGAGAATAATAGAGAGTATCTATATATTACATCACAGGTCTCGAGCCAGAAGCTCATCTTAGAAAAGCTCAATGCTTATTCATCTGGATTATATTATATAAATATAAAACCAGTTGAAACCTACGCGATTATGAACCAGAAGTTCACAAATCCAAAAACCTTTTTGCTTTGGCATGATCGTCTCGGTCATCCAGGATCTACAATGATGCATAGGATAATTGAGAATTCTCATGGACATCCATTAAAGAACCAGAAGATTCTATTGTCTAATGAAAATATGTGTACTGTTTGTTCACAAGGAAAGTTAGTGATCAGATCATCCATTACAAAGGTTGATTTTGAATCCCCATCTTTCTTACAACGAATTCAATGAGACATATATGGGCCCATCCACCCAGCGAGTGAACCATTTCAATACTTTATGGTATTAATTGATGCATCTGCACGATGGTCACATGTATGCTTATTGTCTACACGTAATACTGCTTTTTCTAGATTGTTAACGCAGGTTATTAGACTTCGAGCATATTTTCCAGATTATCCAATCAAGACCATACGAATGGACAATGCTGGTGAGTTTACATCGAAAACGTTTGACGATTATTGCATATCAATGGGAATAGATATTGAACATCCGGTTCCCCATGTGCACACCCAGAATGGATTGGCAGAATCTTTCATCAAACATATATAGATAATTTCCCGAACCTTATTATTAAGAACACAATTACCTACTTCTGCGTGGGGTTATGTTGTGCTACATGCAGCAGCATTAATTCATCTTCGACCCACTGCATCTCATCAGTATTCTCCAATACAAATTGTTCTTGGTTATGAACTGAACATTTCTTATCTATGCACATTTGGTTGTGCAGTACAAGTCCCTATTGCACCACCGCAAAGGACTAAAATGGGTCCCCAACGTCGTGTAGGGATTTACGTTGGTTATAATTCACCTTCAATAATTAGATTTCTTGAACCTATGACAGGTGACCTTTTTACCGCACGATTTGCAGATTGTCATTTCGATGAGACAATTTTCCCTTCATTAGGGAAAGAAAAAACTTCTCCTGAAGAGAAGCTCGAAAGAAAATTTTCTCCTGAAGAGAAAAGTGAATTTTCATGGAATGTTAGAAATATGACCCATTTAGACCCTCGTACAGTTCAATGTGAAAATGAAGTACAGAGGATAGTTAATCTTCAGATAATTGCAAATCAGTTACCTGATGCATTTACAGATGCAACTAAAGTAACAAAATCTCATATACCAGCTGCTAACACACCAGCCCGAGTGATTGTTCCTGAAGAACGATCTAATCAAACAGCAGCAAATGAATCATCTGTTGTACGCCAAAAACATGGTAGACCACTTGGTTCAAAAGATACAATTCCCAGAAAGCGGAAAGTAAAGTATTAGGATCCTATAGAAAATAATGCTCGAGCCATGATTAATACCACTCTCTCTGAATTATCAACTCAAGAAGAGTTAGTAGCCCCTGAAGAGGCTAAATCCCCTGAAGAGGAACAAACCCTTGAAAAGATGCAGGAATTTCAAAATAAAGAGATTTCAATAAATTATACCAGAGAATCGTGGAGTCGTGATAAAATAATCATCGACGATATATTTGCATATGCAGTAGCTTCTAAATTTTTAGATGATGATCATGACCCTCATACTATTGAGGAGTGTCGACAAAGGCATGATTGGCCTAAGTGGAAAGAAGAAATTCAAGTAGAATTGTCTTCATTAGCCAAACGAGAAGTTTTTGGACCAGTAGTCCAGACGCCTGAAGACGTCAGACCCGTTGGATACAAATGGGTATTTGTTCGAAAACGTAATGAGAAAAATGAAATCGTGAGATATAAGGCATGACTTGTTGCTCAAGGGTTCTCTCAGAGACCAGGCATTGATTACGATGAGACATATTCTCCCGTAATGGACTCAATTACGTTTCGATTCTTAATAAGTTTGGCAGTCTCCGAAAAACTTGAAGTCCGTCTTATGGATGTGGTGACAGAATATTTATATGGGTCAATAGATACCAATATATACATGAAAATCCCTGAAGGATTTAAAATGCCAGAAGCATGTAATTCAAATTCTTGTAACTTGTATTCAATAAAGTTACAACGATCTCTATATGGCTTAAAACAATCCAGACGAATGTGGTATAATCGTCTTAGTGAATATCTTATAAAGGAGGGATATAATAATGATCCTATATGTCGGTGTATATTCATAAAGAAATCAGAAACCGGATTTGCCATAATAGCAGTATATGTCGATGACATGAATTTAATTGGAACTCCTGAAGAGCTTCTAAAAACTGCTGAATATTTGAAAAGAGAATTTGAAATGAAAGATTTGGGGAAAACAAAATTTTGTCTCGGCCTGGAGATCGAGCATAAATCAGATGGAATATTTGTCCATCAATCAGCTTACGTCGAGAAGATTCAAAAAAGATTCAATATGGATAAGTCTCATCCTTTGAGTACTCCTATGGTTGTTCGGTCTTTAGATCCCAAAAGGGATCCATTTCGACCTAAGGATATTGATGAAGTGCTACTTGGTCCAGAGGGACCGTATCTTAATGCAATTGGTGCTTTATTATATTTAGAACAATGTACGAGATCAGATATTGCATTTTCTGTGAATCTATTGGCAAGATTCAGTTCTGCGCCAACTCGACGACATTAAAATGGGATCAAACATATTTTTCGATACCTTCGAGGAACTATAGACTTGGGTTTGTTTTATTCAAGGTCAAATTGTTCCGGACTCGTCGGTTATGCTGATGCTGGTTATCTCTCTGATCCTCGTAAGTCACATTCACAGACTGGATATGTTTTCACATATAATGGTACATCAATTTCGCGGCGCTCTACCAAGCAAACTCTCGTTGCTACATCTTCTAATCATTCTGAGATTTTTGCGCTTCATGAAGCAAGTCGAGAGTGTGTATGGCTGAGGTCCGTTATTCATCATATCCAGAGTACTTGTAAACTGCTCCAAATCACAGATTCGGCAACAATAATATATGAAGATAATGCAGCTTGTATCGCACAAGTCAGAGGAGGATACATCAAGGGAGACAAAACCAAGCACATATCACCAAAGTTCTTCTATACTCATGAACTTCAAGAAAGTCAACAAATTGATGTGAAGCAGATAAGGTCTACAAATAACCTTGCATATTTATTTACGAAGACCTTACCAACTGTAACATTAGAGAAATTGATATATGGCATTGGGATGCGTCAACTTAGCAAACTACAAGATTAAGAATGAAGCATTTTTCAGGGGGAGAGCATTCTTCATTTGGACATTTGTGCACTGCACTCTTTTTCCCCTGATCAGGTTTTGTCCCACTGGGTTTTCCTGACAAGTTTTTTAATGAGACAGTATTTAAGCACGTCCAATATTTTTTTAGAAGAATCTCATAAATTAGTATCTATGTGGCGTACGTCCAAGGGGGAGTGTTGTGAAATAATTGACTTTCACCACCTAGAAAATAGTTTGCAATTAATTCTCTTGATCTCATTTCCTATTTCAATATAGGGAAATTACCTCTCTTGATCTTATTTCCTATTTCATTGTAGATTCAATTCTTCCTATGCCTATATATAGGCTCATTGTATAAGCTTTCAAGATACAGAGAAATAAAACTGATACAATTGGTTTGTCCTTATTCTTTCTTTTTCTGGTTAGTATTATTTTCTATGTTTTACGCTTTGATTTATAACAATAATAAGATTATTATATGTTTTGCTATTTCTAATTCGGCCCTTCATCAAATTAGAAATAGTATTTTGATATCTACACATTAACTCCATGACAATTATACCCATAAACGTTAAACTTTAAATCTTAATTAGATCACTTTAATTTAGGCTTAACCAAAGATAGTATAACACATTTAATATTTACATGTGTGGCCCCACATGATGGAATTTTCTAATAAAAACAACCCTTAAAGTTGTCATTTTCGAAGCCGCGTGGTCGCGGTTTTCTATTGAATAGGGCTTATTAAAGTTGTCATTTGAATTTTTGTTTTTATATATCACATTTTGTGTGACGATTCAAACCATATATATTGTAAGGTTGAATGAACACAATTTATCACCGAAATATATTGGATGGTGGTACGTAATTGCCATCAGAATTTTCACTGTGTTAAATATATACAGCTGAGAAAGAAGAGATCATGACCTTTCAAGTACTTTTACTTTTGCTGTTATGGCAGTCCAACAAATTTGGCTACATATGTAGAAAATAGAAATATGATGAGATGATTTTTTTTTCTTGGAAACAAAATGATTACAAGGTGAACTGGCAACGGAAAATTAAAGCTTGTTCACTTACATTTTTACAGTTGCGTGTTCCGATTTTCAAATTGAAAAAAGGATCAAAACAGATTGGTATGTAAATTGTAAAAGTACTATAAGATAGAAAATATGAAAATTAATTTTTTATTTTTTAATGAAAATTAATAAAACATAAAAACTGATAAGAAAACGTTATTGAAAGGAACTTATATTTTTCAGTTCTAGAAATTCAGGAGACAAATCTTCACGTCTTTAACTTTGTCAAATTCAAGTTAATTAAAGGGTGTTTGTTTTTTTGTCTTAAGTATTAAAGACCTTATTTTAAACAAGTAAAGTAGTATCACTTAATATTTCAGATACTTTTATTTGTTTGTTTTTTATTTCAAAATATTTCACTTAAATATTAAGTGGTTTTGATTTTACTATTATATCCCTATTTTAACAAATCATTTAACTTCTAAGATACTTTAATTTTATTTGTTAATATATTTTATTTTTTAATAAATATTTATTTTTATATAAAAAGTTATTTGTTTTCATTTAATATTTTATTTAAAACAAAACAAAATATAATATAAAATATATTATTGAAAACCATTCACCAATCTGGAACCCTTCACTGCCGCTGCTGCGAACCAACATCCGATGCCGTCACTGCCGCGAGTCACCCATCACAACCTATCCAGAAAGCTTCGCCAGTCACCGATCACCGATCACCAAACCCCCACAATCTAAGTCGCTGATTTGTTCGCTTAATCGCGAACGAAATTCGAGAAGATTCGATTTTGTCGTCACCGCCTCCACCTCCGCAGCTTCCGCTTCCACTGACGCGCCAATCTAGAGCCGAGCTTACCAAATCCTTCTCCCGTCAGTTATGGGGCGTCGCCTCCTTCTTCGCTCCTCCTCCAAAGCTAGAGCATTCAATCTCCGATCTGGAACAATGGTGGTAGTATAGAGGTGATTTAAACTGTTCAATATCTCATTCTTTAAAGTCTTCTCTCCTCCGGAGGCAACGAGGAAGCTAGCTGGCCTCCTCCATAGAATCCTAGGGAGGCAGTGTCAGAGTCGTCGCCTCCTCCTAAGTCAATTTAGGGTTAGGTTAGTGTAGGGTTAGAGTTAGGGTTAGGGTTAGAGTTGTTTAGGAAATTGAGGATTTTTTTTATTTAAGGTTATTTTTGGTAATAAACAGTTGTTCAAGGTTAATTGTGGAATTAACCGTGAAAGTATTAATTATGACTTATTACATAAGTGAAAAGCCGAAATTTGTTACTTTTTTTTTATCAGATTTATATATCTTAAAATAAGATATAAATTAAAAAAAAACAAACAAACAAACAGCCCTTAAGTCTTATCTAGAAGAGGGGGCAGTAATACCTCTTCTATTCAAAACTTATTCCACATTATAATCTCCAGGAACACAAAACAAATATGAAATATCCTAAAAAGAACATGGATTCATCAGCTCTAATATATATATATTTATATATATGTATATAGAAATTTTCAAGTCAATACATACTTGTCAAAACTTCTTCATAATCAGTAGTCCACATGTAACGCACTTATATAAGGAATTATATATATATATATATATATATATATATATATATATATATCTCTTTTTTCACGTAGATTAGACCAACTTCCGGGCAAGAAAATAAATATTAGTTTCAATGAAAATTTAAATCGGGATCGAGTCTAAACTCTATATGATTTCTATAGAATAAAGTGAATATAGTCATTAACTTCTCTTGAATAGGGGCTTATTAAAGTTGTCCTCTGAATTTTTATATTTATATATCACATTTTATGCGGCGACTCAAACTATAGATATTATAAGGTTTAATGAATACCATTTATCACTAATTTATATTGGACCATCAGAATTTTCTCTGTGTTAAATATATACAGCTGAGAAAGAAGTACTTTTACTTTTACTGTTATGGCAGTCCATCAAATTTTGCTATATACGTAGACAATGAGAACAATTTTTTTTCTTGTGAATTGACGATGGAAAATTAAACCTTGTTCACTTGCATTTTTACAATTGCGTTTTCCGTTTTTCAAATTGAAAAATGGATCAAAACTGTTATCTCCCTTGATTGTTCCCTTGGCTACTGAAGCTGCGATTATTGAATTTTCAACCATTGTTAGGCTGGCCGTTTCCATTGCAAAGAAGTTTCCAGTGATACGAGTACTGTTCACAGTGATATATAGTAGATGAATCGGCACGAGTTTCTGATCTTAAGAGAGCTTTATGTTCAACCAACTTGTCATGTAACTCTTCAAAAAGAAATAGACATGTCACAGGCTCTAATGGACAGATAGAGAACCATGTGAAATATTGGTGAGCTTTTCCTTCTAATTCATGACTCTCGATCTTGACTTATTAGCGTACAACTTGTGAAGTTTTTCCCAAGCATCACGAGAAGACTTCGCAGAGGCTCAAAGTGGTGTGACGCTTTCGGATAGGGAGGCAAGAATTGCATATTGATGATAATATATACATCAAGTTGTAACAACCAAATACAATGGAATCACAGGATGCGATTCGTATAATAAAAGATTAACAGAATAAAGAATTGATCAAGATAAAAACATTATCATGTGAGTAAAAGAAGATAAAAAATAAACAACCAGCTATGTTTGACTTGGTCTGATAAAAACAGATTGGTTTGTAAATTGGAAAAGTGTAAAACAGAAAATATGAAAATTAATTTCTTATTTGTCAATGAAAATTAATAAAACATAAAAACTGGTAAGAAAACATTATCGAAAGGACTTCTATTTTTCAGTTCTTGAAATTCAGGAGAGAAATCTTTAACTTTGTCAAATTCGAGTTCCTTGATGATTACTGTCTTGCCTAGAAGAGGGAGACCTCTTTGATTCAAAACTGATTCCTCATTATAATCTCCTGGAACGCAAAAACAAATATGAAATATCCTATAAAGAGCATGGATGCATCACCTCTAGTATATATATCTTTGTTCACTTAGATTAAACCAACTGCCAAGCAAGAAATATAATATCATTTTCAGTACGTGAAAATTAAATCGGGATCGAGTCTAAACTTTTGAAAATTTCGGTAGAAACACAGAGGATATCGTCGTTAAACGACTTTAAAATATTGGAAATATTTAAGAATATTTTTTACCTCATTACCTATAAACTATTAAAAAGATCAGAAATATTATCGATTGCTTCCGCAAGAGTGGAGCATGTGTCGAGAGAATGTAACCCAGAACAACAAAAATTCCTTTTAGCACAGCTATTGATTCGATGACATGACCAAGATGTGGCACGTTATTAGGTGTATATTAACTTTAAATTTAATGTGCAATCTGCATGCGATTTTTTTTTTTCAATAATCTATCTGATTTAATTAGTAATGCCAGTATGCCACCTAAGCTGTTGGCATGTTTTATTCATTAAACAATTATTAAGTTAAAATTCTGTCAACTCCTCTCAACTTTATATATATATATATATATATATATATATATATATATATATATATAGGGGCGGAGGTATAAGCAAACTAGTCTGGGCTCCAGCCCAGGCTAGCATTTTCAATTTTTTTTTATGATTTTGATTTTTTCTTTTTATTTTAAATAATAGATAAAAATACAAATGTAAGACAATTACAATATTAACATTGTTTAATAATTCATAAAAATAGTCTAGTTTATAATTTAATTTAACTGAGATAATTTCAATAGATTCATTAGAATGATATACTCAAACACATCAAAGTTTCATTTTCCTTTTCATTCTCTATTCTTTATAGATACATTAAACAAATTTTGAATTCTTACTTCGTTTGCTTGTCCGAACAAGTATTTAAGTTTATTTCGTTTGTGATTTTTTTCCTTTAGATTTTCTTTAAAAAACCTTTGTACTACCGCCTAGTGTGACTTGAGTAGAAAATTACGTTAATTTAGTATGACAATGTCCCAGATTCGAGTCAATACATCGCATGTGGTATAAAAAAAATAGTTAATTTAGCCCACCCGAACTATGAGTCCTGGCTTCGCCCCTATATATATATATATATATATATATATATATATATATATGAGATATAACTTATATCAATGCGTTGCATGTAGACCACTGATTATGGAGAAGTTTTGACAAGTGCATACACTTTAAGTCAAAGTATGTAAATCTAATAGTCTGTATCTAACGCACCGATAAAGTTATATATATATATATATATATTTTAACTGCAATATTATTAAGAGAGCAAGCAAGGGGAAACCCCACAGCCAAGCCAACAAACGCAAAGCCAACAAGGAGAAAAGACCCCACGCAACAGAGGAAACAGAAACAGAAAACAGGAAAAGGCAAAAATAGGGGACCTAAAGAGTACAGGAGACAAGAGCACCGGGAAGCCAAAAGCAAAACAACAACGCCAAGGAAGAGCCAAACTCCAGCAGCCAAGGAAGAGCCAAACCAGCTCCCTTTACTCCTCCCTCCGGTAATGTTACAGGAAACAAGAGCACCAGGAAGCCAAAAGCAAAACAACAATGCCAAGGAAGAGCCAAACCAGCTCCCTTCACTCCTCCCTCCGGTAATGTTTAACATAAATGGTCCGTACGAAGATTATTTCAAAAACGATATTAATTTCATTAATTACAGCAGCAATAGCGAAAAAAAAAATAATAATAACAAAAGCTTGGAGCCAGATTCTTCCGTGAATCCAACTTGAGGAAAGGAACTGTCATGCCGATGCCTGATATTACAAACAAACTGCCTGGAAGTACGTTTTTGCCCCGGACCACTGTTAACAAAATACCTTTTTCATCAACGGAACTGAGTGCCATGAAAGAGATTTTCAACGCTAGTGATAATTCTGCAATGGAGTGTATAATCAAGGACGCTCTAAAGGACTGTGAGAGGAAATCCAACCAGGGGGAGACAAAACGGTGCGTTGCATCAGCGGAGGACATGATTGACTTTGCCACGTCAATTCTTGGACGTGACGTGGCTTTACGTATAAATGAGAACTACGAGGGATCGAAGTAGAAAATTTTGATCGGATTAGTGAAAAGAATCAACGGTGGTGAAGTGACTAAAGCTGTGCCTTGTCACCAGAAATTTTATCCGTACTTGCTTTATTATTGTCATTCGGTTCTGGATGTTGCGGTGTATGAAGCTGATATTTTGGATTTGAAAACAAAGATGAAGATCAATCATGGTGTGGCTATTTGTCACTTGGATACTTATTCGTGGTTCGCGGGTCATGAAGCTTTTCAGACTTTAGGTTCGGGTCCAGGGCAGATTGAGGTGTCATTGGATTTTTGAGAAGGAATTGATCTGGACCAATAGTGATCATTAAAATTATTAGCCGAGAACTGAATCATTAATGTTGGATTAGAGTTTAGTTTGTTCGTTCTAATATTGGGTTATTTGTTTGTTCGTTTATTTTGAATGAAAAGTTTGTTGATACATGAAATAGTTTAAACAAAAAAAAATACATGAAATAGCCAAAAAATTACGAGCAGGGTTTCAATCAAGTCCCGTCCAGATTTAGTGAGTATGGCATCAAGGACCCTGATTCACTGCAAATCGGGTTCAACAAGTACGGACCCAATTGCGATTTCAAACCATACGCGGAGACGGTGTGACTTTTACCAGTTACATTAATAAGACAGAGACGAAGAAGAGTCGCAAATCCGTAAATAAATGGGTGGAGCCAGGTAAATTCTTCCATGAGTCGATGCTCAAAGAAGGAACGGTGATGCCAATACCTGAAATTCGAGATAAAATGCCTAAAAGGTGAAAGGAAATAATCTTCCTCATATCTCTTAGTCAACTTTATTCACGGTATATTTTATATTCTGCTGTAATCACTCCCTAATCTTAGGCTTGATTAGCAATAATCTCTCAATCTACTGTATATAAATATCATTGTAATGCAGTAATCAAATATACAAAAATATTCTTCATTCTCAAAATGTCTTGGTATCAGAGCCCTTTTTGCTTTAAGTAGAATAGCTGATCCTCTGCATAATCATCTGACAAATTTTTTTTTTCTTCTGCTTACTCATCTTATTCTTTTTCTCCTTCTCTCCTTCTCATCATATAACTCAAACATGTCTTCAGACTCTTCAGCCTTTTCATCTGAAGTTTCGGTTGTTATCACTACCCGCAAAATCCATAAAAAATAACTCTAGTTCTCTCATCTCCCTCAATGCCGCTTCCGTGATTCCATTCAAACTGTCCAAAAGCGGAAACTATGCTTCTTGGAAAGCCCGATTCATGAATCTTCTCTTTGGCTATGATCTATTAGGCTATGTTGATGGTTCGTTCCCTTGTCCTATTGTGACACCTCCAACGACAGATGGAACAACATCAGCAATCAATCCAGAACACAAGCCTTGGCTCAGACAAGATCGACTTGTGTTGCTGGCCATTCAAGCAACAGTCAATGGCATCGTCTCTCCTATCATTAATGGGTGCAAGACTGCCGCCGAAGCATGGAAAAAATTTGAGACCACTTTTGCCAATAAATCACAGACTCGTATGTTGGGCCTACTTGATACCTTGATGCGGACAACCAAGGAAGGACAGACGGTTGGTGAACATATGCAATTGCTGAAAACCATTGTTGATGATTTGGCCATGATCGGACTTCCTCTCACCGATGCACAGATAGTCACTCACACTCTCAATGGGCTGGGTGATGACTATGAAGAATTGGCCGCTGCAGTTCGAGCACATGACTCGCCGATCACCTTCGAAGAGCTCTACGACAAGCTCCTAGATCAAGAAGCTTTTCTAAAACGTGATTCCTTGAAGAAACCTGATTCACCTATTACTTCACAATACCATCAGAAATCAAACACCAACAAAGGGAAAAGTCGTCAGGGACATCAGTTTAATAACAAAATTCCATGTAACAACTTTGGAAACAAACTTCTTCAAATTTATTCGGGCTACTCACAAAGCTCTCGTGATATACAAGGAAATAATCACTACAACCAAGGCGGAAACTTTCAGTCAAATCAAAACTTCAACCTACAAATTTGGCGCTCCAACGCTGGCAACAATCAACCTAGAGTGGTCTACCAACTCTGCTATAAAGTGGGGCATATAGCCAAAAAATTTCGGTCTCGATCTTCACCATCTAATCAGCAAAACTGACCTCAAGCAAATTACATGTCCGATGAACCCTCTCACAGTAAAGGCAACTGGGCGGTTGATTCAGGAGCGTCTCTCCATATAACATCTGACCTCAAGCAAATTACATGTCCGATGAACCCTCTCACAGTAAAGGCAACTGGGCGGTTGTTTCAGGAGCGTCTCTCCATATAACATCTGACCTCCAAAACTTGTCAATTCACTCTAAGTATGGAGGCAACGAGGATATTATGATCGGAGATGGTAATGGTATCCCTATAACCCATACATGTTCTACTACTTTTGATTCCCCTGTATCTACTTGTTATGAAACTGACATGTTTCGATTCCCAACCTAAATTAGAATTGAGAATAAAATATGAGATAAAAATAATGGACACAAGATTTACGTGGTAAAACCCTCAATGCGAGGGAAACATCCACGGACAAAGACTATAAGGATTTTATTAGACCAAAAAGGATTACAACCTCTCTCTAATATTTTAAGAGAGAACTAGAACCTTTCTCTCACACAAGAGGAAAGAACATATAAGAAGAGAAGAGAAGAGTTTGGGATGATTTGTGGAGAAAACTTGGCTTGGTATTTATAGGCAAACACCACACCCATTTCATTAATGAATCTAGTTAAGAAAATCAACTACCACCCATCAACTAATTTTTGCCACCAAAAACTCCATTTTTAAACTTCATTTAATTCACCTAATGACTTCTTCTCTTACATTCTCCAACTTGAAGTCATCTTTTATGGTCTGTTTATCCTTCTGATCTTTGCTCAAATTCCTGCTACTTACGTTTCAGCTAGACCATAGGAGGATCTACACCACATGAACTTGTCAGTATTGATAGGCTTGGTCATTACATCTGCTAGATTCTCATTGGTGTGTATCTTTTGCATATCCACACTACCGTCTTCCACTACTTCCCGAACAAAGTGATACTGTACTCCTATGTGCTTGGTTCTGGAATGGAAAGCTGGATTCCTTGCGATATGTGAGGCACTCTGACTGTCACAAAACAAAATGATCTTCTCTTGTTTGTGCCTGAGTTCCTCCATTAGCCTTTTAATCCAAACTGCTTCCTTACAAGCTTGCATAGCTGCCATGTACTCTGCCTCAGTTGTAGATAGAGCCACAACTGTTTGTAACTTGGAAATCCAACTCACAGCTAATCCAACTCACAGCTCCTCCTGCAATTGTAAACACATATCCGGTAGTAGATTTTCTTTTGTCGAGATCTCCAGTAAAATCTGAATCCACATTACCCCTGACAGGAAATTCTGATCCTCCATAACATAATGCAGCATCTGAGGTTCCTCTGATGTATCTCAGAATCCTCTTCACAACATTCCAGTGCTCTATACCAGGATTCGCCATGTATCAACTAACCGCTCCCACTGCTTGTGCAATATCTAGTCTTGTACATATCATAGCGAACATCAAACTTCCCACTACTGATGCATATGGCACTCGAGACATTTCTATCCTCTCCGCTTTATTGCTAGGACTCATACTTGAGGATAATTTGAAATTTACAGGAAGTTGGGTAGAAATTGGCATACAATCTTGCATGTTGAAGTGTCGTAAAATTTTCCTTAAGTAGTTCTTTTGATAAAGCCAAAACTTCATGTCTTTTCTATCTCGGTGAATTTGTATCCCTAGAATCTTGTTTGCTGGTCCCAAATCCTTCATATCAAACTCCCTAGCCAACTGTGCCTTTAATTCTTGGACACCATCTTTGTTGGGTCATGATACCAACATGTCGTCCATGTACAACAACAAGATAATGAAATCACCATCATCTTTAAACCTCTTGTAGTAAGTACAATGGTCTGAACTGAGTCTGTTGTACCCAAGGCTTACAATGAAGGAATCAAATCTCTTGTACCAATACCTCGGCGCCTGTTTTAAACCGTATAGAGATTTGGTTAACCTGCAAACCAAGTTCTCCTTGCCTCTTTTGGCAAAGCCTTCTGGTTGAAGCATATAAATTTCTTCTTCAAGTTCTCCGTGAAGAAATGTAGTTTTCACATCCAACTGCTCTAAGTGTAGGTCAAGCGTAGCACACATAGCCAGGACTACTCTGACTGTTGTATGTCAAACCATTGGGGAAAATATCTCGTTGAAATCAATGCCTTCTTTATGAGCATATCCTTTCACCACCAGTCTTGCACGATACCGCTCCACTTGGTCATTGTCATCCCGTTTGATCTTATAGACCCATTTGTTTCCTATGACTTTTCTTCCATGTGGTGGTGGAACAAGCTCCCAGGTCTTGTTCTTGTGTAGAGCTTCAATTTCTTCCTGCATTGCTGTCATCCATAGAGATGCATCAGAGCTATTTGTAGTTTCATGGAAAGTCAATGGCTTTCCATCCTCTGTTAAAAGACAGTATGCTACGTTGCTCTCTGTAACATACTCCGAGTGCCAAGTCGGAGGTCTCCTCTCACGAGTTGACCGTCACACTTCTAAAACCTCGGACTCGACTGGTTCTTGCACCTCGTGCTCGGGTGCTGCTTCATAAGGATTTAAATCTTCTTGTTCTGGATTATCTTCCACCTGAACTTCAGTAGTCTCTGAATTTTCTTTTGAAGTGCTATCGTCTCTTTCTCTTTGTAATTGATCTTCTACAAAGATACTCTCTCTGCTGACAATAACCTTATGGTTATGGGCAGTGGGATCCCATAGGCGATACCCCTTTACTCCGTCAGCATACCCTAAGAATATACATCTCCTGGATTTCGGATCAAGTTTTTCTCTTTCTTGGGTATTGTACATCACGTACACAGGACATCCAAACGAATGTAGATTAGAGTAGTCAGCTGGCTTACCGGTCCACATCTCCATTGGTATTTTTAACTCAATTGCAGTTGATAGAGACCGATTATCACATAACAGGTGGTCTTGGATGCTTCAGTCCAAAATGACTTTGGTAAACCTGCAGTCCTCAACATAGCTCTGATTCTTTCTGCAAGAGTTCTGTTCATCCGCTCTGCCACTTTATTTTGCTGAGGAGTGTATATAACTGTGAATTGCCTTTCAATACCTTCTTGCTTACAAAGTGCAAGAAACTCGCCATCTTTATACTCTGTTCCATTATCTGTCCTCAAACACTTGATCTTCTTCTCGGATTCAAGTTCCACACATGCTTTGAAGGCTTTAAACACTGGAAACACATCTGACTTTCTCTTGATTGGGTACACCCAACATCTCCTGGAGTAATCATCAATAAAAGTCACATAGTACTTTGCTCCTCCTAGGGATATATCTGGTGATTCCCAAGTATCAGAATGGATCAAGTCTAGAATGCATTTACTTCTAGCAGTTGATTTGCTAAACTTCAATCTATGATGCTTACTGTTGGGGTTTATGCCCTAAAGATGTAATTTGTAAATGGATTTATGAAATAAATAAAAAAGAAAACTTCAATTCATTCTTGTTATGTTGTTTATTTTATAACTTGTGCATATATTAACATCCTAGATTGCCGGATGTAATCTCTAACTGTGTATATGAGTGTCATATACGGATGGATACAGTAAGAGACGTGCAATCTAAAGAGTCCATAGATAGCAAATAAAGCTGGGTACTTTATTTGTGGTTAATCTATAGCTGCGGTATATTCCGTAATGTACGGTGATTCTATCCTGAATCATTCATATGAGATATGGGAATGGAGGCACCTTGTATGATGTGATCGTATAGGATTAGGCCATGATCTATATGAATTTCTCACCAAGATTCGTTTACTGATGATATTCATATATATCAACTAATGATGGCTATATGCGGGTGATCTTAATCCTGAGTGTCTTATCGACTCCTTCAGATAAGATCGTTGTCTTTGATATACCATGGGTAAGGTCAGATGCAATTCCTGATCAATATACTCTGTATGTTGGGATTACGGTTTGGCTTATGGCTGGGAAGGTACGTACACAATACTGGAATCCACTCCTTCTTGTGAGAAGTAGATGGTAGTTCCCTTAAGGGTTGATTCGGGGCTTGGACAATATGAGTGCTCTCCTAATTCCTTGAGGAAATAGGATTTATTGTTCATTAGAGAATCAACGGTACTTAAAGGATATATGTAATTAGAAGGGTATAACGGACATTATGACCCAGCTCTAATTATGAACTACTGTGGAGGATCACACTATGTGTAATAGCTATATCGATGGACACCGAGTTGTATCGGTCTGTGTAAAAGCGTCTAAAGTTAAGAGAGTGCAGCTTCGGGTTTTTAGTGGAATAACACCAGAGTTAATAATCAAGGAATATTAATTAAAGAGTTTAATTAATGATTCCAATGATTATTGGAGCTCAAAATACTGTGGGTCTATTAGGTCTCCTTGCTAGCCCGATCGATTTAGGTAACAAGGGTCACGGTTAATTAATTGGATTGTCCAATTAATTGTATTACGAAAGTGACACGTATTTATTCAGAAAATAATTGAATAATGAGATTATTTAATTAATGAATAATGGTGATTAAATAAATTAAATAATAAGATTATTTAATTTTGTTATTAATCACTAAATGGAGGATGTTAGTTGATATTTGATTTTAAATAGAATAAGATAATATGATTATTTTATTTTATTAAATTAAATATTTGAAATGAATTTAAAATGTTTAAATTCAAAATAAATATTTAATTATCTTTTAAAATAAAAGATATGAGATATCAATTTTTAAAGATTTTATTTTAAAATCTAAAGAGATATAAATTACAGAGTTTTAGTTATTATAATATATATATGATATATATCGATAACAAAAATATAGCACACAAAGGATATACACAGTGTTTGTATATGATATAAACTCATAATGTGTGTAACAAAAAGAGAAGTGCTATGCGTGAGAAACTAAGTCAAAGAAAAAAATATATATATTGTGCAAAAAAGTAGTGCGTGTTAAAAAAAAATATATTGTGCAAAAAGTGGTGCGTGTGTGCACTGGTGAATCAAAAGAAAAAAAAAATATATTGTTTTAAAAAGTGGTGCGTGTGTGCACCAGTGAATCAAAAGAAAAAAAAATAATATATATTTTTTTAAAGAACAAGAGTTGTTCTAAGTTTTGTTTTCTCTTAGAAGATATTGTTTATTCTTCATTCTCTCTACATCCTCCTAAGTTTCTTAGTACGTGACGCGCCCACATACAGTTACCAGTTTCGGGAATAGATAGGAAGATCAGTGGTACAGACCAGGAGCATATCGTAAAGTGAAGGAGCCTCCAAACGTTGGTAAGATTCTAAATTTTCTTTTAATATATTGATTACAATTTCCTGTATTTACATATTGTATGTATTAGTTCCGAAAAAAGAATTGCGATCCTAAGTTCACTGGTCCCATATCGTTTATGATCTGTATAAAAAATTTTAAAACCTATTTCCGATGCGTTACTAGTAAACGGGGCTCCAACACTTACTTGTAATACAATGCTCATAAAATGGTAGATTTACCGATTTTTGAGCCTTGGAAGTAGGTTCCGATCAGAGAGAATCTTTAAACCTTGTTCTGATATGCGGCCAAGTTTGCGATGCCACATCATCGTTGACCCTTCTCCATGATTGGAAGTTGCAACACATGCATCAACTTCCTGTAGTGTTTCTCCTTTAAGCATGTATAGATTTGCAGGGATCTTCTCTGCCCTCATAACTACAAACACCCCTCTAACAATCTTCATGATCCCATTTTCTATATGGGATTTACATCAGAGATCATCTAATTGTCCCAAAGACAACAGATTCTTCTTCAAGCCCTTCACATGTCGTACTTCTTGAATAGTACGAATACTACCATCATGCATCTTTATCTTGATAGTACCAATACTAGAGATCTCTAAGGCATGGTCATTACCCATAAATACAGATCCTCCTGAGATATGTTCATATTTGTGAAACCATTCCCTTCGAGAGGTCATGTGTCAGGTTGCCGCTGAGTCAAAAAGCCAGACGTCAGCAAACTGCTTTTTACCTTCAACAACAGTTGTTGCCTCGCTGTATAGAACTTCGCCATCATCTGAAGTACTAGCTACACATCCCAAAGAATTTGATGACTCAGGAGCTTTGTTGCCCCCATTCTTCTTGTTTAGCCAACACTCACTTTTGACATGCCATTTCTCGCCACAGCAGTAGCACTTGATGTTCTTCTTACTTCTTGATTTTGATCTACCATGATTTTAACTCCCACTGGGGCCACGTTCCATTGATCTCCCCATTGTCATCGATAAAGCTTCTGCTTGTTGCGAATTTGCCAACCTATCTTCCCTGTTTTTACGTCTACTTTCTTCTTCCAAAACAGCAGCAGCAATATCATCGAAGACTAGATAATCCGTAAGGATGTTGCTTGTCAGGTTAATAACAAGTTGATCATATGAGTCAGGTAGAATTTGAAGTAGAAGTTTCGCACGTTCAGTCTCATCTATTTTATAACACAACGTTGTGAGCTGAGAAAATAGTGTATTTATGCTGTTGCAATGGTCAGTCACTGATGAGGATTCCGCCATTCAAAGAGTGTAAAGTCTCTTTTTCAAGAAGATCTTGTTGTGTAGTGACTTGGCCTCGTACAATTTTGTCAGAGTATCTCATATCTCCTTTGCCGTTTTCTTCTCCGCCACACTTGATAATACTCCATCAGCTAGTGCTAGATGTAGATTGGCAACTGCATTGCCATCAATCTTGTTCCACTCGCCATCATCAGTGATCTCTATTGGCCTTTCACTAATTGCTGCCAAGCAATTATCCTTCATCAAGATTGCCTTTATCTTTATTTTCCACAACGTGAAATTACTTCCGTTGAATTTCTCGAATTCGAATTTCGCTCCTATCTTTATGAAATTTACACAAGACATTTGATAAATAGTGCCCTTGAACAGTATCATATACTGTGAATAGTACCATATATTAGAATAGTGACTGTAGTTGTGAATAGTACACTAGGTAGGTTCCCAGGTAAGAGAGGTGGGTCACAATGGACCTCTTAAGTACCAAGTCTTTCCTTAGCCAGAACATTTCCTAGACATGCACTTTCCATACCACCACACTTATTTCCAGCAACCAAGAATACTACCGGAAACTCTTAGTCAGTAAACTCAAGAACAATTCTTTTCTGATGTGGAAGATCAGTCAATGCTGCAACCACAGAGCATACTAAGAATTTCCTAGAGAATCTGACAGCTTAGCAACTTGGAATACAACCGGATGCTCTGATACCACTGTTATGAAACTGACATGTTTCGATTCCCAGCCTAAATTCGAATTGAGAATAAACTATGAGATAAAAAATAATGGACACAAGATTTTCGTGGTAAAACCCTCAATGTGAGGGAAACATCCACAGACAAAGATTAGAAGGATTTTATTATACCAAAAAGGATTACAACCTCTCTCTCTAATATTTTAGAAGAGAACTAGAACATTTCTCACACACAAGAGGAAAGAACATATAAGAAGAGAAGAGAAGAGTTTGGGATGATTTGTGGAGAAAACTTGGCTTGGTATTTATAGGCAAACACCACACCCATTTCATGGAAAGTAGTTAAGAAAATCAACTACCACCCATCAACTAATTTTTGCCACCAAAAACTCCATTTTCAAACTTCATTTAATTCACCTAATGACTTCATCTCTTACACTACTTTTCGATTAGACAATGTTCTATGTGCACCATTGATTAAAAAAAATCTACTATCCGTTTCTCAACTTTGCTCACAAAATAATGTGTCAATTGAATTTTTTGCTGATTCTTTTCTTGTGAAGGATTTGAAAACGTGGGCATCCTTGGTCCAAGACCGGAGTAAAGGAAACATTTATGAGTGGCCAACATCTTCCACCCATCCCACAGCTCACTTTACTTCCTCAACCGTATCCATGGATTTTTGGCATTGTCGGCTTGGTCATCCATCCACTCCAATACTAAAAAAAATCATGTCGCGTCAATCACTTCCAGTGTCAATATCCCGAGCTCTTAATTCAATTTGTAATTCATGTTTATGCAATAAAAGTCATAAATTACCTTTTGGTCTTTCGTCAATTTCATGTAATAAACCTCTTGAAATCATTTACACGGACGTTTGGGGTCCGGCTCCTATAATTTCCTATGACAATTTTTGCTATTATATTGTGTTTGTTGATTATTTCACAAAATATAAGTGGCTTTACACTTTTAAACACAAATCTGATGTGCCATCTATTTTTGATCATTTTAAAAAAATTGTGGAAAATTTCTTTAAGACAAAAATTAAAATTACTTACTCTGATGGAGGTGGTGAATACCAAAGTTTAAGTCATCATCTATCTACCTTTGGCAATCAACACCTCACATCTCCACCCTACACTCCAGAGTTAGTAGGCTTGGCTAAATGAAAACATTGCCATATTATTGAAACCGGGCTTACTTTACTTCATCATTCATCAATTCCTTTACGCTTCTGGTCGATTGCTTTTCAAACTGCGGTGTACCTCATAAATCGTCTCCCTACACCAGTTCTTCAGTCACAATCTCCATTTGAAAAAAATTTCATAAAAAATCCTAATTACAATATATTACGTATTTTCGGATGTTTATGTCATCCATGGCTTCAGCCTTATGCAACACATAAACTTGATCAACGATCTCGGCCTTGTGTCTTCGAGGGTTATTCCCTTGAACACAATGCATATCGTTGCTTTAATCCAAAAACTCGTTAAGTAATTTATTTCTCGTCACGTTATTTTTATTGAGTCAGTTTTTCCATTTAAAAATTTATCTACCAATGATGCCAAAATAAACAGTTCTACTCTCCAATCTTAGGCTTCCTTTAATAATTCCAATAATCACTCTCTGCCATCTTTCACACAACAATCATCGCCAAATCCCACATTTATCTCCTCATCAGACATTAGTCCACTTTCAATTAACAATTCCTCCATTATTGACATTGACTTATTACCAATACGACCATCCTCAAATCATGCTTCTGATGTGTCACCTGTTCCAAATGATTCTCCAATCTCAAATCATAACAATTCCAATCATCACCAACCATTATCGTCACTAAACATGCCTATCATGTCATCACCATCTCCCCACTCACAAATGTCCTTACCCGTGTCTCCAGATCCTGATATTGCCTCTGCTCGTTCTTTACAGGTAAGTTTCACTGATTCATTGACCTCTCAAACCTCACCCTCTCCATCTCCAAGACTCATTATCACACGGTCTAAAAATAATATTTTTAGACCCAAACAAATTTTAAATATTGTTTCCACAACCCAACCTTCCACTGAACCTACTTTTTTCACCCAAGCACATAAATCTTCACTATGGTGACAGGCCATGTGTGAAGAATATGACACTCTTCAGAAAAATTGCACTTGGTCACGTGTACCCTCTAGCTCTCACCAAAACGTTGTCGGTTGAAAGTGGGTATATTGAATCACGCAGAATCCCGATAGGTCTGTTGCCCGTTTCTAAGCTCGTTTTGTAGCTAAGGGCTTTCATAACGTCCTGGTGTTGAATTTACTGATACTTTTAGTCCGGTAGTGAAACCAACGACAATCAAGATCATTCTTACTATTGCAGTTGCTAATCGTTGGCCTTTGCGCCAACTCGATGTTAATAATGTTTTGTTAAATGGTACTCTTCAAGATGCAGTTTTTATGCAACAACCACAGGGCTTCATTAATCCTCAATTTCCAAGCCATATTTGCAAGCTTCACAAAGCTATCTATGGCCTTTGTCAAGCACCTCGGGCTTGGTATACAGAAATAAGAACCTTTTTGACCAACATTGGCTTTGTTAATTCTAAGTCCAACAGCTCTCTATTTATCCTTTAGCAAGGTCATCAAATACTTTATCTCTTGGTTTATGTTGACGACACCATTGTTACTGGCTCCAGCCCCTCATTTACTCAACAAGTCATGGACTCTTTGGTATATCGTTTTTCCTTGAAGGACTTGGGTTCTCTGACTTACTTTCTTGGAGTTGAAGCTACAACTACCTCCAATGGTCTTTTCTTCTCCCAAAAAAAAATACATCAGGGATCTACTTACAAAAACCAATATGCTTGAGTCCAAAGATGTCACGAGCCCGCTCTCTTCTACAGAAACTCTTCTCCTTGATGATGGCAACCCGCCAACTGACGCCACATAATATCGTCAAGTGATTGGCTCCTTACAGTATCTCTCTCTCACTCGTCCGAATGTATCCTTTGCAGTCAATAAATTATCTCAGTTTATGTATCGTCCTACTGCTCATCGTTGGTCTGCTGTTAAGAGGGTCCTTTGTTACTTAAAATGTACTATGTCTCATGGTTTACTGTTACGTCATCACTCTTTTCTTGCTCTCCATGCATTTGCAGATTCTGAGTGGGCTGGCAATCCTGATGATCGTACATCTACCTCCGCTTATGTTGTATTTCTTGGTCCTAATGCCATTAGTTGGAGTTATAAGAAACCAAAAACAGTTGCTCGTTCCTCCACTGAAGCAGAATATCATGCCGTTTCTTCTTCCACTGCCGAAGAAAACTGGATTACCAATCTCATATCCGAGCTTCACATTACAATACCTTACTCGCCAATCATCTATTATGACAACATTGATGTGACTTATCTTTGTTCCAATCCCATTTTCCACTCACGTATAAAGCATGTAGGGATTGATTTTCATTTTGTGCGGGATCAAGTGGCCAAGAAAACGCTCCGTATATCCCATGTTCACTCAACAGAACAGCTTGCGGACTCCCTCACTAAGGCCCTACTGCGAAAAAAATTCGGGGCTTATCGATCCAAGATTGGTATCCTTGACGGACGCTCAATCTTGCTGGGGCAAGAAAGGAAATAATCTTCCTCATATCTCTTAGTCAACTGTATTCACTGTACATTTTATATTCTGTTGTAATCACTCCATAATCTTAGGCTTGATTAGCAATAATCTTTCATTCCACTATATATAATATCGTTTTAATGTAGTAATCAAATATACAAAAATATTCTTCATTCTAAAATTGTCAAAAGGTCATTTTTGCCTAAGACTATTGTGTCCAAATTACAAGTTTCGTCCTCTTAATTGAGTGAGATGAAACAGGTCTTCCATGCTATTGATAATTCTATAATGGGGCGTATAATGAAGGATGCTCTCAATGACAGTGAAAGGACACCGAGCCCAGGTGAGACGAAATGCCAAAACGGTATCAGTAGAGGATATGATCGACTTTGCCATGTCAGTTCTTGGACGTGACGTGGCTCTTCGTACAATTGAGTCGATCAAGGGGTCAAAGCAAAACATCTTGATCGGATCGGTCAAAGGAATCAATAGCAGTAAAGTGACCAAATCAATATCTTGTCACCAGAGTTTGTTTCCATTCTTTATTTCTGCCACTCTGTACCCAAAGTTCGGGTTTACGAAGCAGATATTTTGGATTCTGAAACCAAGGCCAAAATCAACCACGGAATTTCCATTTGGGTTCGGGTCCGGGAAAGATTGAAGTGTCACTAGATTTTCGAGAATGATTTAAACCGGAACATTGATGATCATTAAAGTTGTATTAAGTCAGTCAGGTGTGTAGCAATTTGACGATGTTATGCAGCGAAGAAAATTGTTTAATAAGTGGCATGTGCTAATATTTTATTTGTTGTTTTTGCACCCAAGACAGGATGTACCAGATTAATTAATTAATGGAATGAGACCATCTTGTAAATTTTTTTTCAAATACGACATGTTATGTCAACATGTCGGGTGGGTGGTGACTCAAAATTGAGACATTACTGGGTTGAATGAGCGCTCTTTCTACTGAATCACTTGGAATGTGGTAGACGGTCTAGTATTTGGTGGTTGCTGGTGATGTTTCCATTTTTCTTTGAAAATGCCACTCACATAGTCACACTAGAGGCTCTTATTGGGTTTAGTCCATTTGGGCTGTCTCAAGCGAAATTTGTGAGCTAACAGATTTGAGAAAGATATTAATGAAAAGTTCGTGGATCTAAAAATTGATACCACAGATTTGAGAACGATATCATAAATACGAACACATAGATAAATTTAAAGAAGAAATTAAATATGGAATTTTAATACTAACTCTCCTTACATTATGGAATTTACGATCCACATCAACACAAACGACATTGGGTTAGGTACTGAAATTGTCATGAATTTCCAACAATATTTCTTCAAACAACTACACTTTACATGAAAATGCTCGAAAAATTTAATAGCACTTTCAAAGATTGAGTTTTAATAATATCTAAAGTGTTTATATGACAAAAATATCTTTAAAACACACTCATAAAAATAAGTCTTGCATTTTTCTGAGACTTATTTTCATGTTTCTGAGACTTATTTTATAGTTTTTGAGACTTTTAGGTATATTTTCAATTTCCGAGACTTATTGGACAAAAATGAAAATTTTCAATTTTTTTCATCTTCTTCAATGGAGATCTGTTCCATCTCCATTGATGGAGGACCAATGGTGGTCCTCCATCAATGGACGTTTATGAAAAAGAAAAAGAAAAAGAAAACCCTAAAAATGGGAAAAAATGTAAAAACAAAAAAAAAAGAATGAGATAAGGGTATTTTTACCTATTGATACTATTTAAACTTAACTTATTAAACTATTGTTACTCATAAAAGTCCACATAAAAAGACTGTTATTTCCCCATATTTGCACATACATAAAATACAAACAAATGGAGTGAGAAGGTCAACTCAGGATCTCACATGTAAACAAAACATAATGAATTGATCATGCAATATTTGCAGTAGGCACATAACAACCCTTAAAGTTGTCATTTTCGAAGCCACACGATCTTCTAATAAATAGGACTCGTTAAAGTTGTCATCTGAATTTTTAGTTTAATGTTTCATATTTTATGTAGCGATGCTAACTAGAGATTTTGTCAGGTTGAATGAATACAATTTACAACCAATCCATATTGAATAGTCGTACTGTAATTTTCACTAAATGTTAATATATACTGCTGAGAAAGAAAAGAGATCATAACCTTTCACTTTTACTTTTGCTATTATGGCAGTCCAACAAATTTAGCTATATATGTAGACAATAGACATATGATGAGATGCTTTTTTTTTCTTGGAAACAAAATGATTATAAGGTGAATTGACGGTGGAAAATTAAAGCTTGTACTTACATTTTCACAATTGTGTATTCCGTTTTTCAAATTGAAAATTGGAAGTGGATCAGAACAGATTGGTTTTCACTAAATGTTAAATATATACAGCTGAGAAAGAAAAGAGATCATAACCTTTCACTTTTACTTTTGCAATTATGGCAGTCCAACAAATTTAGCTATATATGTAGACAATAGACATATGATGAGATGCTTTTTTTTTTCTTGGAAACAAAATGATTATAAGGTGAATTGACGGTGGAAAATTAAAGCTTGTTCACTTACATTTTCACAATTGTGTATTCCGTTTTTCAAATTGAAAATTGGAAGTGGATCAGAACAGACTGGTTTGTAAATTGTAAGAGTACCGTAAGACAGAAAATATGAAAATTAATTTCTTATTTGTTAATGAAAATTCAGAAAAACATAAAAACTGATAAAAAAAACGTTATCGAAAGTAGTGGTGTCAATTTGGGCCGGGCCTAAACGGGCCGCCCGGCCCGGCCCGGCAGCTAAACGGGCCAGGCCCAAGCCCGTTTAGCTGGCGGGCCAGGTCGGGCCCCCATTTCAGAAAACCGGGCTGGGCCCGTGTAGGCCCGCGAAGCCCACGGCCCATAAAAATTTGTCAGGGCCCGTCAGGAAAAAAAAATTGAATTTTTATTTTATTTTTTAAAAAAAAATTTGAATTGAAGGGTGGCTTTTGTAATTAACCAGGTTACCGTTGATGATCAGTTAGAGGGGGGGAAAAATATTCAAAACTTTTAAATATTACATTTTTTTAAATCTTTTACAATTTTTTCCAATTATACCCTCTTCTAACTTTTTCCTATAAATACCCCATGACCCCCTCACCTTATTCTCTACATTTTCTCTACTTCCCTACTCTCTTATTCTCTCTATTCTCTACAATCTCCAACATCTCTCACTCACTCTTTCAACTATTTTGTAATTTATTTTATTTATTTATATACTATATACTATTATACTAATATACTATACACCATACATTATATATTATATATTTACATACCTTCCACTCTCTAGTTTCTACATATTCTAAGACTCTTAGTCTCTTACTCTAAGGTATTGTCTTGTTTATTTATTTTTTAATTAACTTTCATTTGTTATTTAATTATTAAGTATTATTAATATGTTTACAACTAATGTTATTATTTGTTATGTTGTTAGGTATCCAATTGATTAATTAATTCAACACTCTCAAGCCTCCAATTTAAGGTTAGTATGTCTACTTCTTTACTTTTGTTATTAATAACTTTTTAAGGTTAGTATCCCGGTTTCAACAGTTTCTTCAGAGCAGGTGTTCAGCACAGCCGAACGAATACTAGAAGAAAGAAGATGTTCATTGGCCCCTGATGCGGTGGAAGCTTTGACATACCTTAAAATTTGGCAAAATGCAACATTCAGACGAAAACATCAACCGGATACCAAAGAACTCATGGATGACTTCTCCAACATGATCATCGAAGAGAGTTCTGGTAGCAACCAGCCGACGAGCTGATGTAATTGTAATTTATAAATACTTAATTTTTTTTTCCCGATTGCACTCTTTTTCCCTTACCAAGGTTTTATCCCATTGGGTTTTTCTTGGTAAGGTTTTTAATGAGGCAATCATGATTTGTAATTTATACATTTTAGTATCTCACCACAAATTCAATATGAAATTACAAAAATATTATTCATCGAAAACTAATTAAGTATTGTATGAAATGAATAATATTATATTTCATATTAAAATTATTACATTAATTACTCAAAATTATTACAATGTATAAAAAAAATATTGAATTAATAAAATAAAAAAAATTGGAAGCCCGACGGGCTCGAAACGGGCCGGCCCGTTTCAGGCCCGTTTGGGCCTTAACGGGCCGGCCCGCTAAGGCCCGGCCCGGCCCGGCCTGCCCTCCCACGGGCCTTGGACCCGGGCCGGCCACCTTCAGCCATCTGCCTGCTCGGCCCGGCCCGGCCGGTTTCCCAATCCGGGCCAGGCCGGGCCGAATTGCCCCCACTAATCGAAAGGACCTTATATTCATCAGCTCTGGTTTGTGTATATATGTATATATATATATATATATATATATATATATATATATATATAATAGAGGAAATACCCCTTTTTAGTAAAAAAAAAATAAGGAGGTTTATTGTTTTTACCCAACATTAGTATTTTTATTGTTTTTACCCAATAATTGGCTATGAAGATCTAAATGCCCCTTATTATTTTCTTTACTTCTTGTCTCTCTCCTTTGGTCAGAATCATTTTTCTTCGTTCTCTCTCTTCCTTCTTTCTCTCTCCAATCTCATCTTTCTCTCTTTTTCTCTCACGCCTCTCTCCTCTCTCTCCACCACAATTTTGTTTTTGCAACCAGCTCTCCTCTCCAGATCTCCTCTCTCACGCCTCTCTCCCCTTTAATTCAAGCGTTTTTTTTGTTCCTCTTCTCTCTCTTTTGGTCTGTAAATCTGGGTTGTGTTCGGCAGCCGGAACAAGTGGTTCAGATTTGAGTGTTAGCTGTTGATTTTAAGGGTGGTTGTGGTTGTGTTTAAGTTTGGGTATTGTTTGTTTAAAAAAAATTCAGATTTCATTTTGTTTAAATTTTTTTCCATATTTTAAAAAATTCAGGTTTTTTTTATTTTGAAAATTTTCCAGATTTTAAAAAATTTCCATATTATGTTTGTTAAATTTTTTTTTTCTAGATTTGATTTTATTTAAAGAAAAATTCCAGGTTTTTTTTATTTTGAAAATTTTCCAGATCATGTTTGTTAAATTGTTTTTCCGGTTTATGTTTTTTTTTATAAAAAAAATAGATTTTGTTCCATTGAAACAAAAATTCCTTCCTAAAAAAATAATATTTATTAGAGATCCATGGTTTCAAATATTGTTTTTCATTTTTTTTGTATGAGGAAATCTGGAAAATTTCCAAATCTATTCAAATCTGAATTTTTTTTTCCAGATTTCTGTAAACATATCAAGCCACCAATTAAACACACAACGGCAACCCAATTAAACACCCCGGGGCAGAGCAATTAAACACACAAAGGCAAATAAACACACCACGACAACCCATTTAAACACACCAGGGTAGACCAATTAAACACACCAGTGCAACTCAATTAAATACACCAGGGCAACTCAATTAAACACACCTTGACGAATCAATTAAACACACCAGGGCAACACCAAATTAAACACACCAAGTCTAAAAGAAAAAAAATACTAGAGGTCTGGGAAGAAGAAGAAGAAGAAGAAGAAGAAGAAGAAGAAATAGAAAAAAATATTGTTTTTTTCAGGAAGGAAGAAGAAGAAAAAGAAAAAGAAAAAGAAAATAGAGAATTTTTTTTATAAAGAAGGGCAATTTTGTCCAAATAGTGGATATTTTGGTAGAAACAATAAAAATGTTAATCGTGGGTAAAAACAATAAACCCATTAATTTTATGGTTAGTTTTAATGTTTATATATATATATATATATATATATATATATAGTCAGTTTCCTGTCAGTGTGCACTGATAGAATTATATAAGGATATTGAATGTAAGCCACTCATTTATAAAAGAGTTCTGACAAGTGCATACATACCAAGTTAAAGATGTTGGGGATTTGGACCGATGATCGCGGAAGCGTCATGCCTAATATATGCTCATAACTCATAGCAATTAATAATATCAATAGCAGAAAAATAAGATGAGAGAAAATAAATTAATCACAACACAAGATATACGTGGAAAACTTAAATCGGGTAAAAAACCACAGGCCATCAGGACGATAGAGAAAGTTCCACTATATGATAAATTGTTACAACCATATACTCCAGGATTCTCTCCCACACCTCAACCCCAAACCTTTGAGCTTTACCAGGTCCCCAAGCTCACAACCGAGCTTTGCATTATGACTCTCAGCTCACAAACGCTCACAAACGCTCACAAGATCCTCACTAAGAACCCCCAAATATCCCCTAGGTCTCCCCTGAATATCACCCACGGATCTCATACTTGATCCACTGATATTCCCTTGGATCCCTCCCCGGATATTCTCATGGGTCTCACACCCGGATCTTACTACTCTCTGATGTTACATGGTATTTCTTGACTCCACACAAAATAACCTAATTATAAGGTCTATTTATACTAACTATATGGAGTTTAAGATAAAAGGAAATCATACTCCTAAACATACAAAAATTACTTGTTCCACATAAATACTATTTTCTATTTATGACAAGTCTTCTTTTTAAGGGGAAATCATTTTCCTTCAAGTACATGACTTTCCTATTCTTCATGAAAACAAACTCTTTTTCCTTTTCCGATAAGCACAAAAACTTCCAGAAGAATTACTTTCCTTTTCGGCTGAATATTTCCCGTTTCACGCATGCTTATAATTGACTACGTTTCCGGTCACGGTTGGCCACCCGCTCCCTACACCGTTACAAGTCACCTGGAATGCATCACGTTTCCTTCCGGAATCCGATTCTTCAGTTCTTCTTTCGATCTTCAAATCTCCGTCAAACACCATCTCCAACTTTCAAAAGTTATCCCACGTCTCCAGGAAGTTTCACATCAGTTGAGTCTCGTTTGGTTAATATCTGGTTCACTTGAGAATACGAGCCAAAACCTAACAAAAGTATGTAAAACGAGTGGCTCACATTCAATGTCCTTATATAATTTCATCAATGCACACTTATGTGAAAATTTTCGTATATATATCAGTGTTCTAGTAATCGGCCTAGGCGGCCGATTAATCAGCTCAATTCGGTTAGGCGGCGAGTCACCGTGGCGAAATGGCTAAAATCGGCCATATTAGTCGGTCTCTGACTAATCGTCCAAATCGCCGATTAATCGGCAAATCGGTCTCTGTCTTCCATTGCCGCCGTCGTCAGTTCGCCGAGATCGCCATTACCATCGACAGCAAAACGATTCTACACTTCAATTCTTCTTCACCCAAAGCTGCCAAGGTCGCCGAAGGCAGCCGTCCGCCGTCGCGACCGCCATCGTCACTCATTTGGTCTTCCTCCAGTCTCCGCAGTTTAGCAAAAGAAAAGTCAGCAACGATGAAGATGATTGAGAAAAAGAAAACAAAAGAAGATGAATAAGAAGAAGATTCACATGAGTGTTGAAGTGTTGAAGAAGATTTATAGAAGAAGAAGATTCACATGGAGTCTGAAGTCTAAACATTGAAGAGAGAGAGAGAGAGCGTTGAAGAGTTTGGGAAACGAGAAGATGGGTTGAATAAATTAAAAAAAAAACAATTATGTGATGTGTGTCAGTGTGTGCCCCATCACTATGATGAGTGTTGAAATGTGGAACTCAGTGGAATTGCATGTGATGTGCGTGTGTCCCACCAAAATCACTTACAAATTTGTTTTTCGATTAATCGCTGATTAGTCGGCCTAGGCGCTAGGCGCCGGGTCTCCATCCGAATAGCGCCTAACGCTTACTAGAACACTGAAATATATATATCTTTGTTCACTTAGATTAGACAACTTCCAACTGCAAGAAAATAATTATTAGTTTCAATGAAAATTAATAACGGGATCGAGTTTAAACTCTTGAAAATTTCGGTAGAAATACAGTGAATATTGTCAATTTGCCATTAACTTCAAAATATTGAGAATATTTAGGAATATTTTTTAAATTGTTATCTATAAACTATTACAAATATCGGAAATATTATCGATTGCTTCTTCAAGAGAGGAGCATGTTTCGAGAGAATGTAACCCAGAACAACAACAATTCCTTTTAGCACAGCTATTGATTCGATGTTTAATTTACCAATAAAATACCATGACATGACGAAGATGTGGCACGTTATTTGGCGTATATTATGCTGAAATCCCATCATTGTAAAATTAATGTGCAATCTGCATGCGATTTTTTTTCACTAATCTATCTGATTTAATTAGTAATGCCAGTATGCCACCTAAGTTGTTGGCATGATTTATTCATTAAACAATCACTTGGTCAAAATTTTCTCACTCCTCTCTGCCTGTATATATACATCTTTCCGCCAACCTCGCTATCTCACAATCGTTCTACGTACCAATAAAACAACAATGTCGTCTCTTCTCCTCTTCTTTTTCTTGCTCTTTTCATCTCTCAATGTAAGCAAATTTGATGTTTTTTTTTTCATTTATATTTATAATCTCTTTAATTACTGGCCTTTTTATGTTGATTGTGTATTCTCTTTATTAAGGTGTTTAAGTACTATTAATGTTGGGTCATTTCCTATTAAACTTTTGTATTTAATCGTTACTAATATTGTATTAAAGCCTAGTTATTCTAGGAGTCCTTGATTCGAGTTGTTCACGTGATTATTTGAATTTGTTTTATGTTTCATAGCCTAGTTATTTCAAGAGTCCTGGATTCAGGTTTTCCGTCCGTCGGTCTTGCATGTGATGGAGTGTGTTAGAGTGCTTAAATACTATATATTTTGTTAGTCACCTTCCTATAGCTTAAGCTTTAAGGTCCGATAATTATTAAAACTTATTGTTCGATAATGTACAGGTTTCTTTTGTAGCTGCCAGAGACTTGAAAGGCGCCAAAGAGAACCAGTTCCCACCAAAAGCACACCTGACGCGATACTGGAACAAGAAGATCAACACCAATCTACCAGAATCTCACTTTCTTCACTCAAAGGCGTCGTCCCCATTAAATGCCGCCGACCTTGCAAATTTCGCCAAACTGACGGCGGCTCAAAACAACAACCCGCTCCCTCCACTCTACCCAGGAGGGATAGTGTTTAACATATACGGTCCGTACGAAGATTATTTAAAGAACGATATTAATTTCATTAATTACCATAGTAACAGCTCTGAATCCGAGTCGGAGGCTGCTGATCCTCCTCAGGCCGGTGAGGTGAGTAACAGAGTGGTAAATAAAAAAAAGGTGGCGATAAATAATAATAATAAAAGCTTGGAGCCAGGTAGATTCTTCCGAGAATCTAACTTGAAGAAAGGAACTGTCATGCCAATGCCTGATATTACAAACAAACTGCCTGAAAATACGTTTTTACCCCGGACCACTGTTAACAAAATACCTTTTTCGTCAATGGAACTGAGTGCCATGAAAGAGATTTTCAACGCTAGTGATAATTCTGCAATGGAGTGTATAATCAAGGACGTTCTAAAGGACTTGTGAGAGGAAACCCAACCAGGGGGAGACAAAACGGTGCGTTGCATCAGTGGAGGACATGATTGACTTTGCAACGTCAGTTCTTGGACGTGACGTGGCACTCCGTAAAACTGAGAACAGCAAGGGATCGAAGCAGAACATTTTGATCGGATCAGTGAAAAGAATCAACAGTGGTAAAGTGACAAAAGCTGTGTCATGTCACCAGAAGTTGTATCCTTACTTACTTTATTATTGTCATTCGGTTCCGGATGTTGCAGTGTACGAAGCCGATATTTTGGATCCAAAAACAAAGAAAAAGATCAATCATGGATGTGGCCATTTGTCACTTGGATACTTCTTCATGGTCAGCGGGTCATGAAGCTTTTCATGCCTTGGGTTCGTGTCCGGGGCAGATTGAGGTGTGTCATTGGATTTTTGAGAAGGATTTGATCTGGACCAATGGTGATCATTAAAATGATTAACCAAGAACTGAATCATTGTTGGATTAGAGTTTGTTCGATTGAATACTTGGGTTCTTCGTTTGTTTGTTTATTTTGAATAAAAGGTTAGTTCATTAGAGCCAAGATGGGAATAATTTGTTGATACATGAAATAGTTTGAATAAAAAAATGTTGAATTATATTTTCAAGTGGATTTTGCCTGGTAACTCTGTTCATGCGTATCTATTTATAAATGGACAAACTATGAATTGAGATGTAAATGAGATATAAAAGTAAGAACGTAAAAGTAAATATTATTTGTTAATTTAGCTCTTATATATTAATAAAGACTAAAGAGTCATGTTAATATGTGCCCGGAATATAAAACAAGTTAACAATACAAAATTTAAATAAACAATTCATGTATATTAAATAATATCAGTTAAATTAATTAATTAAATATTTAAATTGAATACACCCCCTTAGATTGCTTTGATAATTCTTTGAAGCACTTGCAACTTGCTGCAGCATGACTGTAATCTGAAGATCTAGCTGAAATTCTGTTGTACTTATAACTTATAAGGTTGTTGTTGAGTGATTTGTTCATAGCTTTCACATGGATGCAGGAAATTGATCATGAGAATAAGGTGTTGTTTCTGATTTTCTAAACATTTTATTGCAGGCTCATTTTGCCTATAGGCCGGCCTTGGAAGCTTTTATTTGCTCTCAATTTTTTCTAGAAAATATAATTAAACTACATTTGTGATGTAAAATTCGGATCTAGTTAATATTTGATAAATGATTTGAAATCAAATTAATATATATATATAGGTTTATTGAAAAATTATAAATATTTTTAATAGATTAGACTATATTAATTTAAATTTTTTATTTTAATATCAATCCATTCATTTTCATTAAAACCAAGGGTTGTCATCTATATATTATTAATTCTTTCCCTCTTTTTCACCATTGAATTGAGAGCAAATGAATGAATGGATATTGAAATCTAAATTTTAAATTGATATAGCATGATCCAATTTAATCATTTTTAACTTTTATGTTATGTAAATTTCGGAGCAAAATCAACAGACATAACTTCTCTAGCTTGTACATGCGAATTCCAACATTATTTTGTGGCCCTTAGATTGAAGTTCTTTTTTTTTTTTTTTTGAAAGGTTTAGATTGAAGAATTTTGAACGGATAAAATGAGTTCTTAGTCCTAGTATAACTTAAAAAATATATAATGAAAATAAAAGACTTCTACATTCACAACAATCTGATCACAAATTAAAGCAATGCCCAACTCCTAACATACACTAATTAAAAATGGAAAACAACAACCAATTAATTATTTAAGAGCTTTACCAATAATTGATCTTGTCATCTAATTAAACATTCTACAACTCCATTTAATTTTTTTGTGATAGTTGACAATTAGTTATTAAATATTATTAGAGATTTTTTTTGATGCTATCTATTTATCTACCAGGTATTTTTTTTGAAGTTTTTGCTAATAGGTAGGATTCGAACCGCTAATTCGATAGTTATTTATCTCAATCCCAAGTTCGTCAATGTACTAGCCGAATGAACTAAACCCATGTTGGCCAATATTATTAGAGATTGAGTTTGAGATCTTGTCGCCAAATAATTGTTGAAAGTACATATGTTTCGATTGGGCTAATAATAGATAATTAGGGTACGTTTGAACTTTGTAGGAAGTGCGGAGATAGTGGTACAATTTAATATCGGTATCTCTCGACTCTTATCATGACTCATGCATTGTGAAGACCCCAACATAAACCACCTCTCATGAGTCAAGACACCTGTCCATAATTTAATTCTTTCTTATTCGAACAAATTATTTTAAGAATAAAAAGATTTTATCTTAACAGCCAAAATCATCTAACCATTAATTGATCAATATTCTTGCTCCTCATCGTGCATTCGTGCTTGTACGTGATTAGGAGCAAATTATTATATACTGAAATATTCTCATTATTAATTATCCAAATTCCTCACCATCTTGCAATCTACATGCATGTTTGTTGGCATGCATGTTTAATTCATTAAACAAACTACTCTCAACACCTATAAATATCTTGCCACCAACGAATCAAATTGTATCCCTAAAACAACAATGTCGAAGCTCATCAAGTCTTTAGTCTTCTTCTTCTTGCTACTTGCGATTCTCAGTGTAAGCGAATTTGATTCTCTTTTCATTCATGTTGATTTTATTTTATTTTTCTTTCTAATTTGTTTCGACAATATATATTACAGGTTACTTTGGCAGCAGCCGGTCATGACTTGAAGAAAGCCAATAAAGAGAACCCTTTGACACCAAAAGCACACCTGAACCGATACTGGAACAAGAAGATCAATAACAATGTACCAAAATCTCACTTTCTTCTCTCAAAGGCATCACCCCCATTGAAGGCCATAGACATCGCCAATTTCGCCAAACTAGCCACCCCACAAAACAGCCCAGCCTTGCCAGGCATAGTCTTTAATATCTATGGTCCATACGAAGATATACTCAAAAACGATATAAATTTCATGAATTACGGTGGTACAAGCAATGAATCTTCAGTGCAGCCTGGTGAAGATGAAGGTGATCGACCAGCTGGTCCGCCGCCTGCTAACCCTCTGGTAAATAAAAAAAAGATGTCATACAAAAAAATGGAACCCGGTAGTTTGGTAACCAAAACTGTGGAGATCCAGCCTGGCACGTTCTTCCGTGAGTGGATGCTCAAGTCAGGAACTGTCATGCCAATGCCTGATATTAAAGATAAATATCCTAAAACCAAGTTTTTGAACAAGAATTTGGTTCCCAAAATACCCTTTTCGTCTTCGAAATTTAGTGACATGAAAAAAATGTTCCACGCTTGTGACAATTCAGCATTGGAGGGTATAATCAAGGACGCGGTCAAGGACTGTGAGAGGAAACCTAACCAGGGGGAGATAAAACGGTGTGTTGCATCGGCTGAGGACATGATTGTCTTTGCCACGTTAGTTCTTGGACGTGATGTGGCTCTACGTAAAACTGAGAACTACAAGGGATCGAAGCAAGACATTTTGATCGGATCAGTGAAAAGAATCAACGGTGGTATGGTGACCAAAGTTGTGTCTTGTCACCAGAAATTATATCCTTATTTGCTCTACTATTGTCATTCGGTTCCGGATGTTGCAGTGTACGAAGCGGATATTTTGGATCCGAAAACAAAGAAGAAGATCAATCATGGTGTGGCTATTTGTCACTTGGATACTTCTTCGTGGTTCGTAGGTCATGAAGCTTTTCGGGCTTTGGGTTCTGGTCCAGGGCAGATTGAGGTTTGTCATTGGATTTTTGAGAAGGATTTGATCTGGACCAATGTTGATCATTAAAATGATTATCCAAGAACTGAATCATTGTTGGATTAGAGTTTGTTCATTTGAGCCAAGAAGGGAATAATTTGTTCAATCAAAATTTGTTCATTATGTGAAATTGTTTGAATAAAAAAATGTTGAATTATTTTCAACGTGGAATAAATACTAGTGGAAATAGGGGTTTTAGCACTTTTTTGAGTTGGTGTTGCACGTGAGGCACTACTTTAATAACTTAAGTTTAAAAGGCGCCAAAGTAAGTGACTTTCAAAAATGCCCTTACTGTACACAATTTTAAATTATTTGTTTGACTTTAACTTTTAGAAGACACTTTGAAGTTGTCTGAGATCTACTTCTCTCTAACTATCTTAAAGAGAAAAGCTCTGTACCACTGAAATCCAAGTTCATCTTCTTCTCCAACAAGTTCGATGTTCATATAGTTACATAAGATCACTCAACTTATCATTTTCCTATCTCAGTTTCAACTTTATTCGTTCCTTTTCATTTGATCTCCGAGTCTTTTGTAAACCTTAAGCTGGTTGTGTGAATTTTGAATCTCCGAGCCTTTTTAAGCTATGTCCGAACCTTTCTAAACACTTTTCAAGCATTTGTGAAGTTGTGTTCGAACATTTTGCATAGTCGTTAGGTTTGTCAATAAAGCAGTGTCCGAACCTTTTAAAATAGTGTCCAAGCCTTTTACATTAGTGTCTGGCTTTTTACATCAGTGTCTGAGCCTTTGTAATTACATTTCAAGCCTATTGTAAGTGTTTCTGAGCCTTTTGTCCAAGCCTTTTAAAGTAGTGTCTGAGCCTTTTACATCAATGTCTGAGCCGTTTACATTAGTGTACGAGCCTATGTAATTACATTTCGAGCCTTTTGTAAGTGTTTCAGAGCCTTTTGTATAAACCTTAGGTTTGTCAACTCTGTATCTCCGAGCCTTTTAAGTACTGACCCGAGCCATTTGACATGTGACCCGAGCCATTTGACCCGAGCCATTTGACATGTAACCCGAGCCTTTGTGAAGTTGTGTCCGAGCCTTTTGCATAGTCGTTAGGTTTGTTAATAAAGCAGTGTCCAAGCCTTTTAAAGAAATGTCCGAGCCTTTTAAAATAGTGTCCAAGCCTTTTAAGTACTGACCCGAGCTATTTGACCACCACGAGCTCGGCAGGGAGCTCGACCTCCCGAGTGTATCGGCGTAGCGCCACTCTGTCGTCGTTCGAGTGATTGTTTGGGTTTCAACGGGACTTTCTCTCTCTACTTCACAACTCTGTCAATGTAACCTTAATGAAAGAAATCTGATGTGGAACAACTGTTGGAGGTATTTTTGTCCGTTCACCATAATAGGTTTCTTTTAAACATAAGTTATTAAAACAGTAATAGTGTTGAAAATACACCTCCAAAAAGTGTTATTTAATTTTTAGGCCCATAACTACTAAGGTTAACATTTTTACACATCTCACATTTGTATTTCATTTCGGTTATCAATCGTTACCTCATGATGGGTTGGGTTACAACTTACAAGTGCTTATTATTGAAATCGTGAAGGTAAACATTATTAGCTCTTATGAAATAAGGAGTTATGTTAATATGTGTCGTAATAGTTTAACAACACCATCAATATTATTATCGTTTACCGATTTGAAATTCTGTTATATATATATATATATATATATATGATGACGACGACGACGACCGATAACGATTCTAATCTAAGATATTCCTTGCTAAACTGAATAAGTGTTGTTACCATTTAGCCACGCGGTGGTGTAACTGATCAAGTTTTTGTTGATTGATTTATTATAGCTTTCACATTGATGCAGAAATTTGATGAGAACATGCTGCTTCTTGTTCTTGATGCTGTTTCTGATTTTTCTAAACATTTTATTGCTGGCTGATCATTTTGCCTGTGGGCCTTGGAACTTGGACGCTTTTATTTGCTTTCTATTTCCTTAGAAATTATAAAGCATATTTGCGATGCAAATTTCGTATCTAGTACTGAATATTTGATCTGTGAAATTAAATTAAGATATATAAAGGTTGTCAGGTTTATTGAAAATTTATAAATATTTTCAACCGATTAGGCTATAATAACTTAAATTTTTTATTTTAGTATCAATCCATTCATTTTTATTATATACAATGGTACATTGTCATCTATATATTATTAATTCCTTTCCTTTTTTTCACCATTTCTTTGTGAAGAAATATATGAATTCCATAACCAATGGTTCACATGTAACGCACTGATATAAGTTATATCAGTGCGCACTGAGGAAAAAATGACTATATATATATATATTCTTTTTCTCCTCAATGCGTACTGATATAAAATACATTAATGCATTGCATGTGGACCATAGATTATGGTTAAACACCGACAAGTGCATACATACTGGGTCAAATCAATTTTATATATAAATATATATGAAAGTTTTCACCTCAGTGCGTTGCATGTGGACTATTAGATTCAATTATTTTGACCCAGTCTATATGCACTTGTCTGTGCTTAACCATAATCTATCTATCGCACATATGCAATAACCGATGATATTTATCGCACACTTGCAATAACTGATAATATTTATATCAATGTACACCGAGGAGAAAATAATTATATATATATATATAATTAAATATCTAAAAGTTTCATAACAATATCAATAACCATAACTTCTCTTTTACAAATTCCAACGTAATTTTGTCGCCCTTAGATTGAAGTTGGTTTTTTTTTTTAATGGATTAGATTGAAGAATTTTGAATGGATAAAATGAGTTCTTAGTCCTAGAGTTTATATAACTTGAAATTTTTCATAAATAACAATGTGCACTAGAACTTATTGTAAGTAGATATTTTCTTTCTTCTATTTTTTTTTAGAAAAAAAAAATCTAACATCAGGTCATGAATTTGCCTTGCTATATACGTACGTACCCATTTTTTGTTGTTTTTTTAGGGTAAATTGCACTGAACCCTTTGAGGTTTAGATAAGTTACACTTAGATAGAAAAATTTCATTATTATACACTAACACCCCCAAAACTTAAATTTGACTTTTAAAATACCTAAAATGCCCCTAATTATATTATTTTATACTTTATTTATTTTTTTTGCCTTTTAACCAAAAACTTTATAAACTTTAATAAAAATAAAAAACTAAATAAAAAATATGATTCATTAAAAAAATAAATATTTTTAAAAAATTAAATAAATAATAGTTTTAAAAAATTAAATAAATAAATAGTTTTGAAAAATAAAATAAATAAATAGTTTTAAAAAATTAAATAAATAAGTAGTTTTAAAAAAATTAAATAAATAGTTTTAAAATGTAAATAAATATATAAAAAAAATCAAAAACATTAAATTTTTTTAAGGATATCCATTAGGGCAAATTACACTGAACCCCTTGAGGTTTGGACAAGTTACACTTAGATGGAAAAGTTTATTTATTATACACTAACACCCCCAAGACTTAAATTTGACTTTTAAAATACCTAAAATGCCCCTAGTTATATTATTTTATATTTTTTTACCTTTTAACCAAAAACTTTATAAACTTTAATAAAAAACAAAAAACTAAATAAAAATATGATTCATTAAATAAATAAATAGTTTAAAAAATTTAAATAACTAGGTAGTTTTAAAAAATTAAATAAATAAATAGTTTTAAAAAAATTAAGTAAATAAATAATTAAAAAATTAAATAAAAAAGCAATAAAAAATCAAATAAATAAACAGTTTTAAATAAATAAATAGTTTTAAAAATAAATGAAAAAATGAAAAATATTAATTTTTTAAGAATATCCATTAATAGGGACAAGATAAGCTCTAAATATCCAAGAAGTGTTGGGAACTTTGAAGCTTCTCTCACCATCATCTTTACCGTAAAAGTTTGGATATTTAGAGTTTTTCTTGTCTCTATTAATGGATATCCTTAAAAAGTTTAATGTTTTTGATTTTTTTCATTTATTTATTTACATTTTAAAACTATTTATTTTTTTTAAACTACTTATTCATTTTATTTTTAAAACTATTTAATTATTTTATTTTTAAAAACTATTTATTTATTTAAACTATTTATTTACTTAATTTTTTAAAACTATTATTTATTTAATTTTTTAAAACTATTATTTATTTAATTTTTTAAAACTATTATTTATTTAATGAATCATATTTTTTATTTAGTTTTTTATTTTTATTAAATTTTATAAAGTTTTTGGTTAAAAGGCAAAAAATAATAAAGTATAAAAAATATAACTATGGGGATTTTAGGTATTTTAAAAGTCAAATTTAAGTTTTGGGGGTGTTAGTGTATAATAATGAATTTTTTTTATCTAAGTGTAACTTGCCCAAACCTTAAGGGGTTCAGTGCAATTTACCTTATCCGTTAATAGGGACAAGAAAAACTCTAAATATCCAAACTTTTACGGTAAAGATGATGGTGAGAGAAGCTTCAAAGTTCTCAACACTCCTTGGATATTTAGAGCTTATCTTGTCCCTATTAATGGATATTCTTAAAAAATTAATGTTTTTAATTTTTTTCATTTATTTTTTAAACTATTTATTTATTTAAAACTATTTATTTATTTGATTTTTATTACTTTTTTATTTAATTTTTTAATTATTTATTTACTTAATATTTTTAAAACTATTTATTTATTTATTTTTTTAAAACTATCTATTTATTTAAATTTTTTAACTATTTATTTATTTAATGAATCATATTTTTATTTAGTTTTTTATTTTTATTAAAGTTTATAAAGTTTTTGGTTAAAAGGTAAAAAAAATAAAGTATAAAATAATATAACTAGAGGCATTTTAGGTATTTTAAAAGTCAAATTTAAGTCTTGGGGGTTATAATAAAGAAACTTTTCCATCTAAGTGTAACTTGTTCAAACCTCAAGGGATTCAGTGTAATTTGCCTTTTTTTTAATATCTACTCCCAACTGGTTTTTTTTTTTTTTGGAAAACCGAATGGGTCATTGGGTCTGTCAATATGGGCCAATATCTATTCGCAATTGTTGTTTTTTTATTTTTTGAAATTTAATACCAAGTGTCATGGGTTTAGGAAAAAATTCTCCACCATATGTTTATAAAATACGTATGATAACACTTGAACACGTGCCCCTCCTCTCCTCTTCTATTATTATCTTTTTGTCATCTCCTTTAAAAAGTTAGGGTAAATACACTCACCTCCCCATAAGTTTGGCATAAATACAGTTAGAGAGTAACTATGCATTTATCTACTCATACCTTCATTGTTCTTAAAATTTAACTAATAAAAAGACAAAAATGTCTTTAGTTATTAAAGTTTAAAAATAAATATAATCATTTTATAAAACAATAATTAAATTAAATTAATTGAAGGTAATCATTTTAATGGAATATAATTAAAATGAAAAAATAACAAATAATTTTTAAAATTTTAAATTATCTTCATTTTTTTTTACAATCCATAAAGGTTAGTTATTAAAAATGAAAATATTTTAATAGCTATTAAATTAATTATTTTTTACTATTTTTGAATTTTATATTTTAAAACGATCAACCAAAATTTTTAATTTGCAAATGAAGATGATTTTTTTTTTAAAATTAATTCATTTTTTTCTTTAAAAATAGTAAAAAAAATTAATTTAAAAATAAAGAAAACTTTAAACTTTAAAAATAGTTTTTTTTTTCATTTTAAAATTATTTTTAATTTAAATAATTATTTTCAATTAATTTAATTTATTTTAATTGTTTATTGTTAAATTATTATCTTCATTTTTAAATTTTAATAACTAAGGAAATTTTGGTCTTTTTATTAATACAATTTTAAGGGCAGGGAAGTCCGAGTAGATAAATGCATACTTAATCTCTAGCTGTATTTATATCAAACTTCAAGGGATGTGAGTGTATTTACCCCTAAAAAATAAAAGAAAAAACAAAAATAGCTTAATATTATCAAAAGCTTTAATAAACTCATTAGTTTTACATATATATAATGAAAAAAAAAAAAAGACTTCAACATTCACTACCATCTGATCACAAAGCAATGCCCAACGCCTAACATACACAAATTAAAAATGGATAACAACAACCAAAAATTATTCAAGAGATTTACCAATAATTGATCTTGTCATCTAATTAAACATCTCCAGCTCCATTTTATTTATATGTAATAGTTGACAATTAGAATATTAAATATTATTATAAATTGAGTTTGAGATCTTGTCGCCTAATAATTGTGGAAAGGATATATGTTTTTATTGGGCTAATAGTTATAGATAATTAGGGTTTGAAGTTTGTAGTGTGTGTTACAATTTAATATTGGCATCTCTTGACTCTTGTTATGGAATTTGAATCATCTGTTAATCTTTTTCCCGTCCTCATATAATCTCATGACACATACGTATTGCAATGAATATGTGGTTAATATGTGATTGGTTTTCACAATGATCATTTTATCAACAATCAATCATATGTTTTAAAAAAGTCAGAAAAAGATCAAATCAGCAGAAGATCTAAATCCCTTGTCATGACTCTTGTGGAGATCCCGGCCAACATAAACCACCTCTCTCAAAACACATCGACATACATAACCCAGTACAAGAAAAAATGGTTATTGGGACGATTTTTTTCGTCTCAATAACCCAAAATTCATCCCTTTAGACCTATTGGGACGAAAACATTTGATTCCAAATTCTGTTGCCTCAGATGGGTCACAATAGCATCTTTGGGACGTAAATTCAAATTCATCCATAAAGAGTGCCTATTGCGACGAAATATAAATATAATAAAAATTTTGTCATTTTGAAATGAAATCTAAATTTCGTCCGAAAGAGAGAAAAAAAAGTCAACATGACACACTCTAGCGCACCCTATCCATTTCAATCCTTCTACCATTGTTTTCGGTGGGTCTTGACCTCGTGACCAAGCAGGAAACAACTCAAAAGGTTGGCTTTACCATCAGACCACACGTTTTGTGTTACTAACAATTGCACAATATTTATATATAACCTATATAGGTTGTTAAATTTTCATTGATAATTTTAAATCAAATTCTTATTGGAAAAAAAAATTTGTTTGATAAATTTAAATTTTATTCCATTAATCAAAATTTTAATTTCAATGATGGTTGTGCACCTCTCTTCCATACTTAGTGGTCAGGGGTTCGAGTCCCACCTTACACATTTTACAAGCATGTGTGGGGAGTTTTCTCCAACTTTATGGGAGCAGTCATCTAACTGATTGTGAGAGTTGTAGTCCATATGTAACATCTTCCTGATATTGGGAGTAGTATTTCAGATCGTGCTTGTAGAGTCTAATTAATCTCGATAGGTCCCGACAGTAGTTGTATTTCAAAAAAAAAGTGATAGACATATATTATAAAAGTTTAATTTATATTGGGGTGATTATTTTTCGTCTTTTTACATTCGATGGTGTAGAGCTTAAACCATTACACTACACAACTTCAACTTTGATAAATAATGCAAAACTATTTATATATAATGTAAATATGTTATTAAATTTATTTTTTTATTAAAATTAATATTGTATTGAACAAATTTTAAAAAATTATTACTATATAATATAAATTGATTCTAATAATCTTTATAAAAAATTATAAAAAAATGTTTATTAGATATTATTTTATTAAACTATTAGATCAATGGTTACAAGAACGAATCATGAATGCAACTCCCACTTCAGTAGAGATTTCTCTCCGCATTTACGATTTAATGAGTAAATTTAGACTCAAATCTTTATTATAAAAGAGAAGGAAAAGTGTCCATCTACTTTGCTAAAGGTGATTGAGAATTTTTTTTTTGTCCCAATAGCCAAATAATCGTCCCTATAGAAATATTGGGAAGAAAAAAATTCGTCCCAAATTACATTGCCTCAGGTGGGTCGCAATAAGTTTTTTGGGACGAAAATTAAAATTCGTCCCTAAAGACTACCTATATGGGTGATTTTTTTTTCGTCTCTTTTCATAATATATTGGGACGAAATTTGTCGTCCCTTATGACAACCTGTAGGGACAAAAGAAAAAAAAACATCAGCGTTGAGTTCTCCACCGGAAACTGAAGCAAGGCTTATCCAACTTGCTACTACTTCAAATTTGTTAAGTAAAGCATACTATTTATATATAACCTCTATATGTTATTAAATTTTTATTGTAGACTAATTCCAATAATTTCTTTTCTTGTTAAAAATGTTTATTGTAGCATTTAATTAAACTATTTTTTTTAAATCAAATATTGTCAGATGAAAGGATCTATCGTTAATCGTACACGGAATAAAGAGACTTTCTTTATATTTTTCAATTTAATAGATAAATGTAATATTTGAATTCCTATCACAAAATAGAAAGATAAATGTACAACAACTTTTCTAAAAAGTGATTTTGCAATTTAGATTCTTATATATTATATTTATAAATATATATATATATAATTTTTAGTAATTTTTTGAATTAATCTATAGTAATTAATATAAAAAGAAGTGAAAATTTTAATTATATATGTCTTAGGAAAAACTTTAAAAAATAAAGTTAAAAAATGAAAAATATAATCTCGATAAATCATTATTAGCAATAAATATTATATTTGTCGTAATAAAATAACCTCTACAATTTCTTTTTTTTTTCTTTTCTTTTCTTTCCAAAAAAATGTTAAACTTTTTAGAGACGAATAATTTTCGTCCCAACAGACATCCTATTGGGACGAATGATTTATTTCGTCCCAATACACAACATATTGGGACAAATTATTTTTCATCCCTAAAAGTCTTGTTATTTTTACACTTTTTAGGGACGAATAATTTTTTTCATCCCAATAGACATTCTATTGGAACAAATATTTTTCGTCCTTAAAAGTTTCTTTAGGTTTGAAATTTTTAGGGACGAACATGTTATTGCGTCCCAATAGACGTTCTATTGGGACGAATAAAATTCGTCTCAATAAATTTCGTCCCTATAGCCAAATTTTCTTGTAGTGACCTCTGACCTCTGTAGATGATAACGATGTTCATTTAGCCTAAAATGCTCACCCAACCTGACAATGTTAGGTTGTTTAACAGGTATATATATATATATATATATATATATGTGTGTGTGTGTGTGTGTGTGTGTGTTTGGGTAAGTTGCCGTTAATAGTAATGTTACTAGGTCAATTTCAGTCTTTAGATTTCAATCCAATTGTGTATAAAAATGAAAGATTAAAAATTAAAACAAAAAGTAATCAACTTTCTCACATAACTACACAGTAATCTTGCTGTTAATAGCAATGTAGTAATATATATATATATATATATATATATATATACAATAATTTTCAAATAAATGAATGGCTCATTTTACATATTTTGACTTGGCATGTATGCACTTGTCAAAATTCTTTTATAAATGAGTGGCTCACATTCAATGTCCTTATATAATTCTATCAGTGCGCACTGACAGGAAAAGGACTGTATATATATATATAATATATATATATATATATATATATATAAGTTATGTTTATACATATATTATTTCTTGTCATGATCATAATTTAGTCATGGCCTTCTTTGAACAAATGCTTGTAAGAACAATAGATTTTAAGCAGAATTTCCTATAAGTTCTATTTGTTGTGATTTGTCACCTTTATAAATGTCTTTTCTAATTTATTACTTTAGTCCTAACTTTTTCCAAAACTCATCACTTTATCCCATTTGACCAAATATGTGAAAGTCAACTATTTTAAAACCTATGAAAGTACACTTTTGCCCTTATTACTATTTAATTTAATTAAAATGATTATATTAGCTTTAAATTTAAATAAAAATAAAAAATTCTCAATAATAAAATCTTTAAATAAATCTATTACAAAAAAATCTTAAAATAATAATAATAATAAAATCCATTATTTGTTTTGTATTTTTTGTCATAATGGATGTTTATTTAGCTAAAATGATTATCTTAGCTTAAAATGATTTTTTTTCATAATTTTTTTGGTAACTATTTATCTAAGATTTTATTATTGAGAATTTTATTGTTTTCCATTTTAATTTAAAGCTAAGATAATCATTTTAGCTAAATAAAAATCCATTATGAAAAAAAATACAAAATAAGAAAAATTAATGGATTTTTTTATTATTTATTTAAGCTTTTTTTGTAATATATTTATTTAAGATTTTATTATTGAAAAGTATACTATTTTCATTTTAATTTAAAGTTAAGATAATCATTTTAGCTAAATTAAATAGTAATAGAGGCAAAAGTGTACTTTCACAGGTTTTAAAATAATTGACTTTCACATATTTGGTTAAATGGACTAAAGTGATGAGTTTTGGAAAAAGTAAGGACTATAATGATGAATTTAAAAAGACATTTATAAAGGTGACAAATCACCAAAAATGTAGGACTTATGTGAAATTCTGCCTAGATTTTATCTTAACATAAATATTATTCCGGGCACGGATATTGACACTCTGGCGGACCAATGAAAGGGCTACCCCGGGCTGTAGCCCTCTTGAAAATATATATATATATATATATATATATATATATATATATATATAAAGTTAATTACATAAACAGCTCCTAAGGTATGATAATATCATATGAATATGATATGTTTGTTTAAATTTAGTAAAATGTAAATATTTTGTTGTTCAAATAAGTGGTAAAATTACACATAATATTATGGCTTCTAACATTATAGAATTAATTCATTTGTAAGTTTAAATAATTTTTGTTTGAACTACAAATTTAAATAATTGTTTATACATAAATTTTACAATGTATTTTATATTATTGAGTAGTCCATTATTGGTGTCATCTTATTATTAAAAAATTAAACAAATAATATCATCAAGAATCATATAAAAATTTTGTTATTCTTAATCAATGGCTCGTATGTCTTGTATTAACTTTATTATATCAATGTGCACACAGGAGGAAAAATGAAAAATCACAAGAGTTTTATTTACATTGCACACCAAATTTAATAAATTTAGTGTGAAAGTTTGTGAGCCATTAAATAAACATTAGAAAATATTGACTAAACAAAAGTAGATAAATCCAACTATTGATAGCTAATGAGTTGTCTTTGTAATGTTAGTGTGTAATGAGGGACGAAATATGTGCAAAATGAAAAAAAAAACTACCAAACCCCCCACCCGCCATCAGATCAACCCCAATTAATGTTTCATTCCCGATAAGTATCGAACCTGAGATATCAAGTTGTAGAAAATGCATTATGTTTATATATAAACTACAAATGTTATTAAATTTTTATTGATTATTTTTAAATCAAAAATGTTATTTGTAGATTAATTCTAATAATATAATTTTATATAATAGATAAATCGATATTAAAAAACATTTACTTTAGCATTTAATTAAACTTTTTTTTTAAATTATATATCGTCGGATCAAAGGGTATATCATTAACCGTACTTGGAATAGAGATGTTTCTCTATATTTTACAATTTAATAGATAAATGTAAGACTTGAATTCCTACCATAAAAAAGGAATGTGAAATGTACAATAACTTTTCTAAAATGTGGTTTTGCATTTTAGATTCTTATTATCATAATTATAAATAAAAATAATATATTTTTTCATAATTTCATGAATTAATCTATAGTAATTAATATAAAAAAGTGAAGAAAAATTAATTATTAATCTATCCTTTAGGAAAAACTTTTTAAAAAATCAAGGTAAAAAAAGAAAAAATATAATCCATGTAATCATTATCAGCAACAACTATTATTTTTGTCTCAATAAGTCCCCAAATCTCAAACTTTTTTTTTTAAATCTCAAACTTTCTAGAGACGAATAATTAATTTCGTCTCAATAGACATCTTATTCGGATGAATAATTTATTTCGTCCCAACAAAACTTATTGGGACAAATTTTTTTCATCCCTAAAACTCTAGTCATTTTTGCACCTTTTAGGAAAGAATAATTTATTTCATTTCAATAAACATTCTATTGGGACAAATTTTTTTCGTCCCTAAAACTCTCATCATTTTTACCCCTCTTAGGGACGAATAATATGTTCCATCCCTATAGACGATCTATTGGGATGAAAAAGTTCGTCCCTAAAGGTTTCTTCAAGCTTGCAATTTTTAGGAACATATTATTGCGTTCCAATAGACGATCTATTAGGATGAATTTTGTTCGTCCCAAAAAGTTTCATCCCTATAACCTGATTTTCTTGTGGTGTAAGAACAAGAAGTTTAAATCATTGAAACATTAACACAGTAAAGATAACAAAACAAAAATGTTGTAAATGTTCTTCATATATATTAGAAACACAGTTGCAGGTCCCAAATCAACCATAAGTTTCCTTCAAATAGTCTAGTTTCAGTTGCTTTACGATATATATATATATATATATATATATATATATATATAATTTTTCTATTATAAGTTCGAACTAATATAAGATATATCAGTTCCTTGTATGTAGATCATTGGATTTAAATGCTTTGACTTGACTGCATGCATTTGTCAAAGCATTTTTTAAATCCAATGGCCCATATGCAAGTAACCGATATAACTTACATCAGTTCGAACTGACAATAGAAAAACTGTATATATATATACAGTCTTTTTATTGTCAGTTCGTCCTGATATATTTTATATAATGACGGAGAATGTGGACCACAGATTATGGAGAAGTTTTGACAAGTGCATACACTTTGAGTCAAAGTATGTAAATCTAATGGTCCACATTCTTCGTCCTGATATATTTTATATCAAGACAAACTGGCAATAGAAAAATTGTATATATATATATATATGATCATCTCTTGCATATTATGTTATTCAACAAAAAGCTCAGAATATAATCTAGTATTAATTATTTCTAAATTATTGTTTATCATAAGTTTTTTTAAAATAAAAAGATAATCTAAGATATATGTGTAATTAATGGGTGTACGTAATATTTAATTGGTTTATTTGTAATTAAATTGATTTGTCCTTCTTGGTAGATTTGAGATATTTTGTAATTAAAATTTTTATTAAAATATGGGTGTGCTTATCATATTTATAGAAGTCGATATCAGCACCCTATTATTCCTTGTCAGTTGTCCAGATCATAATTTAATCATGGCCTTCTTCGAACAAATGCTTAGAGCATCTCCAATGCAACCGTGGCTTGGGAAAAAAATAGATACCACATAGGATTAATAGATAGTATGTTAAAATTTGTATCTCCAATGCAACTGTCCAGAGACAATCTCAAGCTGACATGGCAAAAAAAAAAATAGACACTGTCAACATGACTGTCTACTTTAAGAGACTCTGTTAGACAGCTATTTTTCAGGCTTAGTCAGCAATCCCGCTTTTTCTTTTCATTAAATTTTCATCTCCCCGCTCTTTCTCTTTTGGCGCTGAAAGACCTAAAAATAAAATCACACTATCTCTTATGTATTCTCCTCAAATTTCTTTTAGGTCGATTCCTTCTTCCATTTTGAAAGATCAATTTCGTCTTCCGCTTTGAAAGATCGATTCCGTCTTCCATTTTGAAAGATACGACAAGTTCTTCTTCCTCTCCAACTTTTTCAGCAATTTAGTCTTTAAAACTTAGTGAAAAAAAAAACAATTCTCATTCAAATTGAATATTTCTCTGTGAAATCTTTGGCTTGTGTCAATTAGTGGTTCCAGACTTCCAGCTCTAGGGTTCGCTGATTCTACACTTCATTTCGGTAATTAATTTGTTGTTATGTTGTTTTATAGAAGTTGTGATTTTGTTTTTGTTCTTCAATCTTTATTTATTTATTTTTGGATATTTATGTGTTGGTGTTTTTTTCTGTCTGTTATTATGTTATTAAATACACTTTGATGATATTATGATGTTGCAAACGATATAGATTCGAACGATGTAGCCGACAGCTTGGCTAAGAAGGGTTCTTTGATGGAAAGGGATATTGTTGAGTGCAGAGAGTTTTAGTTTTCTCTTGCTTCTTGTTCTGTTTTGCTGGTGCTGTCAGCTCTGTTTTTGTAGGGTTGTTCATGTGGTTTTCTTCTGTTGTAGTTTGGTTTTGCTGCTGTTTTTAGTGTGCTCTGGTTTGGGTTTTCTCTCTAATAAAGTACGCTGATTTCAAAAAAAAATGATATTATGATGTTGCAATTCTTCACAAGTTTGGAAACTTTGATTGTGTTTTGTTTGTTTTCATGTAATTGGGGCGATGTGAATTTGAATTCGTTGTTTTGAGATTAGCATGAATCTTGTGTTTTGTTGTTGAATTTGTGTTTACATGTTCTTTATTGTGAATATGCAGCAAAAAGACCACACAGGCACACAAGAGTATCCATGAAGAACAGTCACATTAGAACCTGTTTAGAGTGAAGTCTGTGTAAGTAAAGTTATCATTTTTGCAATATCATGAACACTCTACTTTTCTTTTATATGTTTATATATTCCAACCGTATAAAATAACTTACAATGAATTGCTTTGAGTTTGGAGTTTGTAGTGTGGAGTACTGGTTACTTAATCAGAGATTCATAGAAAAATTTATATGTGCAATGGAGATTGAATTAAGATTGAATTAAAATTGATAGTGATTTGATAGAAGTTTCTTTAAAGAATCTTTCTCTTGTAATGCTAATGATAGACTTCTAAATGATTCTAAGAAAGGACAACTTTTAGAGGTGATGAATCTCAAAACTGTAAAAAAATTATTTCTTTTTGTTCCTTAGGGGACAAATATCTGCTGATAATATTCATGACATAGTTACAGTACTACACAGAAACACTCAAATAATGTTTTTAGATAATGGTTATGTTATGTACTGCTACGTCTAATATATATGTGATACTGGACCTTGGTTGGTTGCCTGAAGCACGCTATCAAGGTGAATTTGGTGGCAAGTATTTAAGAAGTACTGAAGTAAGTTCATGATTTGAGTTTTTCGGTTGTATTTGCAGTGTTCTTTTGCTTATTTAATGGTGCTGCTTGATAGTTGTGAACATTCTAGATGGATAAAGTACTTAATTGACACAGTAACATCTTCATTGGATTTTATTTACTGATTTGAGATGCTTATTAGCTAGGTATCAATAGAAGAGTTAGAGTATGCTTGAAATGCTGTTGTGAGTAGGTTGATTATTGTTATTAAATAGTTTTTGTGTTAATAATTGATAGGTAGTGGTACCCTTCCATCATGATTTGGGGTGGAGGATGCATGAGTAAAACATCTCTGCTGTCAGCAACTATTTGTAATTGGTGCTTTAACATAGGAATTAAATCTGATCTCTCATAACCTAAGATCCACGGTTACACATTAGATTTTAAAGTTTGTTTGCTTGTTTTTTGCTTTTTTTTCTTTTTTGAACTTTGAAATTAGATTTGCATTAGATGTGATTGAATAGTCATTTCCAATTCTCCTAACTTTGATCTAATCATGTGGTGTTATTTTGTGTAGGCATTATTTTTGAATGGATTCACAAGAGTCTTAACATTTCTCTCAATTTCAACACCTTCCCGATGACACTAGACATATAAATGCTAATGACTCGCTCAATACTCAACATATCTTTAACTCCTTGCAAATCCACCCACAAACCTCTATGCCACAAGCTAACCAATTTGGTCCATTAAACATACCGTTCCAACCCAATTTTGCCTTTAATTCAATGAATGCTTTATATCCTTCTCATGTTCACCAACGGTTTGGATCTGGATTCTCGTTCCAAAGTCTATTGGATGCTCCCAAACTTCCATTTGATACTCTAACCTCAAATACATCCAAACGATCCAACAAAAAATGCAAAGCCACCAAAAAGTCCAATATCTCTCAAACTTCGTCCCTCAACAAAAAGTGGACTAAAAATGAAGACATTGCACTAACAATGGCATGGCTATATGTCTCTGTTGATTCTGATATTGGAAATAATCAGAAAAATTCAGCAATGTGGAATCGTATTTTACAAACTTGGAGGGACAATATGGATGTATATGATGAGGCTCGTACCACCAATAGCTTAGGATGTCGTTGGGGAAAGATACTAGATGCGGTAAACAAATTCCATGTATTATATGAGCGATTGGAAAGAACTCCGCAAAGTGGAACAACCCCGGAAGATATGGTAATTCTCTTTAATGTTGTTTACAAGTACTGACATTAGAAATTTTCATCTGTTATAAGAGATATTTAGAATTAATGCTTATTTACTTATTTTTTTGTATTTTTGCTTTCTCTCTTGTTTTATTTGTAGGAAAGAGAAGCAATACGAATGTATGAGGACATTACTAATGGAAAACCATTCAAATACGAGCATTGTTGGGAGATCTTAATAAAAAATCCAAAATGGTGTTCAAAAGAACTTACCAAGACAGCTGACTCCAACAAGCAAAAGTCTGTCAATGATAGTAAGGTATTAATTTTGATGGGGTTGTGCGCCCGCAAGGAAGGAAAGGTACTAAAGAGAAAAAGAGGCGATTAAATGACGAAAAGGGCGTGGTTGATGCCTTATACAATTTACAGAGCACTCTGGAAAAGCAAATAAAAGTTAACGAAGAAGAGTTGGAGTTGAAAAGAGAAAAATAAAAGAAAGAGTTTGAGCTGCGAGAACAAACAATGAAAAAAGAGATCGAATTAAAAGAGAAAGCTCAAAAAATGAAGGAGAAAGATCAACAATTGAAAGAGAAGGATCAACGATTGAAGGAGAAAGAACAAAAAATGAAGGAGAAAGCTCAAAAGAGACAAGAACAAGACCGCATTTTGAACCAGGATGTCAACAAACTTCCACTGGCGTTACGTTCGACTTTTGAAATATATCAAGCTCAAATATTGAAGGAATGGGAAAATGATGGCCTTTTTGGACAGGTTTTTACGAATAGTGATGATGACAAGTAAATTGTTTTCTTAGGCATGATTTTATACAAGTATTTGATTTTCTTAATTAAAAGTAGTTTGGATTTTTGTGTCTGTTTCTTTTGAATTGACAATTCTTTAGGAAGAAGTTTGTTTCTTTTGGGAAGAAGTTCGTTTGAGAAAAAAACATGTGACTAGAAAAATGATATAGTAGGTTTCATTCTTTTTATTCCAAATAAAGTTGTCAGTAATTCTCATGTGTGCTTTTGCAGCTGTAGGCTGATGTAGCTTTTTTGCTTGTGTGTTTGTGTCAGTAATTCTCTAACTTTACAGTAATCTTGTTAAAGTTCATATGGGCAAAATATCCAATTTCGTTTAAGATTCATAATCAAATGTTAGATACAAATGGAATCAATTCTAGATCTCCATTTAGTTATCCAAATGAATGCTATTTCTAGATACATTCAGCATTTCAGTTGCGTGTTGCCATGATCAATAAGCATATCTCACAGAAATACCTCCATTTGATCAGTTTAACAAAACTTGCTTTGAGTTCTATAAGCAACTTAACTCTACAAGACTTTTAACAAAAGAAGGTAAAGCTCCTATTTAAAAGACAATTAGGGCTTGAATTTAAAAAGCAAGGGCGCGATTTGTAGCTCACTGTTTCTAGGCCATACCTCCACAAAATTGATTTGCTCCAAAATAAGTGACATTTGGCTTCAATATAGTCCACCTAGCTTATAGGAGTCAAACTGTTACCTATAAATATTTTCTAGAATATATAAATGTTTTCTTCCTTTGCAAAAAAAAAGAGTCAAACAGGTACATTTTAAATTAAGGTGAACCAATTACTTCACCAAGAAAAAAATATGACATGTACACTGTCAACAACACTTACTAAAAACAAAAATTAAGAAAATAATTTAAAAGTTAATATCATAGACATTAAGCAGTCTGTCGATCACCATATATAACCCTCAAGTGATTGATGAGATCAATCTTTAAATCCGTGTGCACCTTTTTGTTTTGAACTTGTTTCATTCGATTTATCATTCTAGAGACAAGAAAAGTGTAGTCATGCTCTAGATGAACATCTTCAACCATTTCATCCCCATGAGGCTGCCAACATTCAAGATTAATTCCTTGTTGATGTTCACTCTCAATGATCATATTATGCAAGATGATGCATGTCTTCATTATCTTTCCAAGATCTCTTGCGGTCCACATACGTGCTGGACCTTTGACAATATGCCACCTACTTTGCAACACTCCAAATGCACGTTCCACATCTTTCCTCGCAACTTCTTGGTGCTTTGCAAAAATTTTCTCTTTAATAAAAGACGGTTGTGAGATTGTTTGAATTAGAGTGGCATATTGTGGGTAAATTCCATCGGAGAGATAATACCCCATATTGTAGTGATGACCTTGTACTTCAAAATTACATGGTGGTGCAACACCATTAATAAGATCATCAAATAGAGGAGATGTATCTAAAACAGTAATATCATTATTAGTTCCGGCCATGCCAAAGAATGCATGCCAAATCCACAGATTTTTCGAAGCTACAACTTCTAAAATAAGAGTAGGAACTCTTTTAAAGCCATTAGTATGCGTACCATGCCAAGCTGTTGGGCAATTCTTTCAATGCCAAGCTGTTGGGCAATTCTTCCAATGTCAATGCATACAATCAAGACTCCCAAGCATACCTGGAAATCCTCGATCCTCTCCTTCTTGGAGCAACCTTGCAATATCATCTTTATTTGGTTTTCTTAAATATTTTTTTTCAAAAACTCCTATTACAGCATCACAGAATCGCTTCAAGCTTTTGATTGCAGTGCTTTCTCCAATTTGAACATACTCATCGAGGATATCAGCTGGACAACCATATGCAAGCATCCGTACAGCTGCTATCATTTTTTGTAAAGGACTCAACCCGTCTTTTCCAACTGCATCAACCTTTTGTTTAAAATAATCATCGTAACTTCCAATAGCTCGTAATATTTTCTTGAATAACTCCACGTCCATTCGAAATCGACGACGAAAATGCTCTGATGTATACTTTGAGTGCTCACCTTTGAAATAATCATTAATAATTAAATCGTGACGCTCCTTCCTATCACGGTAAATATAACGTCTACCATGTGTTGAGCCACCATGATGACGCTTTTTACCAATCAACATCGTTGAAACTATTATAGGAACATGGATTGCCGTGGTTTGAACCACATTATGAGTCATCTTAGTACATATTGAACTATCTTTTTCTAATAGCTCATCTAATAATTGTTTAGTCATTGAGAGTAAATCATTGCTTGATGACGAACTATTAGAGTCGGATTCAAAACTCGATGATGACATTTGTTTATAATCACACCTATAAAAAATTGTATACATATATTAGAAATCACACCATGAACAAACAAATAACCAACAATATTCTTTTTGAATTGGATTGGATGGTCAGCATACAAATCGTTTGACTGAATATGTGAGCAGCAAAAATGATGTAAAATTAGGTCTCATTCTTTGTATTCTAGCAGATATAAACAAATTCATATGTCAAACAAGAACCCTAAAATGTTCTTATATAAAACGGTAATAATAGCTCAAAAAACCATCAATCTATTTGCAAGTTTCATTGAGAAATTTTGTCAAATAGTTGGTATGCAAGTCCATCCATATATATTAATTGAATTTGTATTTAATGAACCATGAAAAAATTACCCCAAACAATCAAAGAAACAAAAAAATTACCCACAAACAATCGAAGAAACAAAGCAGAAAAAATATTTGAAGAAATAAATTATAATAATTAAATTACAACTTACGATATATGAAACCAAAAAAAGATAATACAAAAAAAAAGAATTTACAAAACAAAATTCAATGAACAAATGAAAATAATAAAATATAAAAAATAAAATTACCAAACAAGTAGAAGAGTTGGTCGAATTTGTCTGTTATAATTGAGAATGTCAGGTAGTTTTAAGTGTTAAAAGAAAATTGTTTTGTAAAATTTAAAATAATATAATAAATTGACATGTCATTAAAAATAGGTATTTTACAAGTGGTGTTTTACAATTGAAGTATTGGAGGCCAAATTTTGATTTGGTAGTTTGTCAAGTTTTTTTTTTTTGTCAAGTAGGAAGCAATTATCTTGACATTGATGATATGTTACTATTTTTTTTAAATGCAAGCCACGGTTACATTAGAAATGCTCTTATAAGAGAGAAAGGTTTTATCTTAACAGCTCAGATTAGTCTCATGGCCAATGTGCTGTAGGGGATACCGAGTGGTTTTGACCCAAAAAAAAAAAAAAAAAAAGAATCCTCTAATCATTAATCAATCTTTGTCCTCTTCGTGCTTGCACGAAATTAGGAGCAGATTATACGGAAATCTCATTATTAATAATCCAAATTCCCTCATCGTGCAATCAACATATATGCCTTCTTTTTTTTAATTTATTGTTATCATTCCGTTATATTCAATTAGTAATGCCACCATACCCCTTCAAAAATAAAAATAAAAATAAAAATAATAATAATAATAATGCATACCACCGTACATATTTGTTACCAACTTTGTTGGCATGCATGTTTTATTCATTAAACAACTACTCTCAACACCTATATATATCTAGCCACCAAAAAATCTAATTGTATCCAACAACAAAGAAAAATAAAAAACCAATGTCGAAGCCCATCAAGTTTTTAGTCTTCTTCTTCTTCTGGCTACTTGCGATTCTCAATGTAAGCGAATTTGATGCTTTTTTTCATTTACATTTATCATCAAGGGTTCAGCCACCCTAAAAAATTAAAAATAAAAGGAAATAACACTCTATCATAACCTCCCCTGCAATTATGTAGCTAAATCTTTAATTATCAGTACTGTATTCATGTTGATTATGTTTTTCCAGTTTTACTTTTTTTCTAATTTATTCTTTCTACAATATATATTACAGGTTACTTTGGCAGCTGCCGATCATGACTTGAAGAAGGCCAATAAAGAGAACCCTTTGACACCAAAAGCACACCTGAACCGATACTGGAACATGAAGATCAACAACAATTTACCAAAATCTCACTTTTTTCTCTCAAAAGCGTCCTCCCCTTTTAAGGCTGTCGACGTGGCCAATTTTGCCAAACTCGCCACCCAACAAAACAACAACTCACCACAGTTTACTCGCTACGAAGACATTGGCAAAAACGATTGGAATTTTAATTTCAATAATAATTACGGCGGTGGTCAAAACAATCAATCTACAGTGCAACCTAGTCAGTCGTCAGCTGGTCCGCTGCCTAGTAACACTTTGGTAAATAAAAAAAAGTTGGCATATAAAAAGATGGAGCCTGGTAATTTGGTAATTACCAAAACGGCGGAGATCCAGCCTGGTACGTTCTTCCGTGAGTTGATGCTCAAGTCAGGAACTGTCATGCCAATGCCTGATATTAAAGATAAATATCCTAAAACCAAGTTCTTGAACAAGAATTTGGTTCCCAAAATACCCTTTTCTTCTTCGAAATTTAGTGACATGAAAAAAATGTTCCACGCTTGTGACAATTCAGCATTGGAGCGTATAATCAATGACGCGGTCAAGGACTGTGAGAGGAAACCTAACCAGGGGGAGATAAAACGGTGTGTTGCATCGGCTAAGGACATGATTGTCTTTGCCACATCAGTTCTTGGACGTGACGTGGCTCTACGTAAAACTGAGAACTACAAGGGATCGAAGCAAGACATTTTGATCGGATCAGTGAAAAGAATCAACGGTGATAAGGTGACCAAAGTTGTGTCTTGTCACCAGAAATTGTATCCTTATTTGCTCTACTATTGTCATTCGGTTCCGGATGTTGCGGTGTACGAAGCAGATATTTTGGATCCGAAAACAAAGAAAAAGATCAATCATGGTGTGGCCATTTGTCACTTGGATACTTCTACATGGTTCACTGGTCATGAAGCTTTTCAGGTTTTGGGTTCGGGTCCGGGGCAGATTGAGGTGTGCCATTGGATTTTCGAGAAGGATTTGATCTGGACCAATGCTGATCGTTAAAATGATTAGACAAGAGCTCAATCATTGTTGAATCAGAGATGTTTTATTCATTTATGTCTTAGTAATTTGTTTGTTCATTTGAGCCTTGTGTTATTTATTCATTTTAAATAATAAGAGTTTGTTCTTGACTCGGGAGTTGTTTTTATATCATTTTAGACTTCTTAAGAGTAAATATTGTTGAAAGGGAGTTATTTTTTTTTCATTTCAGCCTTGTTGGATTGTTTGTTCTCTTGACTCTTGTCAGGGGAGATTAATATCGGCATGTTGTGTATTTTTTTTTTGACATGACATTCGCTATAGTAATTATTCAAATCTTGAACCTAGAATATTACTAAACTGAATGAGCTCCTCCTAAGGTCAACCGAGGACAGAATGGATATTTTACCTAGGGATGGGCGTGGGGGCCCAATTGGGTGGGGGAGAGTCCCCCCACCCTCACCCCCATTCCTCAACCCTTCCCCCACCACCTCTCCCAAAACCCATTTGGGGGGGCTAGGGGTGGGAGCGTTTTTGGGTGAGGTTCCTCCTCTTCAGGGGCGAACTCAGGAAATATTTACTGTCTAGGCTAAAGTACATATATAAATAGTTTTTTCTCGGTATTTAATAACATTGTAAAGTCAATTCCTTAGTTATCAATCGTTGGATTTATCTACTTTTTATTTAGTAAATATATTATAAATTTATAATGTTCAATTAATAGCTTACAAACACTCATACTAAACTTTATTAAATTCAGTGTGGATTGTGGAGAAATTAACTCTTGTGATTTTCCTCATTGATACACATAGATATAATATAATCCGTGCAAGAAATGTGAGTAAGTGATTAAGAATAAAAAAAAACTTTTTATATGAATATTCATAATGAAAGTATTTGTTTAATTCTTTAATAATGAGATGACACCAATTCAATAATGGACTACTCAAGAATATGAAATACATGGCAAAATTTATGTATGAACAATTATTTAAACTTGCAAATACCTCAATTTTATAATGTTAGAAACAATAATATTATGTATGTTTTTACAACTTATTTTGAATAAAAAATTATATTTACATTTCGCTAAATTTTGATAAAAAATAGTTAAAAAACTAAAAGATATATATCATGTTATAAATGGAATTTGCAAGTTATTCAAATATACTATTAATGACTAGATCAAACTGTTTAATCTAACAATTAGAACAAAATAAAGTGAATCTAAATTGTGTAATCAAACAATTGAAATAAAATCAATGGAATATATTTTGAATATTTTAAATTACATATTTTAAATAGGGTAATTCCTAATATATTTTGAATTTAAATTAAAATAGGTAAATGAAATAAGTTACACTGTCGGAAACCATTTTTAGATTTTTATTATGTAATTACCTATAATTTACTAAGTAAAAAGAAAAGATTAACTAAATTCATATAAAGTTTTACCTTATAATTCTATCCAATCTTCCTGCCTTTAATTACATTATAAAATATTATATACAATTTTTTTTTTCTAGAGGGCTGCCCAGCTAGCCCGGGGCAGCCCTCAAAAGGATCCACCCATGCCCCTCCCCCACCCCTAAACCCCATTTCCCACATTTCTTTTTATTTTCCATTATAAATTTTCAATTCCTAATCCGAAAATTAGAATTCAGAATTTGGAATCCGACCATTTCAATCTCTAGTTTGATCCTGTTAAAATATTCAATCCAAAAAGTAATTAAAATATTCATTCTAAAATATATAATTGGTTTAAAGAAATCCAAAATAAAAACAAATACTTCTAATAGAGTATTACACAATAAAAGTCTAAATAGATCAAATACGCATGTACTAACTAGTAATTACTGGTTAATAGTTTTTTTTTAAATGTTAAAACTTTAGATATAAATTAAAATTAAAATAATATATATATATATATTGGGGAAATGGGGGAATGGGTTTGGGGGAGGTCCTCCCACCACCTCCCCCATTTATAAAATGGGGGCCAAGTTTGCCCCCACCCCCACCGTAAAATCTATTTGGAGGCAAATTTTGCCCCTAAAACCCCATAGGAGCCCGTGGGGGATGGGGCCCCGTGGGGAAACGCCCATCCCTAATTCTACCAAATTCTAAATTCTAATTATTTGGATGTGAAGCAGTAGAGATGTGTAATGGATGGGCCGGATCAAACCATTGATTGTGGGTCGAGCTGCTTTGATGAAATTGTTTTTTTGTTCTTTTGTTTATTGGATACCCATTTATCCTTACCAGCTCTATTTGAAACGGGCTTTGTTCACTTTAATTTAAATGCCTAACGTTTGTGCTAATACAAAGTTGAACTGTTGAAGTCTTGAAGAAGATGACAAATACTCTCATTTGATAGTGAATTGGGTATTAAAAATGGTGGGGATATTTGTCAAGCACGTCTTGATCATTAAATGAGTGAGAGAACAAAATATGTTAGTAGATTTAATCATATTCAATGTGGGATGTTTCATGTTTAGTATAATGTATGCCACTTGATTTAATCCATCACTAGGTTTGATGTTTCAATCTCTCATCATTATATAATCAAACAATTTCCCTACACACATTTTTAGAATTATTTTTATAAACACACAAACATTAAAATTTCATTGCATAATGTGGTTTGGTGTTAAAGATTGATCATTATATTTTAAAATATCACATGTTTGAATCATTGTATTGTAAGTGGTATATAAAAAACACAAACATTAAGAGATAAAAGATTAGGTCAATCATATCCTACCTTCTTCCATCAAATCTGCAAATGCATGTAAGCAATTTTTTAAAAAAAATTGTTTCCAAACATTGAGCAATCCAGACTAAATCATGATGAAATAAACCTACCCCAATATAAAATCGAGGTGGGGTATTTTTAATTTTATTTGCTTGGAACTTGGAAGCTTTTATTTGCTTTCTATTTTTTGTAGAAAGTATATTTGCGATGCAAATTTCGGATCTAGTACTGAATATTTGATCTGTGAAATCAAATTAAGATATATACAGGTTTATTGAAAAATTATAAATATTTTCAACGGGTTAGGCTATAGTAACTTATTTTTATTTTATTTTAATATCAATCCATTCATTTTCATCATATACAATGGTACATTGCCATCTATATATTATTAATTCCTTTCCTTTTTTCACCATTGAATTGAGAAGAAATGAATGAATATCGGATATTGAAATAAAAAAATTTAGATTGATATAGACTGATCAAATTTGAATATTGTTAACCTATATATATGGGAGTGGATATTGATACCCTATAAAACTTATTAAAACACTTATTTTACCGGGACCTAGTGAGATTAGACTATAAAAGCACAATCCGGATTACTACTCCCACTATCGGGGAGAGGTTACAACTAAACTACAACTTCACAATCAACTGGAGAGATAGCTGCTCCTATTATATCGAGAGAGGGCTCCCCACACGTTGGGATTTAACAGCCAAAGGTGAGACAATAATTATGTACATACTAAGGCTTGAACCTTGGTGGTGGAACCACACTTGGGAGATTCCAACCACCAAGGCAATAGGCCATTGGTATTATTACACTTATTTTTATAAGTACATCTATGTCTAAAATTTTAAAAATAAATATTACTATTAGCACTCATCTTAATGTCAATAGTACCCCCATTGAAATAAATATATTCATTTTAATATGTATTATTTATAAACACTATTAAATTATTATCACACCCAATTTATTAAAAAAAATCATATTGTTTTTGGAATCAAATCTTTCTTTAATGTTGGTCCAATTTATTTTTGGAAATATCTCGAATGTAGGAGCCTTATAAAAGGGTATATGTGGAACTGTATATGGGGTCAATAGATTTTCAATTTGAAATTCTCTTATTTATACGGCTATCTAAAAAAAACATATTGATATTTACGGCTATCTTTAAAAAAAAAATTGTTGATATCTACATCTATCGTTAAAAAAAATATTTTGTTTATTGATAGAATTCATAACTATACATAAAAGAAAGACAAAAACTAATATGATAATCATGTGATCATGAGAAAGTTTAATACTTGAAATAAAATTAGGAAAATTTTTATAAATAAAAATGTACACCAGAACTTATTATAAGTAGATATTTTCTTTCTTTAAAAAAAAGAATCTAACATCGGGTCATGAATTTGCCCTGCTATGTGCGTACCCAATTTTTGTTTTTGTTTTTTTATTTTTAGATTTACTCCCAATTGTTTTTTGTTTTGAAAACCGAAAGGGTCATCGGGTCTCCCAACAAGGCTGAATATCTAATAGTAATTGTTTTTTTTTTTTTGAAATTTAATACCGAACGTGTCATAGGTTTGCCCGAATATCTACTTTTACGGTATTAGGAAAAAAATTCTCCACATACGTTTATGAAATGTACATGATGAGACTTGAACTCTTACCACTTAATATAAGAACACATGTGCCTCTCCTCTTCTCTTTTATTATTATCTTTTGGGTAAAATTCATTTTAATCCTTCTAGTTTGACCTATTACATAAACCGGTCCTCCGATTTTCAGTATTATGTTGACAGGTCCCTCAAATTCCCAAAAATATGTATTTTTATCTCTGCCGTCCAATTCCGTTAGGGATTTCAAAGATTCCATCAGTGTTGTGAGGGTAAAATGGTAACTTACGTAATAAATATAAAAATCTGATTAATAATTAATTTAACTAAAATATAAACATTAAAATAAAAATAAAAATCTTATCACATCATTCTCTCTCCTCTCTCTCTCACGATTCATCACGCCGGCCACTTCATAACACCATTTCTTCACACACAAAAAAAAGTTTTAATTCAAACCTTGGATTCATCACACCACTTCAACATTAACGTGAATCCAAACCCAATTTTTTTTTAGTAAAAGCCCAAATTATTTTTTTTCACAACAATACCAGTTGTTGAACTACAGTGAAACAAAACAACACCCAATACCAGACCCACCTGTTCATCAATATCATGAATCAACAAATGATTTATCACAAACCTAGAAATCGCAGTTCATCAACACCAAAATGATTCAACCACCATTACAACACCCAGTCCCATAACCAAACCACCATCATCTCCACCAGACCTAAACCCAGACCTAAAACCCAGAACCAGAAAACCATAACACCACACCATCACCATAATCGAACCAACACGGCAACACCACCTCCGAAATCCATCCCCTACCACTTCTACGAATGCCGATCTTCGCCTAGCAGACGAGATCCGAAGAGATCCCGACCACCACATCTCTCTATTTCTTTCCATCTCGCTCTCTCTCTCTCTCTCAGACTTTCTCTCTTGTTCCCTCTTCTCTTTCCCATTCGCTGGTGAGCTCTGCGGTGTTGATGTTCGATTTTGTTAGATCTGGTTCGATTTTAGGAGATCTGATAGTTGGGTTTGATAGATGATGAGAGAGAGAGGGTGTGTGTGAGAGAGAGAAATGCGCCTCCATCTTCGACGGCATCGATCTTCAACTCAAACCAAACTCAGATCTTCGACGATGGGGTTGGTTGCAGCGGATGTTTGGGGGTGGTTGACAGTGGTGGTGGTTAATGGTGGGGGAGGTGGTGTGTTTGTGGGTGGCTAGGGTTTGAGAGAAGTGGGAGAAAATGAAATTGTTTTGGTGATGATGAAATCTGATGGTTGTTTTTTTTTTCTAATTTCTTTTATTAATTGGATAAGAAGCTGGAGATTGGAAGATATATCGATTTTTCGATTTTTTTTAATTTTGGATTGGTGTTGACGATTTTTTCGTGATTGAATATGGGTTTGGTTGATTGGGATGGTTCTAGGGTTGGTTGAATCTAGGTTTAGGGTTTGGTTGAAGATGGATGATGTTTGATGTTTGATGAACCCAGAATTGGGTTCAAAGATAATTGTTTTAGTTTTTTTTTTGAATTACAATTATATTTATTTCATTATATTTTATTTGTTTTGTTTAAAACAAAAATCAGGGGCAGTAGGGTCATTTGACCCTATATCTTGTCAGATTTCACTTTTTCAAGGGAAATCGTGACAGAATGACCAAACGAGGCAATTCTGAAAATCGGGGACTAGTTTGTGTATTAGGTCAAACTAGAGTGACTAAAAAGAAATTCACCCTTATCTTTTTGTCATCTCCTTAAAAATTCAGGGTAAATACACTCACCTCCCCTGAAGTTTGGTGTAAATACAGTTAGAGAGTAACTATGCATTTATCTACTCATACATCCATTGCTCTTAAAATTGAATTAATAAAAAGACCAAATTACCTTTAGTTATTGAAATTTAAAAATCAATATAATAATTTTATAAAAATTAATTAAATTAAATTAATTGAAGATAATTCTTTTAATAGAATATAATTTAAAAAATTAAAATGAAAAAAATTATTAAAAATTTAAATTATCTTCATTTTTTTCCAATACGTAAAGGTTAGTTATTAAAAAATGAAAATAATTTAATAGATATTAAAATAACTATTTTTACTATTTTTAAAATTTATATTTTAAAACCATAAAAAAATAATTTACCAATGAAGAATTTTTTTTAAATAAAATATATTTTTTAATTTCTGTAAAAATAGTAAAAAAAATAAATTTAAAAATATAGAAAACTTAAAACTTTAAAAATAGTTTTTTTTTTCATTTAATTTTTTTAAATTGAAATAATTATTTTCAATTAATTAAATTTAGTTTAATTGTTTATTATAAAATGATTATCTTCATTTTTAAATTTTAATAACTAAAGGCAATTTAGTATTTTTATTAGTACAATTTTAAGGGTATGGGAGGTCTGAGTAGATAAATTGATATTTGATCTCTAGCTATATATATATATATATATATATATATATATATATATATATATATAAAACTTCAGAGTTGGTGAGTGTATTTACCTCCCAAAAAATAAAGAAAAAACAAAAGAGTAATGTTATTTTATCCAAATTCAGTGTCCAAATTTGGTGCATAAATGATGTGACATCTAATCCATTCATTTAAATCATACAAATCAAAAACAATTTAAATAAATGGATTATAGTGATACCACATCATTTAGACACCAAATTTGGACAATATAGTATTATTGAAAATGAAAACAACTTAATATTATCAAAAGCTTCAATAAACTCATTAATTTTACAAATTAAAAATGGAAAACAACAACCAAAAATTATTCAAGAGCTTTACCAATAATTGATCTTGTCATCTAATTAAACATCTCCAGCTCCATTTTATTTATTTGTGATATTTGACAATTAGTATATTAAATATTATTATAATTTGAGTTTGAGATCTTGTCGCCTAATAATTGTGGAAAGGATATATGTTTTTATTGGGCTAATAATTATAGATAATTAGGGATTGAAGTTTGTATAGAGAGAGAGAGTTACAATTTAATATCGGCATCTCTTGACTCTTGTCACGACAGATGTGAAGATTAGATGGATTTAGATCATTTGTTAATCTGATATTTTTTCTGACTTTTTTAAAACACGTGATTACACAAATATTATTTCTTGTCCTGATCATAATTTAATCTATATATAAAAGTTGCGTTTACACAAATATTCTTTCTTGTCCTGATCATAATTTAATCCTGGCCTTCTTTGAACAAATGCTTGTAAGAACAGTAGATTTTATCTTAACTCCCATCTCAAGACACATCTACATAAGCCTCATCTCTCTGTGATAACAGTACTCATTCAGTCTAAAATACTAGTTCGTATGAGGTCATATTTATAGATTTTATATGAGTTCAATATGAGTTGTTGGATTCAACTACTTTGATTTAAACTAAATCAAAGTAATTGAATAAATCAAAGTAATTGAATCAAATGACTCACATTCAATACACTCGTGTATTTACATAAGTGCACACTCATGTGAATATCACCGTATATATATATAGGAAACTTTTCTTCTCAATGTGCACTGATAAATATATATCAGTGTCTTGCATGTGAACGATTAGATTCAATTGTTTTGACCAGTCTGTTTGCACTTGCCAGTGTTTATCCATAATATATGGTCTATATGCAATACACTGATGTATTTTATATCGCAGTGCCGGTCCTGATTATTCCGAGATCCTTGGGCGAAATCTAAAAAATAGGCCCCATATCAACAAAATCATCCCCACTTCATCCCAAAATAAAAGTAATAACTAAAAAATCCATGACTTTTATGTCTCCAGTTGTAGAAGAAATGAAGAATATATAGGTAATAGGTGATAGAAAAGTATAAAACTTTAAAAAAAAAATGGGTTTTGTGCTAGAATAAAACAAATTGGGCAAGGTTCTAATTTTTTTTTGTATTATTTGAACTTTTTTTTGGATCTTTTTTTTTTTTACAACCTAACCCAAAACAAAAACAGACATTATATATTTGGGGCCCCTAGGCATGAGGGGCTATGGGCTGGCGCCCCTCCTTGACCCACCCCAGAGTCGCTCCTTTGTACGCACTGAGGAGAAAATGACTGTATATATATAGAGAGAGAAAGCGAGAGAGAGAGAGAGTCTTTTATAAAGGATCAGTAAGGACCACCATAAAATCACATTTAATTGAACGAATTTTGATATGATTTTTTTTTGTGGATGATAAGTTTATTGAAATTTACTTATTAATTAAATTGGAAAATTTTTCATGGACTAGAAATATTTATCCTGATTATTTTAAATATGAAGGAATCAGAAAAATGGACGAAATATAAGAAATTCAAGAAAAATAGTTTTAGTGTTTGAAAATTTCTCAAATTTTATTCATAGGTAGATTTCAATGAAATTGTCATCCACAAAAAAATTCAGATCAAATTTCATTTAAATCGACGTGATTTCATATGGTCCTTACCGAAATTAAAATAAGGGATCTCTTATGAAAGACTCACTATATATATATATATATATATATATATATACAGTCTTTCTACTGTTAGTTCGTCCTGATATAAAATATACCCGGATGAAGAATGTGGATCACAGATTATGGAGAAGTTTTGACAAGTGCATATACTTTGAGTCAAAGTATGTAAATCTATTGGTTCACATTCTTCGTCCTGATATATTTTATATTATGATGAACTGACAATAAAAAGACTATATATATATATATATATATATATTTATAGTGAGTCTTTCATAAGAGATCACTTATTTTAATTTCGGTAAGGACCACATGAAATCACGTCGATTTGAATGAAATTTGATCTGAAATTATAAGTTAAGGACGTCCAACCACAACCACACATTCATATTAGGTAGTGGTGCACACGGTTCGGTTAAACTGGCGGTTCCGAACCAGAACAGCACGGTCAAAATCGTAACTGTGACCGTGACCGTGACCGTAACCGTCGGTTACAAAACCGGCGGTTACAAAACCGGCGGTTACAAAACCGGTTGGAAACCAGTTGTAACATTGTTTGGTTATGGTTACAAGTCCCAAAAAACAGCGGAAAATCGGTAGTTTAACCACGGTTAAATTGCCCGTTTACATTAAAAAAAACAGCCAATCAAAAGCTGCTACGTGGCATAGTATTTGAAAAAAAAACCCGGTCTGGAACCGGAACCGAACCTGAACCCTAACCGAACAGCCTAATCGGCGGTTTAAAACCGTAAACCAAACCGGCTAGACCGGTTACGGTTACGGTTTTACCTTCCCATGGAACCGAAATCGGAACAGACGATTCCAAACCGGAACCGAACCGTAGGCACCACTAATATTGGGTGTGAATATTTGTTACTGTAGGACTGTGGACCAATGTGAATGTGTTGCTGTGGTTGAACATCTAGAAATTATAAAGTCGGGACGTCCTGATTAGAGAACCACTGTATATATAGGGGCGGACCCACTTTAAGATCGGGTGGGACCCTTGCCCTACCTCAAATTTTTTCTAAAAAAATTTTGATTTCAGTTTTATATATGAATACATTAATTAACACTCATTATAGCATATCATTTTATATTATAGCCGGTAGAGTTCCTTTTTTCATATCCAGGTTAAGGAGGGTTCAAGTCACGACTCCCAAGTCCCAACTTTCACATTTTTCATGCAAAATCACTTCTTCTTTTTTGAATTTTAATAATTTTTTTATCTCTTTATTTTATCAATTTTTTCCTCAAAATTTCTTTTTGTTTTTTCTAAAACAAAATAATTCACTTTCTCTTTTCTATTATTGACAATTTCTTAACTACCCTAAATTTATGGTTACTTAATTCAATTAATTCTTCTTTTATTATTTATATAGTTCTGGATATTGTCTAGGGGTTTTTCAGCATATGATCGCTTGTGATATTTTTTCCCTTCAGGTCAATCAAGTTTAAAAAAACAAACTTTAGATTTAATTATCTATTATTATTTTGAACTTTTATTATTTCTAATAGTTTTAGGTTGACATACCTAACACATTTAATTAATAAACTCTAACACATTCAATTAGTTTGACGAGATGAGGTTGGTTCGGTGGTAATCCCCTCACACCTATACCACGAGGTTACGGGTTCGAGTCCTTCTCATCCCCGAAAAAACTCCGAATTTATAATTTAATACTTCAAAAAAAAAACTAAAATCTCAAATTTTAATTTATTATATTAAAATAATCTATCTATTATTATGATTCATTTTTATTCTATCCTTAGCATTTTTCTTTATTTTGTAGTTTTAATTTATTTAGAATAAATAATTAGAAGATAAAAAAATTCAAAACCATGTGTCTAGTAATATTTATTAATCAATTGTTTTTGTATAAATTTAAAGTGTAATCATTATAAATACAAAACAAAATTTCTTATTATAATATTAAATTGAATTTATTAATTAAATTGAATTTATTATTTAAAAAATATTATAATTTTTCATTATTTATGTCATTATATTTTTTTAATATTGTGTTTCTTGTTTTTATTCTATTATTTATTAGTCCCCTTATTTTATGATCTCGTTAGAAATCATATAAAGACAATTCCTATTTGATATAGCTATTTGTGCAAGGATTTTACGACGCCCAGTAGCGACAATCGTCTTTTTGATTGGTATCGCAGCGGCCTTGTTCTTGGGTGTTGGAGCAACATTACCTATTGATAAATCCCTAGAAGAAACTGCCGATGGTGAAGAAGATTCCTCCTATAATAAGCATCGAATGGGATTTCTGGACAGAATGCGCTCTTAGCAATTGAATCCGAGGTTCGTGGTCAAGACGGATAACGTGGCCACAAGTTATTTCCAGACTCAGAAGAAACTAAGTCCCAAGCAGGCACGTTGGCAAGACTTCTTGGCTGAGCTTGATATGGTGCTTGAGTACAAGCCTGGAAGGACGGCTGACGCATTAATGTTCAATTTGTTTTAGTTTATCTAAACTTCATTATACTATCAATTTTTTGTTATATAAAAAACTTATTTTTGTTTCAAAAAATAAATTCATTTTACTATGATCTTAATTTTTAGGTATTTTTTTATATAAATTTTGTTCAAGTGCCTTACTTGATTAAAATTCCTAGGTCCGCCACTGCGTTTGTGTGTGTGTGTGTGTGTGTGTGTGTGTGTGTGTGTGTGTGTGTGTGCAGTAAGCCTCTCATAAGGGATCATTTATTTTAATTAAAATAATGACCACCATAAAATCACATCGATTTTAATGAATTTTGATATGAATTGTTTTATGGATGATAAGTTTATTAAAATATACATATGAATAAAATTTAAAAAAATTTCAAGTACTAGAACTATTTATATTGATTACTTCAAATATGAAGGCATTAGAAAAATGAGCGAAATATAGGAAATTAAAGAAAAATAGTTTTAGGGCAGAATTTTACATAAGTCTCACCTTTTTGGTGATTTGTCACATTTATAAATGTCTTTTCAAATTCATCACTTTAGTCCATTTGACCGAATATGTGAAAGTCAACTATTTTAAAACCTGTGAAAGTACACGTTTGCCCCTATTATTATTTAATTTAGCTTAAATGATTATCTTAACTTTAAATTAAAATAAAAAACAATAAAATTCTCAATAATAAAATCTTAAATGAATATATTATAAAAAAGCTTTAAATAAATAATTAAAACAATCCATTATTTTTTTCTTATTATGTATTTTTTTCATAATGGATTTTTATTTAGCTAAAATGATTATCTTAGCTTTAAATTAAAATGAAAAACAATAAAATTCTCAATAAAATCTTAGACAAATAGATTACAAAAACAATTATGAAAAAAAATCATTTAAAACTAAGATAATCATTTTAGCTAAATAAATATCCATCATGACAAAAACTACAATAAAAAAGAAAACAATTAATGGATTTTATTGTTATTATTATTTATTTAAGATTGTTTTGTAATATATTTATTTAAGATTTATTATTGAGAATTTTGTTATTTTTCATTTAAATTTAAAGCTAGTATAATCATTTTTAGTTAAATTAAATAGTAATAAGGACAAAAGTGTTTTATAGGTTTTAAAATAGTTGACTTTCACATATTTGGTCAAATGGATTAAAGTGATGAGTTTTTGAAAAAGTAAGGACTAAAGTTTGAATTAGAAAAGACATTTATAAAGGTGACAAATCACAAAATCACAAAAAATGTTGGACTTCTGTGAAATTCTGCCTAGTTTTAGTGATTGAAAAATTCTCAAATTTTATTTATATGTAGATTTCGATGAACTTGTCATCCACAAAAAAATTCGAATAAAAATTTATTGAAATAGATGTGATTTCATGGTGGTCCGTACCGAAATTAAAATAAGGGGTCATTCATGAGAGACTCACTATATATATATATATATATATATATATATATATATATATGGTCAGGCTAGAACAACTTAAAATTGTGATTTAAAAGTTTGATTTCAATATCTTAACGACTCATGTGCTCTTAATCCAATGGTTGAGATTTGAATGCATTTATAACTCTTGGATTGAAAGCACATGGGTGGTTGAGATGTTGAAGTCAAACTTTTAAGTCACAATTTTAAGTTGTTTTAGCCTGATCCAAATATATATATATATATATATATATATATATATATAATCATTTTCTCCTCAGTGCGTTGTATGTGGACTATTGATTATGAAGAAATTTTGACAAGTGCATACACTTTGAGTCAATGTATGTAAATCTAATGGTCCACATCCAACGCACTGATGAAATTATATCAGTGCGTACTGACTTGAAATTTTTTGTATATATATATATATATATAGTCTTTCTACTGTCAGTTTGTCCTAATATAAAATATATCATGACGAAGAATGTAGACCACATATTATGGAGAAGTTTTGACAAGTACATACACTTTGAGTCAAAGTATGTATATTTAATGGTCCACATTCTTCATCCTGATATAAAATATATTAGGACGATCTCACAATAGAAAAATATATATATATATATTTATATATTTATATAAAAGATACGTTTACACAAATATTATTCCTTGCCAGTTGTCCCGATCATAATTTAATCTTGTCCTTCATCGAATAAATGCCTGTAAGAACAAAGGATTTTATCTTAACAGCCAAAATCCTCTAATCATTAATCAATCTTTCTCCTCTTCGTGCTTGCACGTAATTAGGAGCAAATTATACTGAAATCTCATTATTAATTATTCAAATTCCCTCATCGTGCAATCAACATGCGTTTTGTTTTTTAATTTATTATTATCATTCCATTATATTCAATTAGTAATGCCACCATTCCCGTTCAAAAGATAAATAAATAATGGCACCATACATATTTGTTACCAACTTTGTTGGCATGTTTTATTCATTAAACAACTACTCTCAACACCTATATAATTATATATATATATATATATATATATATATATCTTGCAACCAAAAAATCTAATTGTATCCCAAAAACAAGAAACCGATGTCGAAGCCCATCAAGTCTTTAGTCTTCTTCTTTTTCTTCTGGCTACTTGCGATTCTCAATGTAAGCGAATATGATGTTTTTTTTTTCATTTACATTCATCATCAAGGTTTCAGCTACCCTAAAAAGTAAGAAATAAAAAATAAAAGGAAATAACACTCTCTCTCATAACCTCCCCTACGATTATGTAGCTAAATCTTTAATTATCAGTACTGTACTCATGTTGATTATGTTTTTTTTTCTTTTTTTCTAATTTATTCTTTCGACAATATATATTACAGGTTACTTTGGCAGCTGCCGATCATGACTTGAAGAAGGCCAATAAAGAGAACCCGTTGACACCAAAAGCACACCTGAACCGATACTGGAACATGAAGATCATGATACTTTGGTTCTCAAAATATCAGTACGGAAGAACGTACCAGACTGGATCTCCGCCGTTTTGGAAATTTCCAAATTACCAGGCTCCATCTTTTTATATGCAAACTTTTTTTTATTTACCTAAGTGTTACTAGGCAGCGGACCAGCTGGCGACTGACTAGGTTGCACCGTAGATTGATTGTTTTGACCACCACCGTAATTATTGAAATTAAAATTCCAATCGTTTTTGGCAATTTCTTCGTACGTAGACATTAAACTGTACTGGTGAGTTGTTGTTTTGTTGGGAGGTGAGTTTGGCAAAATTGGCCACGTCGACTGCCTTAAATGGGGAGGACGCTTTTGAGAGAAAAAAGTGATATTTTGGTAAATGGTTGTTGATCTTCATGTTCAGGTATCGGTTCAGGTGTTCTTTTGGTGACCAAGGGTTCTCTTTATTGGCCTTCTTCAAGTCATGATCGGCAGCTACCAAAGTAACCTGTAATATATATTGTTGAAAGAATAAATTAGAAAAAAAGAAAAAACATAATCAACATGATTATAAGCTAGAGACAAAACGGTGCATTGCATCGGCTGAGGACATGATTGACTTTGCTACGTCAGCTCTTGGTCGTGACGTGGCTTTACGTAAAACTGAGAACTACAAGGGATCAAACCAGAACATTTAGATCGGATCAGTGAAAAAAATCAACGGTGATAAGGTGACCAAAGTTGTGTCTTGTCACCATAAATTGTATCCTTATTTACTTTACTATTGCCATTATGTTCCGGATGTTGCTGCTCACAAAGCTGATAATTGGGATTTGAAAACAAAGAAGATCAATCATGGTGTGACCATTTGTCATTTGGATACTTCAACACGGTTCGCGGGTCATGAAGCTTTTCAGGTTTTGGGTCCGGGTCCGGGGCAGATTGAGGTGTGTCATTGGATTTTTGAGAAGGATTTGATATGGTCCAACGCCGATCATTAAAATTATTAGCCGAGAATTGATTGATTGATTGTTGAATCGGAGGTGTTATTCATTTAAGAACTAATTACACCAAACTCTCCTGAGGTTTTTTCTATTACATACGGAAACAACTTTATCAGTAATTAACATTTACCTCACATGCCGTCAGTCAACGAACGTCTAATCTAACTGTTGACCTTGTGAGGAAGGGTAATTTCGTCCTTTAATAATTTATATACTGTACACGTCAGACTCATTTAATGAGTGTCATAATATTTTGTAATATAAAATTAAATATTAACAAAAAGAAAATGAAAAAAAAAACGAAATATTGTGAATATTGTATCAGCATCATCAAACCAATAATCAAAATCAAACCCAGAATATCATCATCAACAACAACATCACCGGTCCAGATTCAACATCAACCACCCCAAATCCAACACCCACCACCAAATCAAACCCATCAAAAAACAAAAAAAAAACTTAAATAAACTAAGTTTAAAAAAAATCACCAGATTCACAAATCCAACACCTGATTCCTTTAAAAAAAACACATGCTTTCTTCATATCTCTCTCTTCACAATCTCTCTCTTCACGAATCTCCCTGTCTCTCTCTCTCACTTGCTCTCTCTCTCTCTCTCTCTCTCTCTCTCTATCTCTTTCATAAAAAACAACCATATAAATCCTCTGATCTCTCTCTACTTCCTTACCAAAATAACACTTAAATTCATAGATCTCTTTCACATCAAACCCTAAATCCTAAACCTTAAATTCTTCTTCTATAAACCTCTGATTTCTTCAATCATGATAGACGGAGAGGTTGGGTTCGGATTTGGGGTGGTGGTTGGTGTGGTTGTGGTAAGATAGGTTTGGTTGGATTTGAATGATATTGTTTTGTGATTGACTCAAATTTTTGGGTTTAGAGAGAAAAGATTCACTTTGGGTTGAGTGAGAGAGATCGAAACCGAATCTAGAAATATTTTTCATCTTTGAAGTAGCAAATGAAGAAGAAGAACAGATAGGTGTGGTGTCTTGCGTTTTTTGTAATTTTTTTATTTTAATTCGTGTTTGAACTTTGAAATAGCAGATGAAGAAGTAGAAGAGATATGTGTGGTGAATCTGGTGATTATTTCGAAGAGAGAGAGAGAGAGAGAGAGAGAGAGAGAGAGAGAGGTTGTTGACGGTGGTGAATCTAGAGGTTGGTGTTGGATTTATGGTAGTTGGATTTTTGGTGAATCTAGTGGTGGGTGGTTGGATTGCTGGTGATCTCTGTTGAATCTGGTGATTTTCTTTTAAAAAAACTTAATTTATTCAAGAATTTTTTTTTGTTTTTTTATGGGTTTGATTTGGTGGTGGGTGTTGGATTTTGGGTGGTTGGATTTCTGGAAACTGATGGACATGGTGGTGGTGGGTTTGATATAGGTTTTTTTTAATAATTTTTTGTAATGAGATGGAGGTTGATCTGGATTTCTGGGTTTGTTTATGGGTTTGGGTTGATGTTGATGAAGGTTTGAGTAGTTTTTTTTTTTTAATTCTTGGTTTTTTGTTTGTTAAAAAAAAGTTTAATTTGTTTAAAAACTTTAGGAAAAAAGTTTAATTTAGGAAAATAAGTTTATTTAAAAAAAACTTTCCATATTTTGTTTGTTTTTTTTTAATTTAAAAAGTTTAGTTTTTGTCTTTTTTTAGGGTTATAAAAGTAAATACACATACTTAGGGGTATTTCGGACTTTTACGTGGTCTGATAAGGTCAAAGGTTAAGTCTGACATTCTTTGACTAACGGCAGAGGAAGTAAATGTCAATTACTGATAAAGTTGTTTCCGTGTGTAATAGAATAAACCTTGAGGAATTTGATGTAATTAGATCTTCATTTAATTATGTCATTGTTTGTTCATTTGATTAGCCTTTGTTATTTATTCATTTTAAATAAATAAGAGTTTATTCTTAGGTCTAGGGTTGTTTTTATATCATTTTAGACTTCTTAACAGTTTATTTATTCAATCGAGTTCTTAATAAATATCGTTGAATGGGATTTGTTTTTCATTTCAGCCTTGTTGAATTGTTTGTTCTCGACTCTTGTCATAGGAGATTAATATCGGCATGTTGTGTATTTTTTTTTTGACATGACATTTTCAATAACGGATTGACTAAATGAGTTCGGCTTATTAAGTTGTGTTTGTGTATCTTATAAGGGATAGTATCATTTTCCCACCTATATTATGATCTATTAGTAAATCTCCCCATGTATTTTACTTGATGGCTAGTCTTCCCCATGAAATGAAAGTATTCATCATATTCCCCCTTCCCGTTAGATTTTCCATCCAAAAAGTTAATTTCCATGTAAAAAAACAGTATTGCCCTTAAATAATTGGGAATGAATGGGGTTTTTCTAAAAAGATTTAATCAATTTTTTTCCCTTAAATGGATCTCCACCGTTCATCTCATAGATCAAACGGTAGATATTACAATAAATTACAAAAAAAAATAAAAGAAAACAAACCCAGGAATATAATATCATCATCAACACCATCATCGGTCCATAATTGAATCAATCAGTCGCCCTCTCCGCCACAAACCCAAATCCAACCACCACCACAACCACTACCACCAGGAATCCAAAATAGACATCGTCAAAAAACAAACACATCAACTAATTCAAACCAGTAGATTTTTCCAAATCCAAATCCAAATCCAAGAAAATCCAAACTCAAACCCCCAAATCCTATCATAAAATCGAAACCCGCCAAAGCCTAAAATCCCTATAAAACCCTAATTCCTATTGACCCAGTAAGCCAAAAAAGCCCTAACCCCCAAATCCTATCTTAAAATCGAAACCCCCAAAGCCTAAAATCCCCATAAATCCCCAAATCATATCGACCCAGTAAGCCAAAAAAACCTTAACCCCCAAATCTTATCTTAAAATCGAAACCCCCAAAGCCTAAAATCCCCAAAACACCCTAAATCCTATCGATCCATTAAGCTAAAAAACCATAACCCCCTAACCAGAAATAAAATCGAAAAACCCAGAAAAATCAAACCCAAAAATCATCTTATATCCATCTTCTTCTTCTTCACTCACTCACTCACTCACTCTCTCTCTCTCTCTCTCTCTCTCTCTCTCTCTCTCTCTCTAACACCTACACAAACCCAAGAAAATTGAGACCCAAATCGGTGTCGTGCGACAGAGAATGGGGAAGAAGATAGAAGAGAAACGGAGAAGAAGAGAAACACAAATCGCTGTAAACGGCAAACTCTGGAAGAGAGAGAGAGAGAGAGCGTTGAGAGAATTGAGAGAGAGAGAGAGATAGAGTTGAGAGAGATGGAGAGATTTTTAATTTGTTTTTATTTTTTATTTTTTATTTTGAAAAAGTTTTTTTTTTTTATCATTTTACCATATTATCCTTCTAGTTTAACGGTCAATTAAGGTTTTAACGGAAAATCTAATAGTAGGGGGGAAAATGACGAATATGACAAACAATAAGGGAAAAAATGGCCATTAAGCAAAATACAGGGGGGATTTATTAATAAGTCATAATATAAGGGAGGGAATGATACTATCCCATCTTATAACTATATGTTGAGGCCGTTGGACCGGGTCATCTGAGGACAGAATTGATATTCTACCAATTCTAAAATCTAATTGTTTGGATGTGGAGCAGTAGAGATGTGTAATGGATGGGTCGGATCAAACCATATTTTTTTAAAACCAAATATTGATTGTGGGTCGGGCTGCTTGGCTGTAGTAGTTGTCTTTTTTTTTTGGTTGGATACCCATTTATCCTTGACAGCTCTATTTGAAATGGACTTTGTTCACTTTAATTTAGAATGCCAAACGTTTTTGCTAATGAAGTCTTGAAGAAGATGATGAAAATACTCTCATTTGATGGTGAATTGGGTATTAAAAATGGTGGGGATAATTGTCAAGCATGTCTTGATCATTAAATGAGTGACAGAGTGAGTGAACAAAACATGTTAGTAGATTTAATCATATTCAATATGGGATGTTTCATGTTTAGTATAATGCATGCCACTTGTTTTAATCCATCATTAGGTTTGATGTTTCAATCTCGATCTCCTCGTTATATAATCGAACAATGTCCCTACACACATTTTTAGAATTATTTTTATAAACAGACAAACATTAAAATATCATCGACCAATGTGGTTTGGTATTATTATATTGGGTTCAAAAAATAAATAGCACTTTTTGGAGGTGGTATTTTAATAATGTCATTACTTTAATAACTTATGTTTAAAAAGCACCTATTATGGTGAATGGACAAAAATACTCTAAATAGTTGTTCCACATCAGATTTCTTTCATTCAGTTTACAGTGACAAAGTTGTGAAGTAAAGAGAGAAAGTCAGTTTGAAACTTAGTCAATCACTCGAACGGTGATGAAGTGGAGCTACGTAGACGCATTCGAGGGTCGAGCTGCCCGGTCAGCTCGCGCGGGAAGGGGGGGGGGGGGGGCGCAGTGCCCCAGAGCTTTTTTTTTTTTCAATTTAAAGCTCGGAGCTTTTATGAAAAAGCTCGGAGCCTTTACGAAAAAGCTCGGAGCCTTTACGAAAAAGCTCGGAGCCTTTATGAAAAAAGCTCGGGCAAGGTAATTCATGAAAAAGCTCGGGCAGTTTATGAAAAAGCTCGGAACTTTTATGAAAAAACTCGGAGCTTTTATTAATAAGCTCGGAGCTTTCATAAAAAAGCTCTGAGTCTTAGGCAAAAAGCTCGGGCAGGGTAATTCATGAAAAAGCTTGGACAGTTCATGAAAACGCTCGGAGCTTTTATGAAAAAGCTTGAAGCTTTTATGAATAAGCTCGGAGCTTTCATGAAAAAGCTCCGAGTCTTAGGCAAAAAGCTCGGGCAGGGTAATTCATGAAAAAGCTCGGACAGTTCATGAAAACGCTCGGAACTTTTATGAAAAAGCTTGGAGCTTTCATGAATAAGCTCGGAGCTTTCATGAATAAGCTCGGAGCTTTCATGAAAAAGCTCCGAGTCTTAGACAAAAAGCTCGGGCAGGGTAATTCATGAAAAAGCTCGGACAGTTCATGAAAACGCTCAGAACTTTTATGAAAAAGCTTGGAGCTTTTATGAATAAGCTCGGAGCTTTTATGAATAAGCTCGGAGCTTTTATGAATAAGCTCGGAGCTTTCATGAAAAAGTCCGGAGCCTTATGCAAATAGCTCGAGTAGGGTAATTCATGAACAAGCTCGGACAGTTCATGAAAAAGCTCGGAGCTTTCATGAAAAAGCTCGGAGCTTTCATGAAAAAGCTCGGAGCTTTCATGAAAAAGCTCGGAACTTTCATGAAAAAGCTCGGAGCCTTATGCAAAAAGCTCGGGCAAGTTCATGAAAAAACTCGGAGCCTTCATGAAAAAGCTCGGAGCCTAATGCAAAATGCGCAGGCAGTTCATGAAAAAGCTCGAAGACTTATTAAAAAGGCTCGAAAATTCAAAATTAACAAAACTAATATCCTTGAAAAAAGCTCGGACAACAATTAAAAGGCTCGGATAGTTTTACAAAAGGCTCAAACATAGTATTAAAAGTCTCAGAAACCCAGATCTTCATCATCTTATACATAAATTTTATCAACTCAATTTTCAGACAAATTTATTGTAAAGAGAGAGAGGAGTTACTGAGTTACTGAGTAACTGAGTTCATTGTTCGAAGCGTGGAGATGGAAGTACAAACAGAATAACAAATTGATTATTTAAGGGCAATTTTGGTAGTTCACCATAATAGGTGTCTTTTAAGAGTGGTGCTATTGGCACACCCCCTACTCCCTACTGATCTATTCATGTCTCACTTTTTAAAATTTTGATTTAATTAAATAAAATTAAATGTTTTTATTAAATTTTTTGGTTTATTTCCAAAACTACCCATTTTACTTATTTTTTTAAACTTAATACATACCATATATGATCTCTCATATCTCTTATTTCTGTATCTATATACATCTCTCTCACCTCCATTGATTGATTTTTTTTTTCTTATTTATTTATTTTTTGTTTTTTTTTCTTCTTATTTCATGATAGAAATGAAAAAATAAAAAATAACAGGGTACTTCAACACAACGACAGCTTGATATCATTCTAAAAAAAAAATAAACTTCAAACTTATTTTTAAATAATGAATTGTTTTCAGATGCTTACTATTAGTGCAGTCAATTTGGGCCGGGCCCAAACGGGCCGCCCGGCCTTGCCCGGCCTGCTAGCTAAACGGGCCAGGCCCAAGCCCGTTTAGCTGGCGGGCCAGACCCAAGCCCGTTTAGCTGGCGGGTCAGGCCAGGCCTCCATTCGAAAAAACCGGGCTGGGCCCGTTAAGGCCCGCCAAGCCTACGGCCCAAAAAAAAATTGGAAATTTTTTTTTAAAAAAATTTGAATTGAAAGGTATTGAATTTAAAAAAAAAAATTGGAAGCCCGACGGGCCTTTAACGGGCCGGCCCGTTACAGGCCCGTTAAGGCCCGGCCCGGCCTGCCCCCACACGGGCCTTGGACCCGGGCCGACCTCCCTCTTTCGCCTGACGGCCCGGCCCAGCCCATTTTCCATGCCAGGCCGAGCCTGGCCTGGCCCGTTTAGCATACGGGCCTAACAGGCCGGGCCGGCCCGTTTTGCCACCACTACTCACTATCATTGTCAGACAATTCTTGCTTTATGTCATTCTCAGACAATTCTTCAAGATGTTTGATATCGTTCTTAGACAATTCTTCCATATTCTTGATATAGTTTTCAAACTTTTTCATAATATTTAAGATGTATGTAAGAAGCAGATTTTAGGGTTTAAGAGTTAAATTTTGTTTTTTGAAGAAACAGATTACTGGTTTTTTTTTTTGGAAAAAGAATATGAGATTTTAATAGATTTACTTTGTAGAAGATTTTTTTCCTAAATTGTATATCTCTTTAAGTAATTTTGATAAAGGAAAAAAAAATTATATAATTAAAAAAGTGGAGCATGAATAGATCAGTAGGAGGTGTACCAATAGTACCGCTTATCTTTAAACATAACTTATTAAAACAGTGACGTGTGTACAACACACCTCCAAAAAAAATAATATTTATCACCATTTCTACTTATTATATTTTAAAATATCACAGATTTGAATAGTTATATTATAAAAAAGACACCAACATTAGACTAGGTCAATCGTACCTTCTTCCATCAAATCTGCAAATGCACGTAAGCAATGTTTTTATTTTATTTTTTAAAATTGTCTCCAAACATTGAGCAATCCATACAAAATCATGATGAAATTAACCTACCCAATATAAAATCGACGTGGGGTATTTTTAATTTTAATCATGATTAAATTAACCTAAAAACCCTTACTAAATTTTAGCAAAAAAAATAATAATGAAAAGTCATTTTCATGGACTTTGTCATTTCCTTTGAACATAAATTGTAATCATGCTACTAATAATAATTCATGTTTGAAAGAAAGGGTTCACGAAAAAAGAATCTACAAACTTCGCACAACATAAAACAAAATAACTCTAAGTAGCTAAAACGCGTCTAAATATTTCATTTCATGCATTATTATTTTTAAGGGACGTATCACCGATCTTTTTTTGTCACGAAGAAAGAAAAAAAAACGCGGCTCCAATGAATTACCTGTCAATCAATCGATAATAAATAGAAAAACTAAAAAATGTGCATGATTACAAATTGCACTCTCTCGTGGTCTCTGTCTCATTTTTAGAAATCGCTTTGTTGCCATTGAATTCTCTCCATTAATTTTGTTTCTTGTTTCTTCGATTCAGACGTGGCTCATGTGAATTGAAGAAATTCTGCCTATTAATTGCACTCTCTAGGTTGGCTTCAATGACTCCAAATTTTATCCATGAAATAATGTTATGCAATCCAAAAATTAAATAATATAGATTTTATGTGTGATTTTAATATTTATTTTTTTAAAACCTGGGCTTCACATATGTCTGAAAAATACGTATAATGATTGATGAGATTCGAACCATTCAAATATGTGTTGCAACTTAAATTTTACTAAATTGAGATTGTGAAATAAATACAATTAATTTTCAAAATTAAAACTTCACATTGATATATTGTGTTAATGCATTTTGATTGCATGCAGCTTCTTTTAAGTTTTAAGTTTTTAGCACCCCTAATAAATTTTAGATCTCTTCTTCGATGAAATACTACAAAACTAACTAGTAAATATTGTAATATATATATATATAATTAATTTTATTTAAAATATTATAATAATTCAATTTTTTTTAGAATAAGGGAGATATTCGAACCCACAATCTTATAATGTGGATTTGATCTTAATATAATTATACCACTTCAATAAATCTTAATTGGAAAAGATTTGATACAAAATCTGGATTTCAAAATTAGAAGTTACTCGTATATTGATATTCAATAATTGGATTATTGTAATAGTTTTTGAAAGTTTAGGCAATTTTCCAATCTTGATTTGATCGAAGTCCACATGCTACTAGACTTTCCACTACCTAATTCTGCTTTTCCTTTTTTTTTTCTTCGTTCGCTGTCTTTTCTTTTCTCACGTATTTTTTTTTTCCTTTTTAGTGGACTTTTTAGTTTTTAAAGTCCTAAAAAATAAAAGTTCAAACTCAAATTAAAAACAATTTCCTTAAAAAGAAATTCCCTTTTGCAGTGATGACCAGATTCGATCTCTTAATAGAATTTCACTAAATTTACTAAAAATAAATTACTTAGTAAAATAAATTACCTTAAAAACCACAGTGGTGAGAAGTTGAATTTTTTCCTGTTTGTTCCAGCAATCCTATCGTAATACTTTTCAAAAAAAAAAATACTTTAGACATTTCCTTAATGGAAATTATTTTTTTGACAGATACCATCAGATTCACACCGCTAATTAATTAGGTGCTAGTGGTGTGTTTTTTAATATATTTCCATAATTGAAATCTTTGAAACTCATACAGTTTGCCAGCAAAAACTAACATAATCACGTTTACAAACCGAAATTTTCCTTAAAAAAACTCACTCACTCTCTTTCTCTTATAAACTCTATATAAATATTTCTTCTTCCTATCTTGAAGACCCAACAAGCCCACCAACATTCTCTCTCTCTCTCTCTCTCTCTCTCTCTCTCTCTCTCTGTAAAATAATGTCGTCTTCTCCTCTCTTCATTCTATCTCTCTGCCTCCTCTCATCTCTCCATGTAACCACATCTTCTTCTTCTTCTTCTTCTTCTACATTACACACTTTATTTATTTATTTATTCTTTCGTAGTTGTCTATTTCATTATCTTTGTCAGATTTTCTGTGGTGTATTTTGTTATCTTTTTTAGTAAATTCAATCTAATGTTGTGTATGGGTCAATGCAGGTCAATTTGTCCGGCGCCACCGTGATTTCCGGCGACAATGATGTTAAAGAGAACCCATTCACGCCTAAAGCATCTCTGATTCGATACTGGAACAAAGAGATCCACAATGCTTTACCCAAATCTCAGTTTCTTCTATCCAAGGCGTCGCCGTTGAACGCCGTCGACACCGTGGGTTTCGCCAGACTCGCCGCACAAAACGCCCTGTCTACTGCGTTCCCGTCTTTTTGCTCCTGTGCCCAGCTCTTCTGCTACTCTGATTTGTCACAGAGTCTCGAGAAGCACGACAAAGACTCCAACTTTGCCATTTATAGAAACAAGAACTTTACCAATTACGGTACGGGTCGGGTCGGTGGTGGAGACTCGTTCAAGAATTACTCCGACGGTGACAATCTCCCGGTCGACTCTTTCCGTCGATACAGCCGTGACTCGAACGGTCACAAGGATCAGTTTTCCAGTTATGCCACTGAAGCCAACGTCGCGGACCAGAGCTTCAACACTTACGGCCCAGGAACCACCGGTGGCTCCGGCGAGTTCAAGAATTACAATGCCGAAGTCAACGTCCCTAATCTCCGATTCACGAATTACGGATCGGACGGGAATGGCCGGGAGCACTCGTTCACTGCTTACGCAGAGAACGGAAACGCCGGGAGTCAAGAGTTTGCCAGTTACGGGAAGAACGGAAACGGATCCCCGAATGAGTTTTCGGGTTATGGAAAAGAAACCAATGTGATTGAGTCGGGTTTTTCGGGTTACGGCGAGCGAGGCAATGCAGCCAACGACAGCTTCACCTCCTACGGCGACGAAGGGAATAATCCGAAAAATAAGTTCAGCAACTACGGAGACGGCGGCAATGCGGCGGTCGACAGCTTTTCGAATTACAGAGACAAGGCCAATGTCGGAGACGATTCGTTTCAATCTTATGGAAAGAGTTCGAATTCAGCCAAGGTCAATTTCGTCAATTATGGAAATTCTTTCAATGAAGGCACTGACGTTTTCAAAGGATATGGTGAGGGAGCTAAAGGCCACGCTGTTGGCTTCAAGATCTATGGAGTTAACAACACTTTCAAAGATTACTCCAAAAACGGCGTCACTTTTGCCAAATACACCAATGTCAGCTCTGGACCTGCTAGTAGTGGTGCTAAAAAGACCGTCAGTGGCAGTTTGGTAAAAAGATGGGTGGAGCCGGGCAAATTCTTCAGAGAGTCCATGCTGAAGAAAGGGACAGTCATGCCAATGCCGGATATTAGAGATAAAATGCCTAAAAGGTCGTTTTTGCCCCGCACTATTGTATCGAAATTACCGTTTTCTACATCCAAACTCGGTGAATTGAAGAAAATATTCCACGCCAGTGATAATTCTTCGATGGAGAGTATAATCAAGGAGTCGTTGAGTGACTGCGAGCGGCCACCGAGCCCCGGCGAGTCAAAGCGGTGCGTGGGTGCTGTGGAGGACATGATCGACTTTGCCACCTCGATTCTGGGCCGGAATGTGGTGGTTCGAACCACAGAGAACGTAAACGGGTCGGATAAGAACATCATGGTCGGATCCATCAAAGGAATCAACGGTGGTAAAGTCACCAAATCAGTGTCTTGCCACCAGAGTTTGTTCCCTTACTTGCTTTATTACTGTCACTCTGTTCCAAAAGTGCGGGTCTACGAAGCGGATATCTTGGATCCCAAATCCGAATCCAAGATCAACCATGGAGTTGCCATCTGTCATTTGGATACTTCGGGTTGGAGCCCAAGTCATGGAGCATTCTTGGCTCTGGGTTCGGGTCCGGGTCGGATCGAAGTTTGTCATTGGATTTTCGAGAATGATATGACCTGGACAACTGCTGATTGATTGAGTGGGGTTGGAGAGCTAATAACTCGAGATAGCTGATCTATTTATTTAGTGTCCTACATTTAAACATTATAGAGAGTTTTTAATTAATTACTATGCTATTTTTATTTTTATTTTTATTATTTTTCATATTTTGTCAAATTCCGTTCCAAACAAGAAGTGTACAAATGTTAACAAAGAATTGAAGTTTGGCTGGATGGGAAGAAACCCAAATTGAAGTTTGGTTTAATTTTAGTATTTATTTTTAATTTTTAATTTTATTTATTTTCTATTTGGTTTATCATATATTCTCAATGGTGGTATTCCAAATTTGATTATAAAAATAAAGAGGAAACTGGAAAAGAAGAAGAGTATTGAAGTGTAATATTGTCAGTTGCATATAGGTTTCTGGTTTTTTTTTTTTTTTTTTTACCTATTTTATATTTTATATTCTATTGGCAGTTGCTGTTTTTCATGCTGGAGTTATGAGCTACCAAATTGGTTAGTATTATTATTTTTTTAATGTTTTATTTTTGGGGCATGCAAATTGGTGAACTTTTGTTTAGTCAGTAAGTTAGTATTGAGCTGACACTGCAACCAAATTTGATAATGGCGAGCATTGTATTATGTGTAGCACAAAAAGGGGCTTTTTTTTTCAATCATAAATGTTTAATAATATAAAGCAATTGTCTTGCCTGATATCACCGGGAGGCTGATCAGGATGGTAGGTCCTGAAAAAAATAAAAAAAATTTATAGGATGATTTGATCAAAGAAAAACCCGTCATTATTCATCAATAATCTGACCAATCTCGTTTATACTTTTCTACCAACAAAGGATTAACCAAATATATTTGGTAGAAAAATTACGTATTATGCCATTTTCACGAGATGTCTCCAAGTCCCTTAAACGACGAAGATGGCTTTAAATCATGCAAAAAAAAGTGCTTGTTGAAAAGGTAGGTCACGGATTAATGAGTCTAAAAAACACATAGATACATATACACACCAGACAAAAACTTGACGGCCAAACGCGTCACATCCATTTTCATGAGATATTCTAACAACCACTCAGGAAGTGACACGTATACATCACGGACTCACGGGTGGATTCTACATACAAGCAGCAGCACACATGACACATGTAATGTAACTATTTTTTCTTCCATTACATGAAATTTAGTGCCTCTATCAAAAACCTGGAAATTTGATGATTTCCTGCTAACAATTCAATTTCCTAGAAGAAAGATTTGTATATCATCTTCTCAACACTCTATTAAGAATATTTGCCTCTATGTTTGTTATTGTTATATACTAAAATTAGTAAAAAAAATTATTGTTTCTTTTAATATTTCTTCTTTTTTTTTGTCAAATTTAAAATATGGATTATTATTTTGTTGTACAGAAGATTTTCTTTATTTTATGATATTAATCATCTTAATTTAATTCAATTTGTTTATGATATGAACAAAATTGATTATCCAAATATTAATTAATATTTCAAATGTTATTGATAGCTAATAAATATAATATTCTGCGTGTAAAAATAAAGTATCTTAAAACATTAAGTTTGAGGGCATGCACTCTAACTTAATATATTTTTGAGAATTATTTAATAACTATATTCCTTTCTAATGTTGATAATAATGTTTGATTCATTTATTCAATAATGAGATTCCTTGCTAAAAAGAATGAAGCCAAATAATGAGGAAAAAAAAAAAGCTTTTCACCAACCAAGAAATATGGCACAAAATTGATTCATCCACAAATTTAAACATTATAGAACATTTGGCTAGCTAAAAAGATAAGGTGGTCCATGGAACACCACCCAAATTATTTGGGCACTGCTCTCTTTTTGTTTTCTTCTAATGAAATATTAACTAATTAATAATTCATTCTTGCAAATAAAATATACGTACAGTATTGGAATGACATTGATTCAACAGATTCTGATGATCTTGTTGGGTTCTTGGGAGTTGATGAGATCCCATATGTAACATTTTGGTGATTTTTCGATTATGATTGATAATTATTGAAATAACTTTTGGCAATACTAATCAATGGAAGTATCTTATAATTATTGTATGGTTTTTTTTTTTACATGCATGGTTTCTTCCATTATAGGTATTTTGATTGAGTACTGCACGACAGGTAAACTTAAGTTTAGCATTATTGTTTTGTGAAAAAGAATCTGATGATTCTTTGACTATAGCAGGATACTCGTAACAGGAGATGTATGTGCATCATGCTGCCTCTGAGATTCTCCCGTAATTTGGACACTCTAGCTAATTAATTGATTGCGCCTTTACAAAGTTTACACTACACTTGCTAATGTGACACAAATCACAAAATTGCCTTGTACTCTAAGCTTCCATGAGAGACGAGTTGTAAAAGAGTATAAAAGGTGTTTGATTGAAGTTCTGAGAGAGAAAAATCAAAAGTAAACTAAACAAGATTTTTACAGAGCTCCATTAATGGAGAGAAGAATCTCAGAGAGAATTTTATTATTGAAAGAGAGAAGAAGATACAATGTGGTTACTCAGTTTTTACATATATATATATATATATATATATATACAAATTCTCTTTATAAACACACACAAAAAGTGACTTGATCCAAAGAATAGTTGCTGAGAGTGATATCAGCATTCTGTTATATGACATCAGCATTCAGTTATTCAATTCCTATATGAGTTAACTAACTCAGGTCCCTAGTCAACTAACTAATGCTAACCAAAATCTAACCACCAGTCGTGATTAGATATAGTTTGATTATCAGATGACAGTGGCTGCTTGTGAATATGAGCAGATACATCGTAATACTCTGTGCTTGAGTTCAGCTTATCACTTCTTTTTGTGTTAGCTTTTTGACTCATCATACTAATCAGTCTTCTAGAAGAATCACCAGGATGTATAGGCTTATCATCCCCCCGCAGACTAAACCAGGGCGAAGCAACAAGTCTTTGTTTGTCACAAAGATATCTAAAGAGATCACGAGTGAAGCTCTTTGTGAAGAGATCAGCTATTTGAAACTCTGTTGGCACATAATGAACATCAACTTCACCAGTCATCACATTCTCACTTATGAAATGTGGGTCGACATCAATATGTTTGGTTCGTTGATGAAAAACAGGATTTTGAGCTATGACATTAGCCCTTATATTATCACACCATAAAACCGAAGCACTAGATAAAGGAATTCTCAGCTCACCAAGTAGAGATCGCAGCCATAAAATATCAACTGTAATATGGGCCATGGACAGATATTCTGCTTCTGTACTAGAACGAGCTACAACCCGTTGCTTCCTAGAACTCTATGACACTAAGTTGCCACCCAATAGAAAGCAGTAACCATTTGTTGAATGACGATTGTCTACGTAACTTGTCTAATCAGCATCCGTAAAAGCCTCAAGAGACAAGGAAGATGAAGGCTTGAAATGAATACCAAGAAGAGAAGGCCCTTTTAGATAACGCAACACACGCTTACATGCATGCCAATGAACCAAAGTATGAGTAGCAAAAAACGGACTAAGTTTGTTGACAACAAAGGAAATGTTAGGCCTCATATAGTGGTTATTAAAGAGCTCCAATAGTACTACGATAGATAGTAGGATCAGAAAACGTAATACCATCCGTGAGCGAGAGCTTAGTCCCAGCAGCCATTGGAGTTTCATAGACATTTGCATCAGCCATGTTAGTCTTCATAAGTAAATCCTTTGTATACTTTGCTTGAGTTAGAAACAAGTCATTAGAGTTATGAAAAGCTTCAAACACAAGAAAATAACTCACTGCTCCAAGATTTTTCAAAGCAAAGGTTTGATGAAGAGTGTTTATCACATGCCTGATATGCAACGAATTGTTTCCTGTAACCAAGATATCATCTACATACACCAGCAAAAATATGGAATTAGAACCTGAGAACTTGACAAAAAAAGAAGTGTCTGAAGTTGAATTCCTGAATCCCCATGAAAGTAAGGGTGATCTAAGCTTGGTGAACCAGCTTCTAGGCGCATTCTTTAGGCCATTTAGGGATTTATTCAATCTACACACATGAGAAGGCTTTGTACTGTCAACAAACCCAGCAGGTTGTGACATATAAACAATCTCAGCCAAGTCTCCATTTAAAAAGGCATTATTAATGTCTTTTTGTTCAATGCACCAACCGAAAGATACATCAATGGAGAAGATGAATCGGATGGTGGATGCTTTTACCACTGGATTGAATGTGTCCACAAAGTCAAGGCCTAGTGTTTGATAAAACCCCTTGGCTACTAAGTGTGCATTATATCTTGAAACACTACCATTTGGATTGTATTTTGTTCTGAACACCCACTTGCAGCCTACTACATTCATTGAATGATCAAATGGAACAAGAGTCCATGTGTGGTTAGCTTGTAAGGCATCAAATTCCTCAACCATCGCCTTCTTCCACTTAGGATCTTGTAGAGCCAACTTGACTGAACTTGGCTCATTTTCTGCAAGATAACAGTTTGCAGCTGACTGAAAAGCTTTGGGCTTGAAAATGCCACTTTTCGATCTTGTTTGCATTGGATGAGAGGCTGTAGGCATAGAAGGAATATGTTGAGTAGAGGTTGAATTAGGAAGAGAGACAACAGCTGGTGTAGAATCAGACCTAGTAGAACTAGAAATAGATCCCTGCTGTAAAGGTGAATCAACAACTGGTGGAGACTGTGCTGCGGTGATATGTTGACCAACTACATTTTGTGGGATAATAGACAAAATGTCTTGCACAGCAGATAAAGGAATACTCGAAGGTTGTGAACAAGATGTAGGTGTAGACTTATCAGAAAATAAACATGAGAAATGAAATTCAAGTTCATTGAATTCTACATTTCTAGAGATGTACACATTTCCTGATGGGTGTAAACATTTATATCCTCTATGCAAGGTACTATATCCAATCAAAATACATTTTGAAGTGTGAAAATCAAATTTATGTCTGTTGTAATCTCTCAAATAAGGGAAACAAGAGTAGCCAAACGTTTTGAAGAAATGATAGTTAAGGTTTTTGTTGTAAAACTTCTCAAATTGAGACATAAAATGAAATGCAGTTATAGGCATATTATTGATCAAAAATGTTGCAGTGTGAAAGGCCTCATACCAGAATTTGAGAGGGAGTTTGGCATGAACAAGAAGAGTTAGACCAGTTTCAACCACATGTCTATGCTTTCTTTCAGCCACTTCGTTTTGTTGAGGTGTATGTGGACAAGAGTACCTAATTTGTATACCACATGCAACAAGATGAGGGACAAAAGCTTTGTATTCACCTCCCATATCAGTATGTAAATTCTTTATCTTTCTTTTAATCTGTAATTCAACAAGCTTTTGAAATCTGATCAAGACAACAAGGGCATCAGATTTCAGCTTCAATGGAAAGAGCCAAGTAAACTTCTACATGAGTTAACTAACTTAGCTCCCTATTCAACTAACTAATGCTAACCAAAATCTAACCACCAGTCGTGATTAGCTATAGTTTGATTATCAGATGACAGTGGCTGCTTGTGAATATGAGTAGATACAGAGTAATAATCTGTGCTTGAGTTCAGCTTAGCACTTCTTTTTGTGTTAGCTTTTTGGCTCATCATACCGTAGAATTAAACCAAGTTATTATTAATAATTATCTTTAATTATTTGTTTAGATATTAGGTTGGATTTATCCTTTAGATAATTCCTATTTATCTTTTAGTTATGATTATTAGAGTTTTTTTTATTTTCTTGTTATTATCAGTTAGAGGTTTGATGTTATCAGGTTACCTTATCCCGGCTACTATAAATAGTTGGTATTGTTTCAATGTAAAACATCAATTCAATAAATATTTCTTCAGTAAATTCTTTTGTGAGTGTGTGAGTTTTTACATTTGGTATCAGAGCCTTATTCGAGGCTTGGAGAGCAGTAGGGTAGGATTCAGGAGTTGAGAATCCAGGAGTGGTAGGTGGATCCAGGAGTTGAGGATCCAGGAGTTCGGAGCAGCAGCCAGTGCCGCCGGACAGACCTCCAAACAACCCACGGCCGCCGAAAAGTAGTCTCACTTGCCGTCGCGAGTGGACTGTCACCGCCACCACCAATATCTTCAGAAGACGACCGGGAACAAAACCCAAGTGTCCGTTGACCAGATCCGACGAGTTTTCCGGTGCATCGGAGTGATCCAAGTTCGTGGTTCTTTTGGCTTTTCCACTGCCAAGATCCGTCAATCATTGACCGTTGTTGACCAGCTGAGGTTGTTGGTCGTCCCTTGCTTGACCGGAATAAGTCGTCGCCGGACCGAGGAAGTCACCGGAATCGTGACTTGTAGCGAACCTGTGACCAGCGTCGTGAAGAAGTTGGAAGATCTGTTGGTGGACGAAAAGAAGAACTGGACAAAGTTTGATGCGTTTGATTTATTTGTTTTGCTGATTCACTGGTGTTCACGTGCTTAAGCATTAAAAGGTGCGTTTGAAGGAAAGTGAAAGTCAAAGTGGTTGGCGTGTTGACTTGCTAATATTTACTGGTTGCTTTTTATTTTTTGTGTTTTATCATTATTATTATTGTTTTGTTGGCAAATTTTATTGTAATTTACAATGGCCACTCTTAACAATAATAATAATAACACAATACAACCACAAATACCAAAGTTTGACGGAAAAACCAATTTTGAGTATTGGAGGGTCCAGATGCAACTATTGTTTAAATACCAAGAGTTGTGGACTGTTGTTTCCGAGGGTATTATTGGGCCAGCAGATGCTGCAACAACCAGGAAGGATTTGAAAGCAAGGTTTTTCATTAACCAGTCGCTGGATTCGGATGATTTTTGAGAAAATCGCACATACAACATCAGCAAAACGGGCATGGGACATTCTGATGAACACCTACAAAGGAGTTGAAAAAGTGAAGAAAGCTCGCTTGCAGACTATGCGAAGGCAGTTGGAGCTTCTCCAGATGAAGAAAATGGAGAAAGTGGCAGATTACTTCTCACGGACATTGACACTTGTTAACCAGATGAAGTCCAATGGTGAGTCAATTTCAGATGTTCAGATCATGGAGAAGATTCTCCAAACACTGACCGAGAAGTTTGAGTACAAGGTGACTGCCATCGAGGAGTCCAAAGATCTCAAGGCAATAACATTGGATGAATTGATGGGCTCACTCCAAGCTCATGAACAACGTCTGGATGAGAAGTCAAAGATCGAGGTGGAGGAAGCTTTGCAGAGCCAGTTGAGTCTTAATAAAGATAAAGACGAGACCCGGAAAAATTCTGAGGCAAGCCAGAAGGGTCAGAACTCGTAAAATAGGAGGGGAGGTGCTTCCAGATCTAGCCAGGTGAAAGGCGGAGGAGGCAATAACACTAATCAGAAGAGTAAATCTCAGATTCAGTGTTTCAGATGTAAAAAATATAGCCACTACAAGAATGAGTGCAAATCCAATGGCAGAAATTTCCAGGCTAATGTTACAGAAGATGGAGACTATTCATAAACATTGTTGCTAGCGTGTAGTGTAGCAGTGAATGATGCCAAGTACAAATGGTTTCTGGATACAGGCTGCAGCAACCACATGTGTGGTAGGAAGGAGATGTTCTCAGAATTGGATGAGACCTTTACTTCAGAAGTGAAGTTTGAGAATGACTCAAAGGTGCCAGTAATGGGGAAGGGTAAAATCTCCATCTCTCTGAAAGACGGATCCAAGAACACCATCTCATAGGTACTGTTTGTTCCGAGTCTGCATCAAAATTGTTGAGCATGGGGCAACTTTCAGAGAAGGGGTATGATATGCGGATCTACAGAGGGGTATGCACCATCAACGATGAACAAAAAGGACTGATAGCAAAGGTAAACATGTCACCAAACCGTTTGTTTCCGCTACATATTAACAGTGACACTTTACCATGCTTTAGTTCTGTAATCGGAGATGAGAGCTGGTTATGACATATGTGGTTCGGCCATGTGAACTTTGGGAGTCTGAAGCTACTTTCTTCAAGGAAGATGGTTTCAGGATTGCCTGTCATTAATCCTCCTAATAGGGTATGAGAGACATGTGTTGTAGGAAAGAAGCACAAAGACCCATGTCCTACAAAGAAGACGTGGAGAGCCAGTTAGCCCTTGGAGCTAGTGCACTCAGACCTATGCTCCGTGGAGACTCCGTCGAATGGGGGATATAGGTATTTTATTACCTTTATCGATGACTTCAGCAGGAAGGCTTGGGTGTATTTCTTGCAGCAGAAGTCAGATGCTTGTGATGCCTTTAAGAGATTTAAGGCATTGGTGGAGAATCAGTGTGAAAGGTCTATCAAGACTTTGAGAACGGATTGGGGGACAGAATATGTTGTCTGCGATGGTTTCTTGCAAAAACATGGCATCAATCATCAGTTGACAGCGAGATATACTCCTCAGCAGAATGGTGTAGCAGAGAGGAAGAATAGAACAGTCATGGACATGGTCAGGTGTATGTTACACTTGAAGAAACTGCCCAAAGGTTTTTGGGGTGATGCAGTTGCTTGTGCGTTCTATTTGTTGAATAGATGTCCCACCAGTAGTGTTCTCGGAAAGACTCCTCAAGAAGCCTAGACTCGACTCAAACCTAGCATTGAACACTTACGAGTGTTTGGGTGTATTGCTTATGCTCATGTACCTGATGCTTTGAGAAAGAAACTTGATGATAAAGCAGAGAAGTGCATCTTCATTGGCTACAGTCAGGTAATGAAGGGTTATAAACTTTATAATCCAGTGACAGAAAAGGTGATTGTCAGCAGGGACGTTACCTTCGATGAGCAAGGATGCTGGGACTGGTCTTGCGGTAAGGGGAGCTCTTCTGATATTGATGTTGACCTGGATGAGATTGATGGTCATCCGAGAGATGATCCGGTTCCGACCATAGTGGCTCCACCATCTCCGGTGAACCCACATCCAGTAGAATCTTCTAGTCGTCCACAACGTGAACGGGTGTTGCCAGCTCGTTTGTAGGATTGTGTTCTCAGTAATGACGACGATCCAACAGATGAAGAGTTGGTGAACTTTGCACTATTTGCAGATTGTGATCCTATCACATATGAAGATGCTGCTTGTAATGATTACTGGTTGAAAGCAATGGAGGAGGAGATTCATGCGATTGAGAAGAATAACACATGGGAGCTTACTGATTTGCCAGGTGGAAAGCAGCCCATTGGTGTTAAATGGGTGTACAAGACAAAATACAAGCCAAACGATGAGGTGGAACGCTACAAGGCGCGTCTGGTTGCAAAAGGTTACAAGCAAAAGCCAGGGATCGAACATTTCTAGGTGTTTGCTCATGTTGCCAGACTTGACACTGTTCGCTTGATTGTGTCTCTTGCTGTACAGAATCGCTGGAGAATCTTTCAGATGGATGTGAAATCCGCATTTTTGAATGGGGAGATAGGAGAGGAAGTCTACATACAGCAACCTACGGGGTATGTAAAGAAGGGGCAAGAAAATAATGTCTACAAGCTGAAGAAGGCCTTATATGGGTTGAAACAGGCACCTAGAGCGTGGTATACACGCATTGACACATATTTTATCCAGCATGAGTTCCAGAGATGTCCTTATAAGCACACTTTGTATATCAAATCCAACTCCCATGGAGATATTCTTATTGTGTGCCTATATGTTGATGATCTGATCATTACCGGAAATAACCCTAAGATGATTGCAGAATTCAAAAGTGCAATGACTGGTCATTTCGAGATGACAGATTTGGGGTTGATGTCCTATTTCCTCGGCATTGAGGTGACTCAGACAGATGATGGCATCTTTGTGTGTCAGAAGAAGTATGCTGGTGATGTGCTGAAAAAAGTTCAAGATGGATGGATGTAAGCCGATGCTGACTCCAGTTGAAGAAAGGTTGAAGTTGGAGAAGGATGGGACTGGTGAGCGAGTTGATGCTACCATCTTTCGGAGGCTAGTAGGAAGTCTGAGATACTTAACTTTTACTAGGCCTGATATTTCTTATGGAGTTGGGTTTATCATCAAGTTCATGGATTCTCCGAGGCAATCTCACTTGCAGGATGGCAAGCATATCTTGCGATATGTGAAAGGTACACTGGGTGATGGTATCTTTTACTCTTCCGCTAACAAAGTCGAGCTTGTTGGATATACAGATAGTGACTAGGCAAGTGATACGGAGAAGAGGAAAAACACCTCTGGATTTGCGTTCCATCTTGGTTCTGGAGTATTTTCTTGGTCATCGAAGAAGCAACATGTGGTTGCTTTATCGACAACTGAAGCTGAGTACATTGCAACTGCTGGTGGTGCTACACAGGCTGTGTGGCTACGTCGCATGCTTTCTGAGTTGAAACATCAACAGAATGCTCCCACGGTGATCTACTGCGACAACAAGTCCACCATTTCTCTGACTAAGAATCCAGTCTACCATGGTAGAAGTAAGCGCATTGACATCAAGTTTCACTTCATACGGGACTTGGTGAAAAACAAGGAGATCGTGATCGAGTACTGCCGTTCAGAGGAACAGGTTGCAGACATCTTCACGTAGCCGCTCAAAGTTGACATTTTTCAGAAGCTTAAGAAGTCTTTGGGCATGATGAGCTATGAAGGACTTGGTTTAAGGGGAGCTATGTAGAATTAAACCAAGTTATTATTAATAATTATCTTTAATTATCAGTTTAGATATTAGGTTGGATTTATCCTTTAGATAATTCCTATTTATCTTTTAATTAGGATTATCAGAGTTTTTTTTATTTCCTTGTTATTATCAGTTAGAGGTTTGATGTTATCAGGTTACCTCATCCCAGCTACTATAAATAGTTGGCATTGTTTCAATGTAAAACATCAATTCAATAAATATTTCTTCAGTAAATTCTTTGGTGAGTGTGTGAGTTTTTACACATACTAATCAGTTTTCCAGAAGAATCACTAGGATGTATATGCTTATCAAGTTGCAGACAGAATTATTATATATATGATGCTACCCGGGCACTCAAGCTTCATTTTTTTTTTTTTTGTAGTTTTGGTTTGTTGAGCACATTGAAAATTGACGTGGAAATGTTCTCTTCTGTGGGGTGTATATATATATAAATAACTGTATATAGTACTATTATACTGTATATATAATTACACTACCAAGGTTTTGTAAATGGTGGAAATCAAAGCGAAAGGGACAATTGTCTGTTGCTACAAAATTTCAAATCCCCTGGAGAAAAAAAAAACTTGAATGGAGAAAGAGATACGTCCATGTGAATAATTGAATTTCGAACATGAAATAAGGTCTTCCATAGAAAAATATATACATCAATCAAAGGTACATTTATATGAAACCAACTACAATTCAAGTATAGTCAAAATTACATGTACCTTTTTTTTTTTTTGAACATCACAGTATTATTAGGCAAAGCCAAAAGAGAGAGACAACAACATCAACACAGAACCCCTGCAAAGCAGGACAAAACAAAGAGAAGAAGAAACTGCCCAGCCAAGGCAAAACAGAGCCAAACCAAACAGAAACAGAGACGACCAAGCAACCCTCCACCTCTCCAAACTGGGTCCAATCAGCCAATCAGACAAGGAACCACTAGCTATCACCCCAGCAAAGAAAAGTCTTATGCACTCTCGAAGCCTCCTTAGCCAGAATATCCGATTCAGAATTGTGGATTCTGGATTCAAACACAATCGTGATGTCACCATGCTCACTAACGTTGTTACGTATTCCGTAAATCGTGTTAGCCATGTTCACATTCCCAAAACCAGCCTTGTTGACCCAGGACACCGCCACTTTTGAGTCACTAACCACCACAATCTTTTTATCTCGGAGACTCGTACCTTCAATGTGATTAATTATATTAGTTTAATTTGTTCTGACTTCTGACTTCTGAAAATCTGATGCATATACAAATTACCAGTAATCATTACTTGTACTATATTTTACTCTGGTAATCAATTCAAAAGAATCCAATAAAAATCACGATCAAATTTGTGTTTTATTACAAAGTAAAAAAAATAGTAATCAAAACTAGTAATTTTCTTGTTGGAAATGATTCAATTATTTATCAGCAGCTACATTTGCATTGATATCTGATGAGCGAAATATTTAATTGTCTTTTTCTTTGTTCGGTCAAGTTTACGATCACTTATTTTCAGAAAAAAGAAAGATAAAAGTTTTCATATTACGGTGCATTTGAATAGGATTTCCATTTAATCCAATCTCTTATTTTTTATATTTTTTATTTCCTATATTTCTCATATAGATCGATAAAGGCTTGCTGCTATCAATAAATATACAATGAATTTATTCTAAGCAAAATGTGTGCACGTAACAATCAAGAACCTGGGTTGTCACTCATATTCACTTTATATATCAAGTTATCAACACATTCAACAACGTTTGGTGCAGAAAATGAAGACTCTTCAATGGGAACTTGTTACTTGCTTACATTATCTCTCTTTTCACAACTAACTAGATGGACCACTGACACAACTTTTACAATGCCTTCCCTCAACATAAATTCGGTAGCTAAAAAGATATTAAAAAGGATCACTAGTAGTACTAGGGTAACCTCTGCAATATTTTCTGTGTTCTGTTGAATCTTAAATGTGCAATATCAGCAGAATAAGTTCTTTTTACATTTCCAAATGAAATAAATGGAAAAGCTTGTGCATGCAAACTCAATTAATGGAAAAGCTTGTGCATGCAAACTCAATATTTTGGTGATTTTTCGATTATGATTGATAATTATTGAAATAACTTTTAGCAATACTAATCAATGGAAGTATCTTATAATTATTGTATGGTTTTTTTTTTACATGCATGGTTTCTTCCATTATAGGTATTTTGATTGAGTACTGCACTGCATGTAAACTTAAGTTTAGCTTTATTGTTTTGTGAAAAAGAATCTGATGAAAACCCTTCGCTAGCTAGTTTTCATTGATTCAATGATAAAAGTTTTGGTGTATGTTTGTGATTTATTTTGTATTAAAGAACGATGTTAAATACTTATGTTTACTGAAAAATAAAATTGAACTTCCTTCGGGTTGGGAAAAGTCTTTTTGGATCCGATAGATCAATCATGCCAAATTTACATTTTTATACATGATACAATTCAATTTGATTGAAAAATTCTTAATTTGACTGTAGCAGGATGCACCTACATACACGATCGCAACAAGATGTGAATGTGCATCATGCTGCCTCTGTGATTCTCCTGTAATCTGGACACTCTAGCTAATTACTTGATTGTGCCTTTACAAAGTTTACACTACACTTGCTAAGGTGACACAAATCACAATATTGCCTTGGACTCTAAGGAGTCGTTTGGTAACGTTTTTATTTTTCGGTTTTTGTTTTCTTATAGTCTGATGTTTTCGAAAAATAGATTTTTGGATCTTTTGGATTCGAAAACGCTTCTGGTAGCCATCCTTGAATACGATATTCAAAGAATCAAAACATACAAAACGTGTTTGGTAGAATATTTCCAAAATAATTTTCAAAGTTGTTTTGTTATGCATCAAAAATTGAGTACACTTGATTAAACCAAACCAAACCAAACCCACTTCAGTTAAATCCAGACCAACCTAACTACAATCATCAAACCACCAAAAAGAAATTGTCGGTCTCCCAAAATAAAAATAAAGATGAAGCATATGTAAGGAAGAAGAAGCAAAAAGAAGAAGCAAAGAAGCAAGATGAAGAAGAAGAAGAAGAAGCAAAGAAGCAGAGTTTGGCCGCCACCGAAGGAGCTGGAGTTGCACGATTGACGACGCCATGATGCTGATGGTTTGAAGAAGCAAACCCATCTCTCTCTTTGTTGAACGATGTTTGAAGATGATGGTTTTCGATCTAGGTCTTGGTGATGGTGTGGGAGGTGGCGGTGATGGGTTCGACGACGGCAGGGGATGGTGCTGGCGGCGAGGGATGGTGGCAATGCTGGTATTTAAATAGACGTTTGTAGACCTTTTGAGACAATAGAAAACTCAACCAAACAAGGTACATTTATGTCAAACCATATGCAATTCAAGTATAGTTCAAATTACATGTACCTAGTGGTGTAAATATGTGCCGGGCTTGGAAAGCCTGGCCCGGCTGGCCTGCCAAGGATGGCAGGCCGTGCCTGGCACGGCCCGCAAGTGGGGCATGCCGGGCTAGGCCCGGCCCACATGCCTGGCACGTGCCAGGCCTTAAATCTAGGCACGCCATTCAGGCCTGGCACGGCACGTCTGGCCGGCGTGCTAGACCCAACGTGCCGGCACTCGGGCCGGTACGGTGGGCCCGCCAAATTATTAAAAAAAAATTCAAAAAAAATTTATTTAAAAAAAAATGTTTAAAAGATAAATGACATCGTAGAGTATTGAACCATAGTCCCTAACCCTTGTTTAGGTATGTAAATTTTCATTTACCATTCCCTCCTTTTTATATAGGTTAGACATCTCTTCAATGTTCTTATTTATCCGATGTGGGATGTTGGATTGAATACAACCATGGTTATAAGCAATTACTATGACCAATATTAAGGAAGAATAATATGTGAAAAAGATTTAATGATTTATTTACATATATATATATATATATATATATATATGTATGTATATATATATATGATTTTTGTTCATAGATGGAAATTATTGCATAATATCAATAGATGACTTATTTAAATTTTTTTTAACAAAACCATTATTTAATTTTAATAGACCTCCCAACTCTCTCCATGTTTTCCATATTTAAAGAAAAAAAAAACTGGACACAAAAGAATATTATTATGTTATATCAATGAATGGAAATGGAAATTCAATCCCACATCCCACATTGGATAAATAAGAGAAATGAAAAGAGGCATAACCTATATAAAAATGAGAAAAAAGTAAAAGAAAACATATTTACTTGGACAAGGGTTATGGGCCACAATCCAATACTCTATGATGTCCATACTCTATAATATTATTATTAACAAATTTATTTAAAAAGAATAAAAAATTGGCAGGCCCGTTTGGCACGCCTAAGCCGGCATGGCACGGCCTGCCATAGCTGTGCCTACGTGCTATGCTGGGCCCCCACCCCCATTTTCCAAAACGGGCCGGGCCTGGCACGGCCGTGCCAGGCCTGACGGGCTGTGCTGAATTGGGTCGGGCCGACACATGTTTACACCACTACATGTGCCTTCAATGTGATTAATTATATTAGTTTATTTTGTTCTGACTTCTGAAAATCTGATGCATATACAAATTACCTGTATCATTACTTGTACTATATTTTAACTCTAGTAATCAATTTAAACGAATCCAATAAAATTCACGATCAAATTTGTGATTTATTACAAAGTAAAAAAAAAAAATGTCAAAACTAGTAATTTTCTTCCTGGAAATGATTCAATTAATTATCAGCTGCTTACATTGTTCAGTCTCACGAGCAAAATATTGAATTGTCTTTTTCTTTGTTCAGTCGAGAACCTAGGTTGTCACTCATCACTTTATATATCAACATATTCAACAAAGTTTGGTGCAGAAAAAGAAGACTCTTCAATGGAAACTTGCTTGCCCGTTGTAGTATCGAGTTGACGACACCGTACATGTTATCCGAAATTTTTTTTTTGATCTCTCTCTGCGATCGTCAAAACTAACTAAATGGACCACTGACACAACTTTTACAATGCCATCCCTCAACATAAATTCGGTAGCTGAAAAGCTATTAAAAAGGATCACTGTACTAGGTAGTAGGTAACCTCGGCAATATTTTCTTAAATGTGCAATATCAGCAAAATAAGTTCTTTTTACATTTTCAAATGAAATAAATGCAAAAGTTTGTGCATGCAAACTCAATCTTCCTCATTCTCTATATAAAAAAAAATATCCATCTGGTCTGAATTTTGACAGATCCATTAATTTGACAGTAGAGGTTTGACATCAGGTCTTTTGCTGGCTTTTATGAGTGGTAGGCTGCAGCTGTGGTTGGTGACTCAATTAAGGGCAAATTGCACCGCAACCCTTGAGGTTTGAGCAAGGTACATTTAGCTGGAAAAGTTTTGGTATTATACAATAAGACTCTAAGACTTAAATTTGACTCTAAAAATACATAAAATACCCCTAATTGTATTATTTTATACTTTATTTTTTTTTACCTTTTAACCAAAACTTTATCAACTTTAATAAAATAAAAAATTAAATAAAAGATATGATTAATTAAATAAATAAATAGTTTTAAAAAATTAAAAAAATAAATAAATAGTTTAAAAAAATAGTTTTAAAAACTTAAATAAATAAATAGTTTTAAAAATTAAATAAATAATCTGTTTTAAAAAACCAAATAAGAAATAGTTTTAAAAAATTAAATAAATAAATAGTTAAAAAAATAAATGAATGAAAAATTTTTAAAAATTAATTTTTTTTAAGGATATCCATTAATAGGGACAAGTAAAACTCTTAATATCCAAACTTTTACGGTAAAGATGATGGTGAGAGAAACTTCAAGGTTCCCAACACTAGGAGTCTTCTTGCCTTCTTCAAGTTCAACCACTTCCTTTAGTAAAAGTTTTGATAAGTAGTTTAATTTTTTAAAACTATTTATTTATTTAATTTTTTTAAACTATTTATTTATTTAAATTTTTAAACTATTTATTTATTTAATGAATCATATTTTTTATTTAATTTATTTTATTTTATTAAAGTTTATAAAGTTTTTGGTTAAAAGGTAAAAAAATAAAATGTAAAATAAAACAACTAAGGGTATTTTAGACATTTTCAAAGTCAAATTTAAGTTTTGGGGAAGTTAGTGTATAATACCAAAACTTTTCTAACTAAGTGTACCTTGTCAAAACCTCAAAGGGTGCAGTCCAATTTGCCCATTAATTAATACCATCTAAGAATTAATGGCAATGACACAATTATAATAACAATAATATAACTTTATCTAAATTTAGTATTATAGTATCATCGTAATCTATTCATTTAAATTGTATTAGATTTACATGATTTAAATGAATGAACCGTGGACCTGTGGTATCTAAATTTGAGAGTCTATTTATCAGGATTACTGTCTTTTGTTTTTTCCTTAGCTTTTATGGAGATGTTGAGATTTGACATTGTGTAATTTTAACGGGTAAGATTAAACTTTATTTTTCTCTTTCTTCCACTTAAGGAAACGTATAATTTTTAGATCCTTATAAATACTCTCTTTTTTCTCTCCCCCCACTCTATTTGTTTGTTATTGTTCCTTTTCATAACTCTCTCTAATTATTTTTGCTCTCTCTAAAATGATGTGATTCACCGGTTGTTTTTATTCACAAAGTTTAGGGTTTTTGGATCTTATGTTTGACATTTTTTTTATCATCCCACCTTGTTTTGTTGGAAACTCGATTCTACCTAAATCACTGCCCCTGCTTTGGATCATTGGATGTTCCTTGATATGTTTGGTTTCATCACTCTCTCTATTATATGATTAGGATAATTATATATAAGTTCCCATTAATAACTTTTAGAAGTTCTGCAACATGCATGATTAAAAGGATAATTATAAGAAAAAAGCTTGGTGATTAAACCCAATATGAGGCAGCTAACATTTATGATATTGCATCACTTGAATACAGATGATCAATACAGTAACAAACTTTGACTTAAGCACATACATAATAGGATGGAAAAATAAGAAATTTGGACGTAAAAAAAATAACTTTGTGGATCAAAAACAACAACAACCGGTGAATCACAAGTGCAAACAAATGAAAACAAACAGACAAACATAGTGGGAGGAGAAAAAAATAAAATAAAATGTCTGTGTTAGAATCCAAAAATTGTGCGTTTCATTGAGCGGAATAGAGAGAAGCAAAATTTAATCTTACCCATTAAAGTTACACTTTGCTGGATGTCAACATCTCCTTAAAAGCTAAGGAAACAAAAAAGGGACAGGAGAGGATCCTGATCCGTTCTAATAATGGACTACCATAATTCTATCAAAATGATGCAGAGTTTTTATATTATTTGCAGAAAGTAGAAATCAATCTCCGGTTGCATTTTTAGTGTACTTTCAACTTAGTAGCTAGAACTGTAACTCAAAAGTACTGATGATTTAGTTTACATTTGCAATGCTAGAAATTCTAGTCTTAAAACAAAATTTAGCTAGGTTTTAAAAGATGTAATACTAAAATTACATGTAGAGAATAATGTCATAATTAGTCACATCTATATATAGTTCAAAGTCGAAACATGGGTCGAAGTAGAATGTGAAGAGTGACAGTTCAGGTGTAAAAAGTAGTAAGGTCAGGCATTACTGTTCCCGTGAGCCGTGACTTACCTGTGTCCATATATGTCCATTATTATCAAATGACATGTGCTGCGTAAAGAGCTTCCTCTGTTATGTTCTTGTCCTAATCAGATAACTTGCATTGCGTGTCTGAAATTATTGATATTATCCTGTTGTCGTTTTAAGATCCTAAATGATAGAGAAAAGAAGATGATGCCAAGCACCCAATCAATCACCTATGATTTGTCCACAATATTATGCCTAAAAAAAAAATCTGACTTAGGTAAGGAAAAGTCAAAAGTGGTGGGTTTATCAACCTAAAATATCCTGATCGAGGGTATATAATGTTGAATCATGAACTTAACTACGATGCTAAATACACCATAATACCATATATATATTTTAAAAGAATACACTCATTTCTCAATATACTAGAAGTCTAAAACATACCATTTTCTAAAAGGGTTTTTGTTATATTATTATTAACTATTTGAATCGAATGAAAATCGATTACCCAATAAATATACTGATCTAGTATAGTAGCATGACCCGAGATATATTTTTTTTGTTTTTTATTTTATTTTTAAATTACAATAATTCGGGATCTAGGGATATTGGCAGATTCAAACCTACAACCTCATGACGTATGTGTGATGGGTAAATCACTGGGCCAACCTCATATCGTCTACCCGAGATACTTTCATATGATAGTGAAAATTAGGTAGTAAATTGAGGTATTTATAAGAAAAAGAAAGGTGTGTATTTAGAAATTAAGTGGAGTTCATTAGTAAAATCTCATAAGTGGAGCTACTGAAACCCAATAAGTAGACCTATCCATCATTGGAAAGCCCATACAACGCCCAAATGATACTTTGGTGGCCCAATGCTTTGGTCCAGGATCCGGATTCAGCCCTATAGTGCAACCCTTTCTTTTTTCTAAGGCACGTGGTACCAGTAGCTCTGGTTACGGTGAAGAAAATCGAATAACCATGGCGGCTACTTGTGGGAGACGAACTCTACAAGTCGCTTCTACTTCAGCTAAAACCCTTCTCAGTCGCTCCTCACTAGCTTCAACTGCTTCCAAGTTGACTGGACTCGCTTCTCCTACCAAGCCCAACTCTCCTTCTCGCTTGTCATCTCTCCACAAAATCACTCTCTCCAGGTTGTCTTTCGCGAATGTTGTGTATTTTATAATGTGTGTATTTGAATCTGTGCTCATAGAGATTGGATGCTGTAAATTGCCATTAAAGTTTGATAATCAAGTTTTTAGATTCATTTCTTAACGATTGTCTATCTGGGTGTTTTTGATTTTTTTAGATATTAATGTTTGTGGTTTTTGGGCATTTTCACTTGATTGTAAAAGTTGATCATTTGAAAAGAGTTTCGTGTTTGTTAACTAGGATTGCTTAGTGTATGTATAAACATTGATTGGGATTGTTTCGTGGTGTGTGGTTTTAGGCTTCCTGTGGAGCTCGGTGGTGCGCTGTCGTTGATGCCATTGCATAGTGTCACTGCCTCTGCCTTGTTCACTTCGTTGCTGTCTTTGAACAATGTAAACTGGGGATGTCTATCAGAAGGTACCCTTCTTCTGTAATTTTGTTGCGGCTTGTAATTTTTTATTATCATGGTATATTTCATCTTAATTGCCTAATTAGTTAACAACTGTACAGAGATAGTTAATTAATGATCATCAAACTGGATTGATTAAGGGAGTAAATGGATGTTCTAAATAGATGCATTTACTTGTGTAATAGAGAGAATAGGAGCATTTTTTTTTTATCTAAGTTAGAGTTCTGATTATGTTGCTGTATTATGAAATCGGAACTGTTTTAAATTAGGTTGTTGACCTTTTTTTACCCTAGTTTGTCTCTGAACCCGAATTAGGTTACTTTGTTCTTGTCGCTCGAGTGGGAGAACTATCTTATTAAGTAAAGTTGCTGTATGAGTGACTTAGTTAAAAGTTGAACTTGAACTGAATGTTGCTTCCGGGACATAGAAGGAATTCCTTGACTGCTGTAACAAAGTTTCAAATGATGGGAAAGATAGAAGAGGATGACGGGCAATGTTCTTTGTTTGTGCTGTATTGGCGGGATGTATGAATAATATTTTACAGGGATGTTTGCTTTGATGAGCTGAAGTCCTTTGTTTGCCCATATTTTTTGTTTGATGGAGTAAAGGCTTCTTATATGCAGAGATTTTAATTGATTAGTAATATAATTCTGTGGATTTTGAAACTTGTTATGTCAGTTTGCTTCAGTTTTGTTGTTCTAGGGTACATTATATTTGTCTTAAAATTCACTCAATTGATACGTAAAGCAGTCCCCCATGTCCAATTACTGCTATGACAGACAGCCTTAGAATAAAATTACTTGCCGAAGTTCTAAAACTTCATGTGCTGTGAGAAAGTGAGCTTTGTAGATTTGCTCTGGTAAGAGGCTATGCACTAGCAGTCATCTGTTAAGAATTTTGTTTAGAATTTATTTGTTGCTTTTGATTTTCTTGTTGCATTTAAGTAGTATTCTACTGTAATGATTTACTGCAACCATTGAGACTGTTTTTAAGTCAAGTGTGGAGATACATCAAGGATTTATTGATAGTGCTTGATCAGGTTGAAATGTGAATCATATCGTTATTCATCTAGATCTGTTTCTATGCATCCTGCTAATGTCACTTAGCTCACTTTCTGGGCTAGGATGAGGCAAATTATCCTCATGAAAGAGTGGATAACTGGTTCAGGTTAAATTGGATATCTTTTCAAACTGGTAGTTTGGAGGGGATTATTTTGAGCTGAATACAGGGAAATTTTGTTGTAGGAGAAGATTACTTAAATTTCTAATGTTTTAGATACGGCTCACAGAGATTAGGAGCAAATTCACTTCGTTATAGAGTAATGTCAGCTTGAATGTTATTATGCTAAAGCTCACTGCGGTTTTTCTCTTTCTGTGTTTATATATTTCAACATGACATCTTGTTCACCTTGTAAATTTGTTTGACAGATTCCCAGCATTATAATTAACAAAAAGAAGGGGAAAACGAATGCCTTCTTAAAAGTAATTCTGGTCTTCTTTCATATGTCCGGTTAGAATGACTTGTTACCCTTGTGTTTTTTTTTTTTTTTTGGTGTTTGCAGGATTTGCAACACCCCTATAGCAAGGCCTACAAGCTCCAATTCTAGCCACCATCCAGATTACCATTAGCACAAGAAAATGTTTCTATGCTCGTTCTAGTTTGTAATTGAATTTAGTCTCCAGAAAGATATAGATATGTTATCTTTACTTATTCTTTCTCAGTTAAGGTTTTTAAGACTATAATGATGGTCAGTTCACTACATGCTATTAGAGCCGTGGAGTTCCAAAAAGGAGTAGATCCATCTCCGTTTCTTTTGATCAACTCTACATTTTTTTTTTGTGTTTTTTTGTGTCTACATTTTGCATACATGGAATTGTTTGAATGATTTCTGGTATGGAAGAATACCATGCATATTCACTTTTTGCTGCCAAATAATATATGCTATTACCAAGTAATAAAGAAATATTTTCTTGTATCTAAATTTTTCATTTCTAGCGTGGCCTTTAATGTTTTGATGATACATGTATATACATACATATACACACAATTTAGTCCCGGACAAACGAGGAAATGTCGGTATTTTACACTTTACTTCTCATTTGTAGGCAAATCCATCCTTAAATTTAGAAAAATGGTTCATTTAGGTCCTACTAGTTAGTCATTGGTTAAACTTGACAATTTTAGGGTATTTTGGTTTATCACGTTCATAATCGATGGAAAAGAGAATTGTTTTTTTTTTTAAATGAAAATAAAATTAAATAGATTGATCTCCTCCACCCTCAAACAACAGAAAAAAAAATGAAAAAATAATAGGTAAAAATTGGGTTGGAATTCATAAAATTGATTTTTTTTTTTAATGAAATAAAGAAAAATAAGAAAACCCACATAGCACGAGATGGAGATATGTTTGTATTGGGTTCGACTTTGATACAGGGAAAAAACCTCCCTTTATGATGCAGTGGTTTTTTGGGTTAGATTGAGCCATCAGATGAACTACAATTCAAATCTGATGGTTGAGATTAAACAGGGAGAAAATATAAAATTTATCAATTAAATTGAAAAAGAAATTGGAAACCGATTACTAGGGGTGAGCGTTTAATGGATCGGTTCACTTTTGGAGTGAACCGATAAAAAACCGATAATGTTCGGTTTTTGAAAAAGTGAACCGATCCGATCAACTTAACAATTATGAACCGATCAAAAACCGATTAAATTTGACCGGTTCGGTTCGGTTCGGTTTTTTCGGTTTTGGGCCAATTGGACCAAATTTTTGGGTTTTAATTAGTACACATATTTTCATATTTTAATCTTTTTGGACCTTTGACCAAATTAAATTATGAGTTTGAACAAATTAAAATACTAGTTTAAAATAATATTCATAAAAAAAACTAAGAAAAAAATATGATGTGACGCACTTTCATAGTTTTATAGTTTCATGGACTATTAAACATTAAAACTAAGGTTATATATATATATATATATATATATATATATATATTGGATCTCGGTTCGGTTTTCCGGTTTGGGATAACGAACCGGAAAAAAAACCGATCCAATCGGTTTTCAAAAAAATGATCCGAACCGAACCGGTCAACATAAGAAAACCGGAAAAAAACCGATTGGATCGGTTCGGTTCATTGGTTCGGTTCGGTTTATTGGTTTTTTGCCCACCCCTACCGATTACAGTCGGTTTGAATCAAACAAAAAGAAGGCTCACTGCCGCACTTTCCCTAATCCTCTGCTTCTCTGCCACATCCACCGCCTCCTCCAAGGTCACATAGTGTCCTCCATCAGAGACTGTCTTTTCTGACGGCAAAAGCTTGGTATGTATAATGGTTTATCTTTTTTTTTTAATTAATTAATTTGTGTGTGTGTATATTGAGCTGATTTATCCTTAAAACTCTCTCCTTCTGCCATTATCCATTCAAAGTAAATCTTTTCACATGGTTCTATTGGTCACTTTGATCAAACATTGAAAGCTGTGTTTTTGGGTCTACATCAAAAGCTGGTGTTGTGCTTCTGTTGTCAAGCTTTGATTGTTAGAGATGACAATCACAGCCTTGCCTTGCATCAAAGATAGCAGCCTCATGGTCAGAGGCAAGGTGGTTTTCACCGAAGTTCCCCAAAACGTTGTTGTTTCTCCGGCTAGCTCGGACTGTTCTGCTTTCATTGGTGCAACTTCAACTACTCAAAGTTCTCGCCATATTTTTAGTCTCGGATTCCTTGAGTAAGTTTAACATATGTTTATGATTTTGATTTGCAGTGTCTGACATTAATTAACTGTTTTTTAGAAATGTTTTTGTCATTTTTGAGGCTTGTTTCTTGATAGGTTTAATATGTATTGTATGTATGTGGGCTGCATGAAATACAAGTTTTATGTCTGTTCAGATTCAAAATCTGGTGGATGATACCGTGTGTTGGGATATCCGGTAGTGAATAGGAACTCAAATGCTTCGCCCGGAAGCAACTCAGCAAGAGAAGACTTCACATTGCATGATGATGTTTCTGCTGATGCTGCTGCAGAAAACACTTTATACATGCTCTTGTTGCCTGTATTGGAAGGACAATTCGGGACTAGTCTGCAAGGGACTCCCGAACCTTCGGATTGGATGACTTGTGTGTAGGCGCGACCTGCGTACACGAATGCCGTTCCGATTGGACTGTCTTAAGAGAAAAGACCCATTTTCATTAAAAAACATAATTGATAAGTATTTCCTATACAATCCTACGACCCATTTTCATTAAAAACGTAATTGACAAGTATTTCCTGGACAATTCTCTTGATTTTGGTTTTATTAAAACTCTAATATATTCATCAGAAGCAACATTCCTATACATGCTTGTAACTATGTTTTTTTTTTTTTCAATATCCTTAATTTCTTTATATTAGAATTGTATGATTGAAATGATTGGATTTTAGGGATGACACATTATTTGAACCCTATATTTGAACAAAATAACATTACTTTTTCTTTTATCCTCACCGTCCATACGTTAGTTTTTTTTTTTTTTTTTTCATTTATACTTATCAAGTGATACTTAAATATATAAAAAAACACGACATGGTCATAACTTGTTCAATTTTTTTTTCTCTTACATTCAAACAAATTAAACGAATCAAAATCAAGTATTCATAAAAAAAAAATCACCAAAATCACGACCATATTACCTTTTTTGTTCATGATTCAATAGCCTACAACACATTATTATAAAAAGGGTTATGTTAATATGACCTTAAGACATATATCAAGTCACTATATAATGTTACATAATAAGGTAACGTAAAAAAAAAAAAAAAAATCTCAAGCATGTTAATTTGCTCAAATACAAATGAATGAATGATATTGCCTGCTATATAAACAAACTGAATTTACATATTCCTTTTATCTCAATTTCTTCAAATTCTTGAATGTACAGAATTTGATTTAAAGAGCATTGTCTAGTCAATTGGGTTCAAACCTTAACATTCAAAGTGGGTTAGATTTGAATAAAGGAATTCATGTCAAACTTTTCAAAGAAAACGTGAAACGCAATCGGTAAAACTTGTACACGCTGGCCGCTGCTAGCAAGTATAGTGTTTATTGGAGTTACAACACAGTGACAATGACCGTTCAATGTTGGAGCTAGGGATGGGCGTGGGGCCCAATGGGGTGGGGGACAATTCCTCAAACCTGCCCCCACCACCTCTTCCAAAATCCATTTGGGGGGACCGGGAGTGGGGGCGTTTTGGGAGGAGATTCCCCTGCCCCCACCTTCAAACCTCATTTCTTTCATTTATTTTTATTTCCAATTCTAAATTTTTAATTTTCAATCCGAAATCAGAATTTGGAATCTATTCATTTCAATCTCTAGTTTGACCACCCCCACCTCCATTCCTCAAACCTTCTCCCACCACCTCCCCCAAAATCCATTTGGGTGGACCGGTAGTGGGGGCGTTTTGGGGGGAGGCTCCCCCTCCCCCTCCCCCAAACCTCATTTCCCCAATTTATTTTTATTTCAAATTCTAAATTTTCAATTTTCAATCCGAAAATCGGAATTTAGAATTCAGAATTTGGAATCTGGTCATTACAATATCTAGTTTGACCCCATTAAAATATTCAATCCAAAAATAATCAAAATATTCGTTCTAAAATATATAATTAGTTTAAAGAAATCCAAAATAAATATAAATATTTTTAATATAGTATTACACAACAAATCAAATTTAAAGTTTACATCTTAGATCAATACTCATATGCTAAGTACTAACTAGTAACTATTATGTTAATATTATAATATATTAATTTTTTTAATTGCTAAAACTTTATATATAAATATATATATATATATATATATATATATATATTGGGGGAAATGAGGGAATTGGTTTAGGGGAGGGTCCCCACACCACCTCCCCCATTTATGAAATAAGGGCCAAGTTTTCCCCCACCTTACCCCTAAAACTCATTTGAGAGCAAAATGTGCCTCCAAATCCCCATGGTGGGTCCGTAGGGGATAGGACCATACGGGAAAACACCCATCCCTAATTGGAACTTGGAACTGTATTGAATTGACTCCAAAAAAATCACTAATACTAATTTTATTATTGTCAAAAATAATAAAATAATAATACTAGTTTTATTTCGGCTGAATTTTCTACTTGCAAAACCCCATGGGAGCCCGCGGGGGATGGGCCCTATGGGAAAACTAATTGGAACTTGGAACGGTTTTGAATTAACTCCAAAAAATACTAATACTAATTTTATTATTGTCAAAAATAAAACAAAACAATAATACTAGTTTTATTTCGGCTGAATTTTCTACTTGCCGTTTTCTCCTTCTTTCAAAACTGCAGCAGGAAAGTAACCAATGAATTGTCAAATTGGTTCTCTCTTAATCTTACCTACTGCTTCTTACATTTTCGCTTTAATATTTTATAAGTTATTTTTATTTAATTTAAATGTGAAAGTAGATATATCAACTATGGAGTATAGATCCTTCTTTTTCTCTCGTTTAAATTTTCATTTTATCCAAACATTATCGTATTACACATTATCATAATCGTATTGCATATTATCATTAATTGTCATTTAAAATCGTGATGTATATTATTATCCTCAAGTTGTACGTTATCAATTTATCATGATCGTGTTGTTTGTATCAATATGATAACCACCAGAAAATATTGCAATCAATAAGAGTGTTGGTGTTCCGTTCAAGAAAAAATTAAAAACCAAATTTGCTTGTGTTTGATCCGATCGAACTTGTACTCAATATGAGCTGGGTCAAGCGTTTTCGGAAATTATTGAAGTAGGGCTCGAGCTATGTTCCAGGAGACTACATCGTGTACAATCATGTTATTCAAGAAAATTATTTTCCGGCAGCCTTGTGAAGTATGCAGTTTCAAAAATGAATAATGCTATACAATCTAAAAAATTAACCTAAATGATGTATCAAATGAATTGTAATCACCGCACAAATCTTGCAGGGACGGATGCAATTCATGTCTAGTGGGGCTTAAGCCCCCGTTGGGCTAAAATGATTTTTTTTTAAAATTAAAAGTTTAAATTGACATAATTTTAATTTAAACCCATATAAATAACTCTTGTGATCCTTAATTTGATCTAAATTTATCTAAAAAGTAATTACATCTTAAGCCTAAAGCCCGTACTATTTAATGATGTGTTTATCGATCAACTATCAACATCGTTTTCATATTGAGTTATTTTATCGTTTTCATATTGAGTTATTTTTTGCTATTAATGATATGCAACTTTTGATAACTCTCATTTCTACACTTGATGTAGCCTCCATAGTCTATCAATTGCATCCGTTTCCGGGTAAAAACCAGATATTTAACGTTTAAATGAGCTTGTGCATATCATTTCATGCTTCCAGGGGTATTCAGGCTAAAACGGGAGAATTGGGGGTTAAAATCACAATTTCAGGGAGATTGAGCCAAAGTCCAGTAACGTGCGCCTAACGTGCGCCACATATACGCACCTTGGTATGGCGCATCTCTATAGCTGGCAAACTTCAGTTTTGTGCGCCATTCATGCTCACCCTAGTATGGCGCATCTCCAAAAGCTGGGCAACATCAGTAACTTGCGCCATTCATGCGCCACTTATGCGCACCCTGGTATGGCGCATTCCAAAATGCAATTTTCCCAAATTCTAGTAAGGCGCGCTGTACGTGCGCCACTTGTGCGCACCCCTGTACATCGCATTGTCCTGTCAGCAGAAATTTTTGGGGTTTCGTGCCCTAATTCCCACACATTATAAATACCCCATTTCAGCTCTTCTTAGGGACCTCTACCAATACCCTTGAGCTCCAAACTCTCCCATTTCAATCCAAACCTCCAAGAACCACTATCTAACCTCAAATCCTACTTCACCAACCGCTCAATACCTCATTTCCTCACCTAGACCAACCATCAAGACCCAATCTTGGAGCTAAAGAAGTCAATGAGAGAAGGAACCAAGCACGACCAAGCACAAGCTAGCTAGAGAGGAGGAGTTCTTCAACTTTGTTTACTCTTTCCATTTCTCTCTTTTATTTTACTTGTACTCATTTATTGCTTGTATTTATTTCATATCTTGTACAACCATTTATCATATTATGAACTAAACTTTGCTTGGCTAAGGCCAAGATGAAACCTTTACCATGAATTATCAATGAAGACCACCATTTTATCCTCATTGCTTGTGTTTATGTATGTGTATTTCATGTTATAATTAATATTGAGTGTTTAGCTAGCATTAATATTTATTTGGTTGTTGTGTGATGTACCGAGAGGAAAAATATACAACGTGCTCGATGAAATGCATGATAGAGGTCTAGTAAGGTAGAAATACTCGAGGCTAGTCTCTAGGACTCAATTAGTGAACCACTATGCTTAATAAACTTGTGTATATTTCGGATGGCCATCGAGAGATAGGTTATTGGTGCATATAAGTGTTGTCTCTATAACTCGAGAGAGAGTAGAGACTAATTTAGGGTTATCACGAGTCTACAATCACATTAGCATAGTTTATCCTTAAAGGTGGTCTATAAATTGGTGAGAATTGGTTAGATGGATTCACGGTCTTAGCCTAATTTTCCCATAAGGAATACAATCACTTGCTTGTGTGTGATTTACTTTGTTTACTTGTTTGATTATTTTTACTTATTGCATTCTTAGTTATAGTTTAACTTAATTGGTTTTTAGTAGTGTAATCCAATCATCAAACATTTGCTTGTCTAAATAGTAGTCAATCAATCAATTGTGGTACTCAATTTATCAATCCTTTTGGAACGAAATTTATTATCATTGTACTACTCCCACGGCTCCGTACTATTGCGGGTGCTCATTTAGGAGTGATCAATTTTTGGCTCCGCTGCCGGGGATTGAGCGGTTTATTGATATCACTACTAGTTGATTCATTACTAATTTAGACCTTTTTATTTTGTGTTTACTTTCTTGTGATTTCAGGCGGTTGCTCTTGTATACATCAAAGTACAAGGAGCAACAATTTATAGGATTTAGTATTCGACCCGGATATCAAAGGTACAACTCGGATAAATAGAAGAAATCGAAGAATAGCCATCGAATGAGCTGCACAGCCTGCAGAGGCAGCCCCTGCTGCTATGAATCATGATACATGCCCAAATAGGCAAAATGAGCATGAAGAGCATGATGAGAGAGTTATGAAGGACTACGTCATGCCAAGGGTGGACCAGAATATGTCACCAGTCCAGTTCCCACCAATAGCAGCAAACAATTTTGAGATCAAAGGACACGTATTTCAGATGTTGGCATTGGCAGGGTTGTTTGGTGGAGATCTCACCGAAGATCCGAATGCACACTTGCTGAACTTTGACCATATTTGTGCAACATTCAAGATCAATGGAGCCGCGAATAATGCAATTCGATTAAGGCTTTTCCCATTTTCATTGAGGGATCGAGCCAAGGCTTGGTATGACTCGCTACCACAAGCGTCGATCACCTTATGTGATGGTTTGGCCCAAGCCTTTCTGAGTAAATACTTCCCACCCGGATGGGCAGCTCAACTGATGAACGAGATTCATGAGTTCTCTCAATACGAGTCGGAAGACTTGCATGAAGCTTGGGAGAGGTACAAAGAGTTTCTCAGAAAATGCCCTTGTCATGGAATGCCGAAGTGGTCGATTGTTAACAAGTTCCATCGAGGCATGAACTTGGCCATACGCCAATTTGTGGATGCCTCGACGGGTGGATCTTTGATGAATAAGTTGATGGATGCAGCCTAAGACTTGATTGAAGACATGGCCGTTGCAATTAGCCTTTGAGGGAGTGACCAGAAAGCCTCGAAGAAAGCATTCGAAATGTTAGGTGTTGACCAAGTCACTGCACTAGAAGCACAAGTTGAGGTATTGACGAAGAAAATCAGTAGGATGGAAACAAGCTCAAGTGTTTCCCAAGTAAACACGTTGAGTTGTGACTTGTGATCGGGCCCACATGAGAGTGTGGAGTGTCAAGTGGGGAACCCATTTGCTACTGGAAATTTCAGAACAAGTTTCCTTTGTAAACTACAACCGGAACTACAACCAAAACCCAAATCCTCGAAATGACCCATACTCAAACACATACAACCCCGGGTGGAGAAACCACCCCAATTTCTCTTGGAGAGACAACCAACAACCCCTAACAACATCAAGCAACTTTTAAACCACCCGGATTCAACCTACCACAACAAGGCCTTCCTAACCAACAACCTCACTTCTAAAGTCAACCTTACCAAAACCAAGCCGAGAGAAAGCCCTCACTTGAAGATTTGTTTTCAAAATACATGGTCAAGCTTGACAATCAGATGGGCACCCAAGACTTAGCATTGAAGAAACTTGACACCAAGGTTGATCAAATTGCTCAACATTCACAAGCCTCCATCCAAAATCTTGAGGTGCAAATTGGTCAATTGGCAAGGGAGTCTCAAGCTCGCCAACAAGGGGCTTTGCCAAGCAACACGGTGGTGAATCCCAAAGAGCATTGCATGGCAATTTTCTTAAGAAGTGGAAGAACGGTCGAGCAACTGAGTGAAATTGACAAGGTGAAGGAAGTTGAGATGGAAGAAGAAGAGTAAGTTGTAGGGGAAGCCAAGGTGGAGGATGAACCACCCACCACCTCACATGATCTCCCACCTCTACAAATTGTCAAAGCTTATGTGCCACCCATCCCTTACCCTCAAAGACTGAGGAAACACAAGGATTCCCAAAACTTTGCTAAGTTTTTAGAAATTTTCAAGAAACTCCACATCAACATACCATTTACCGAAGCTTTAGCCTAAATGCCCAAGTATGTCAAGTTCTTAAAAGAGCTTTTGGCCAATAAGAAGAAGTTGGAGGACTTTGAAATGGTGCCTTTGAATGACGAGTGTAGTGTCATACTACAAAACAAGTTGCCTCCAAAATTGCAAGACCCCGAAAAATTTACTATTCCTTACACCATAGGAAATTCGAAGTTTTCCAAAGATTTGATTGATTCGGGAGCAAGCATTAATTTGATGCCTTATTCGGTGTTTGAGAAGCTAGGGGTTAGAGAAGTGAAGCCAACTCACATGACATTACAATTGGCGGATCGTTCTATCAAGTATCCAAGTGGTGTGCTAGAAGATGTTCTTGTGAAGGTGGAGAGTTTGTACTTCCCCGTAGATTTTGTCATTCTTGAAATGGAGGAAGATGTAGAAATCCCACTACTTTTGGGAAGACCATTCTTGAAAACGGCGAGAGCTTTGATTGACTTGAAGGATGGCAAGATGACTTTGAGAGTGAGTGAAGATAATGTGGAGTTTGATTTGAGAAAGGTTATTAAGAATCCTAGAGAGACCGAGAGTTGCTCAACAATTGAAGTGGTTAATCCTATGATACAAGAGTACTTTCGAAGGGAGAGTCTAAGAGAGCCTCTAGAGGCTTGCATTGTGAATGGTGCAAGTGAAGATGATGAGGATGTGAACATAGCAGAGTGTGCGTTGCAATTGAGCTCCCTACCCTTGAAGAGTTGGAGGAATATGACCCGTTTTGAAGAACTCAGAATTGGAAAGCCCAAGCTACCTCCATCCATTAAAGAACCTCATCAACTTGAATTGAAGCAACTACCTTCTCACTTGAGATATGCCTTTCTAGGGGAATCATCATCACTCCCGGTCATTATCTCCAACTCATTGACAAGACTTGAAGAAGGGAAGTTGCTAAGAGTGTTGAGAGACCACAAGAAAGCAATTGGTTGGTCCATCTCGGATATAAGAGGAATTAGTCCTACTTTGTGCATGCATAAAATCTTGATGGAAGATGATCACAAACCTTCGGTAGAGCATCAAAGAAGGCTAAACCCCAATAAGCAAGAAGTGGTAAGAGCAGAGGTCTTGAAGCTTCTAGATGCTGGAATTATCTATCCTATTTCAGATAGCCCTTGGGTGAGTCCCGTACAAGTGGTGCCCAAGAAAGAAGGGATGACAGTGGTACCAAATGAGAAAAATGAGTTGATCCCCATAATGACCGTTACCGGGTGGAGAGTATGCATAGATTATCAGAAGTTGAACAATGCAACTCGGAAGGACCATTTCCCACTTCCGTTCATAGATCAAATGTTGGAGAGGTTGGCCAGTCATGACTACTATTGCTTTCTTGACGGATATTGCGGCTATAACTAAATTCCTATTGCCCCGAAGACCTAAGGGAAAACAACCTTCACATGTCCCTACGTAACATTTGCCTATAGAAGAATGCCTTTTGGACTATGCAATGCACTGGCAACGTTTCAAATGTGTATGATGGCTATCTTTTCGCACATGGTGGAGAAGTGCATTGAGGTTTTCATAGATGCTTTTTCGGTCTTTGGCCCTTCTTTTGACTCTTGCTTGAAGAATTTAGGGTCGGTTTTACAAAGGGTGTGAAGAAACCAACTTGGTGCTAAATTGAGAGAAGTGTCACTTCATGGTGAAGGAAGGCATTATGTTAGGCCATCGGATTTCATCTAAGGGGATCGAAGTAGACCGAGCCAAAATAGAGGTTATAGAGAAGTTACCTCCTCCCACCTCGATCAAGGGCATTAGAAGCTTTCTTGGACATGCCGGGTTTTATAGACGCTTCATCAAGGACTTCTCCAACATCACAAAGCCACTTTGCAACTTGCTAGTGAAAGATGTCCCCTTTAAGTTTAATGAGGAGTGCCACCTTGCATTTGAGAAGTTGAAGAAGGAGTTCACATTCGCTCCCATCATGTCAGCACCCGATTGAGACCTGCCATTTGAGCTAATGTGTGATGCAAGTGATCATGCGGTGGGAGCCGTTTTGGGACAAAGGAAAGAGAAGAGGCTCCATGTGATTTACTATGCAAGCCAAACCCTCAATGAAGCTCAAGTGAATTATGCCACCACGGAGAAGGAGCTTTTGGCCATTGTGTTTTCTTTTGACAAATTCCGATCCTACCTAGTGGGTTCGAAAGTGATCGTGTACACCGACCATGCAGCTATCAGATACTTGATGGCGAAGAAAGACTCAAAGCCACGGTTGCTTAGATAGGTGCTCTTGCTTCAAGAGTTTGATTTGGAGATTCGTGATAAGAAAGGATAAGAGAATTTGGTGGCGGACCATCTTTCGAGGTTGGAAAAGGGAGAAGAAGTAGAAACTACAAATCCCATCAATGAACACTTCCCGGATGAGCAACTCTTTGTGGTTCAAGAATTAATGACTCCTTGGTTTGCCGATTTTGTGAATTATCTAGCAAGTGAGGTCATGCCAGTGGAGATGAATTTCTACCAAAAGAAGAAGTTCTTTTCGGATGCAAAGTCATATTTGTGGGATGAGCCACTCTTATTCCGGGTTTGCAATGATGGACTCATTAGAAGATGTGTACCCGATGAGGAGATGAATGACATCCTCATGCATTGCCACTCTAAGGAGTGCGGAGGTCACTTTGGAGCAAATAGGACAGCAAGGAAAGTCCTCCAATCGGGATTCTTTTGGCCCACACTTTTTCGAGATGCAAGAAGCTTCGTGAAAGCATGTGACCGGTGCCAAAGGACCAGTAATATTAGCAAGAGAGATGAGATGCCACTCTATGTGATACTTGAAGTGGAATTGTTTGATGTTTGGGGCATTGATTTCATAGGACCATTCCCAAGCTCCTATGGAAACCAATACATCTTGGTGGCGGTGGACTACGTGTCTAAGTGGGTGGAAGCCATAGCCACACCTAAAAATGATGCCAATGTGGTCACAAAATTCCTCAAAAAGAACATTTTCACAAGATTCGATATTCCAAGAGCAATCATTAGTGATGAGGGCTCTCACTTTTGTAACAAGCTATTTGAAGCTCTATTGAAGAAGTATGGTGTGAAGCACCGTATCACTACCCCATACCACCCTCAAGCAAATGGTCAAGCGGAGGTGTCGAATCGAGAAATCAAAAGCATCCTAGAGAAGACTGTGGGAAACCGAAGAAAAGATTGGGCTAAGAAACTCGATGATGCTTTATGGGCATATAGGACGGCTTTCAAAACCCCTCTAGGCATGTCCCCATATAGGCTTGTCTACGGCAAGACATGCCACCTTCCGGTTGAGCTTGAACACAAGGCATATTGGGCTATCAAAAAGTTGAACTTTGACATGCTAGCGATGGGAGAGAAGAGATTGCTTCAACTCAATGAACTTGATGAAATCCGGTTTGAGGCATATGAGAATTCCCGAATCTACAAGGAGAAGACCAAGAAGTGGCATGATAGAAGGATACTGCAGAAAAACATTCAAGTGGGGAATCAAGTGCTCCTTTTCAACTCAAGACTCCGTTTATTTCCCGGGAAACTCAAGAGCCGGTGGACCGGTCCATATACCGTCACCCAAGTATTCCCATATGGAACCGTGGAAATTGAAAATGGAGCAAAGGAGAAGTTCAAAGTGAATGGGCAGATGTTGAAGCTTTATTTGGAGAATGCATCGGAGGAGCCAAAAGAAACGGTTCTTCTCAAAGAACCAACTTGATGCATCATAAAAAGGGAGGTACCATTTTGTAAATAAAAGTAAAAAAATAAAAAATAAAAATAAATAAATAAATAAATAAAATCCCATGCAATGATGTTTTTTGTGAAGTGTTGTAAGTGTACAGTGCAGATTTTTTTAGGGAAGCATCGGAGGGCAAAGTGGTCCATGAGAAGACCAACTGGAAAACTGAAGACCAGATGGGCGCACATGGGGCGCACACTGGAGGAGCGTCTGAACAGCGCGCTTTGCTGCCTTGACGAGCGCACATGGAGCGCACACTGGAGCAGCGCGCGAGTAATGAAGCAGTCCTGGCCGAGACCTAAACGGCACCGTTTTGACCCATGCGCTGTACATGCGCCACCTATGCGCACACGTGTACAGCGCTTTTGCGTTTTTAAATATAGAACCCCTTTTTCAAGAGCAGTTCGGGCACTACATTCCAACCTCTCAATATCTCATCAAATTTGCTCTCTTCTCCTCTCAAGACCACAAGCCTCCAAATTGGTAAGTAAATCTTCTAATCTTCCATCTCTACACCACATTTCCATCCCATTTTCTTCTATGGATTGATTCAATGCATCTAAGTTACAAGATTTGGGGATTTTCGCAATCTAGGGCATAAAATTGGGGATTTTCGTTTTTGTTGGAATTGGTGGTCTTTGAGTGTTATTTTTGATCAATTGACATGCAAATTGCATTGGGTTATTGTACTTTTGTGTTTAATTTCTTGTTTGGAGCATTGTTGGCATGATTTGTGTTGGGATTGATTTGATTTTCGAAAATTGAAGGTTGTGGTGTTGGAGATTTCGTGTAACTCATTTGTAGAAGGATATTGGGCCATTTTGAAGTGTTAGATATTTTTTTAAGGGTGGTTGTGTGTGGTTTGGTGAAAGTATTGGTTAATTCTGGGTTGAAACCATGAGAAGAACAAAAAGGCAAAGCCAAGTTGATGAAGGAACTTCTAGGCAAAGTGGGGTGACATGTACCCGAAATCCTGATTATTCGAAGCGCCTAGCTCTGCTCAACAAATTGGGCGTTATTTGTGAAAGAGGCATCCACCTTGCTTCTTTGTCTGACACCACTATTCCAGCCATGGTGACGGCAATGAAATGAGAAAATTTTGTGAAGACGCCGAGTCCTGCCAATGCCACTCTAATGAGGGAATTTTATGCTAGTATGGTTCTAGAGTTTTTTTTTGAGCCGTGGAGAAGTTATTGGTTAGGGACGTGAAAGTAAAGATTACCGCTGGTCAATTAGGTGCAAATTGTTTTTGTTGTACATAAACTTTTTCGGGTGATAAAATTCACAAATAAACAAAAAAAAAAAACCATATTAACTGTAATTGTTTTTTAATAGTATATTCTATAACTGTTATTATCTTTAATGATATAAATTTTTGGGTCCAATGACCGGTCACATGTACAAGATGGTGGTAACCACACAACTCACCAAATGTTGAGGTTCTAAGTTCAAATATCGTATCGACTCCTTAAAAAAAATAAAAATAAATTGTTTTTACAATTATCAATGTCTTTTTTTTTTCTTATGTATATTATTATTTTACATTATAAAATATTAGTGTGTTATAACTTATAAGCAAGTTCCCAGTTGAACGAAATCTCTAGCTCCATCCTAAAAATCATGAGATGATGTTGTAAATAATATAACAATAATATGACAATGACAAGTTTGCCACATCATATGAATTGATTTTTGGACTAAATTTTTGAATTGACTAACATTAATATTAGTACTATTTGCACTGTTCAAATATCAACTATTATAACAGCTGAAAAAACATTTATTACATATATCCGTAAATTGTGTATGGTATCTTATCATTGATAATGAGATGCATACCATTTCAATCCTCTTCCACTTTTAAATTTAATTAGTACTGTGATCGTAACTCTCATGTTACATAATAATTGTTTCATCTTGGCTCCCACACACCCACACGCACAAGAATTTGTATGTTTGTATTAAATTTTTGAAAGTGAAATATTCAATCTGAAGGGGATGTTCAAATTTGTTCTTAATTTAGTACAAAATTTCTTCTTTTTTTTACACGTTTTTCACATATTTGCTTTTTGGTCTTTATGATTTTCAAAATACATCAAAATTGTCGTTTGATCAAAATTTAAACGTCAAATCCGATAGATTGAGAGAAAATACTATTTCGTCTTTGTAAAAAAATAAAATAAGAGCTATTACTAATTAGGTCATAGTCTTTTTTCTTAAATTTCAAGTTCTTTACGATTTTTACAAAAGTGACAAAATTGGTCATTATATTTTTTTAAGTCTCAAATTAGTCCCTCTTTTTTTTAAAACTGATCAAATTGATCATTCTAACTGTTTAACGGTGTTAAATATAACAGTTGACTTTAACAATTTTAATTAAAGTACGTAAATACTCTTTATTTGTTATATTAGAGCAAAATTATTTTGTCTTTTATAAATTAAATTCACCATTATAGTTATAAAAAAATCCAAAAATATTATTAATGAAACGCCAAATGTATATTTTTTAATTAAAAATTTTTAAAAATGTTTTAATAAGACAATGTCAATTATACCCTTATTTTATAAACAAAGTTATAATTCCTTCCCAATTTAGTATTTTACCATTTTTATATAATTTTTTTTGTTAATATTATACAAACAATGTTGTCAAAATTATTAAAAAAATAAAAACCCACAAATAAAATAAACAAAAATATACTTCGTGTTAAAAAAAACTATACATATGTCATTATTATATTATTTAGGCTTAAAGTACAATTTACCCCTACACAGTTAAAAGTAAACTAACGAAACTTAGTTAGATGGACTAATTTGGTACTTGGAAAAAATATAAGGACCAAATTGGTCACTTTTATAAAGTCGCAAACAACTTGGAATTTAAAAAAAATTCAGGACCTAATTGGTAATTGCCCAAATAATAATGGAAGTAAAAATATTATTTGACCAAAAAACTATTTGCACATTTATAATTTAGAGTGGTGCTATTGACACACTCAGTACTGAACTATTTATGTCCAACTTTTTTAAAATTTTGATTTAATTATATAAAATTAAATGGTTTTATTAATTTTTTTGATTTATTTCTAGGATTACCCTTTTACATATTTTTCAAAATTAATACACCCATATCTTTCTCAAAAAATAAAAATAAAAATACATTTCATCTCTGATCTTTATATACAATTTTCTCACATCCATTCATATGACTTGTTTTTCTTTTTATTTCATGATGAAACCATCCTTATTAGATACATGTTTTTTTTTCTATGGTCGATTGGATTGTTGGTGGTAGATTGTGAGTGTGATATTGATCATCTCATGATTTTTTGGAGTGATTGAGTCAGGGTTTTGGTATGGTTTCGTTTTGTCAGAAATTAGGTTTTATTGGTTGCGATTCTTGGTGCGATTTCGTTTTTTTTTTTGTAAATAACATAAAACTAACTTTGGAAGTTCCAAAATAAAATATACAAAAGAATTGATACAAATCATATAATGTATACAAGATCTGAAAGAAAATAAATCGAGAGAAAATAAAAATAGCAAACATGGATTTGTAATTTGAAAAGAAAAACAAAACAAACATGTGAAACAATAAAATAAAAAAATACTAAACATGGGAAACATGAGATCGATATCTGAAAAAAAAATATAAACAAAATAGTAAGCATTTAATGATTTGAAATAATCTATGTCATTAGGGTTTTGAATTAAGGAAAGTAGGGGGTTTTATTACTTTTATTTTGTAAAATTATTTTTTTTACTAAAAATTGTATGTTTCCTTAAATAATTTGATAAAAGAAAAAAAATAAAGAATAGTAAATAATTTTCAAAAATAGGTATAAATAGTTCAACAGTGGATGTACCAATAACACCACTAATAATTTGATATTGTTAAAAAAAAAATGCCAAAATACAAAATCCCTTTAAAATATTAAAATGATTATTTATTATTAAAATATATATATTTAAAAAAAAATCACTTACAATAATAATTATTCATTCATGTCCAAGTCTATTAGAAAGAATTATCGATAACAATGACAATAATATGTCTATCACATTGTTAACATAGTAACAAAGAATAACAAAGAAATTAAAACGAGCGTCAAAAAAAAAAAAAAAACCAAAGAAATTAAAACGAACACATCGCCAACTATCACGAGCGGCATTGCACTTCTCCTTTCCCTTGTGACTTGTGACTTGTGAGGAGGGTTTGACTTTTGAGTGTCATCGTTTACGATTTACAAACATATGAGTGAATAGTTTTTCTTCTGTATGAATAGATATCTACTATTATAAGAATGGATATTTGAATCGAACATGTAATATTTGATATCAACAAATTTCGATAGACCTCTAACACGAGTTATACGAGCGTTCGGTGTTAAAATTTATTAAATAATCTTATATAAAAATGATAATATATTTAAAACTACAATTTCTCCGTTGACTACCACTAAAAAGTCCTGTTTCATCAAATTCTAATTTGTTACGATTTCGGCGCATTTAAGAGTACACGTGTTTTTGATTTGTTTCTGTATATATAATAATATATGTTGAAAAGCTAGCTTGTAAAGCTACCATCTCTTTCGATCCTATAAATGTCAGAACATATATAGTATTAATATATTTGTCCAATTACTCAACAATCAACAAAGAATTTCTATCTTTTGTCTCGATCATATTCTCACTGCTTTGTCATCTTAATTTGTTTGAATTATGGAAGGAGCTGGCAATAGCTCATCTAGAGTTGAGAGAAACATGAAAGAAAGAGTTAGAAGAAAGGAGATGACAAATCTTCTCTCTCAGCTTGCTTTTCTCATTAAACCTCAACAAACTTCCAAGGTACATGAATATGAATTTCGATGAAACAGATGTATCACGTTATCTGTTCATCTATATATACATTTGTTTAATTAACTAATACAGATTACATGGTATGTCCGTCTCTTTGACACGAAGCTTATCTTTCTAACAGGTTTCAGGGCCTGAGTTGTTGGATCATGCAGCCAATTACATAAAGCGTTTGCAGGAAAGAGTGGAGGAGCAAAAGGGAAGGCATGAGACATTGTTAAAAGAGAGTCCTTGTGATCCAAATTACAAAAAGACTACTAGCAGCTGCTCATCGCCTGTGTTGAACATAAAAAGTTGTGAGGATTCGACGTGTTTGGAAGTAAATTTGATTTGCGGGTTGAACAACAACTTGTTGCTACATGAAATCATCAGTGTTCTTCAGCAAGAAGGAGCTGAAGTTATGAATCTTACACAGAATAATGAAGGTGACAGAGTCATCTTTACAATTACATCCCAGGTATGCATCAGATGTTTTTTTTTATTTTTTTTATTTTTTTTAATAGGTGTACATCAGATGTTATATCATTTAACTTGGACATGAATTTGGACAATCTAATGTTAATATTTTCGATACATGATGTTATGTGTGACAGTTAGATAAGAGTTGTAATAATCGTTTTAAGCACTCTTACAACAATATTCTAATGAGTTGACAGATTTTAACTAAATGAACTAAAAACCTGTCACTTTTATATATGAATTGGTCATTGTAATAACGAAAAGACCCGAATGACCGAATCCCTCCATTAAGAAGCTTGAAAGCACTTTTTTTTTTCTTGATGACCCCAGAAGTCTCATAAAATATAATCAAATTATAGACTATTACCAAATACCAATTAAGTACTTAGAGAGAGTACATTTTCTGTGTGGCTGAAGTGTGAATAATATATGGGCCGGGTTTAAATAGTAGACATATTTCTTCGTTGTGCCATTATCTGATCACTTATATATATTAGGATTTGGGGGTGGTTTATAATTAATGCAGTAAAAAAGTTGATGTAAAATGAGTAATTTGATATTAAAAAAATTAAACAATCGCAAATATATATATATATATATATATATATATATATATTATTAACAGTATAATGAGTAATTTTTCATGCATATATATTATATATACCCATATGAACGAAAGGTGGAGATGATGTTCAAATTAATGCATTCCAGTACCTTGACATAATATCTTGACGACTTGACATAAAAGTTTCAATTTTTTTCAGGCCATCTGTGCTAGAATTGGAATAGAAACTATAAGAGTTCGTGAGAGATTAAAAAATCTGATTTTCTGAATTGCTGAAGTTTGCTTTCCACAACAGGACTCAGGAGGGACGCATTAAGCAATACACGAGCTGATTAAATATCAAGTAGACATAAGTTAATGGTGGACATGTTATAAACATATATATATATATATATATATATATATATATAGTCATTTTCTTCTCGGTGCATTGCATGTGGACAATAGATTATGAATAAGCACTGACAAGTCCATATCGACTGGATTAAAGCAATTGAATCTAATGATCCACATGTAACGCACTGATAAATATTTATCAGTGCGTACTAAGGTGAAAATTTTCATATATATATATATATATATATATATAATACTACAGGTTTCAGGTGCCAAATTTCGTAAAATTTTTCAGTCTGTCTGATAATCTGTGATCCCTAGGTTGGCTGAGAGTCCTCCTGTAAGCACATTAATTCCTTTCTTTTATTTGGAGATACTTTTTTTCTAATTTAATCAAAAATTCACTTCCGTAAGGCAATACGGCATCATCCTATGGCTATTGGCTGGACCAATTTGGGTTTATAAGCCCAACAAATAAATAACATGATTATCATTTATTTTTTTTTTAATTATTACAATATTTTAGGATTAAGAGATGAAGTATGATTTGAACTCACAACCTCTTGAATGTAGTTGTGAGGGACTTAACACTGATCCAATATCATATTGTCATGCTGAATTTGTTGTTTATTTGATCATTCAAGTAATTCCGGTCTTCTTTCATATGTATGGTTAGAATGACATGTTATATAGCAAGGCCTACAACTCTACAAGGTACAATTCTAGCAACCATCCAGATTTTACCATTAGCACAAGAAAATGTTTCGACGCTCGTTTTAGTCTGTAATTGAAGATATAGAGATGTGCTGTCTTTAATTTTTCTTTGTCAGTTAAGTTTTAAAGACTATAATGATTTTCACCTAACATTCACTACATGCCTCCTTTAGAATATCCCAGGAGTTCCAAAAAGGAGTTGATCGATCTAGCTCTGTTGCTTTTTATCAACTCTACATTTTTTTTGTGTTTACGTTTTGCATGCATTGAATTGTATGGATGATTTCTGATATAGAAGAATACCTACCATATTCACTTTTTGCTGCCAGATGATATATGCTATTACCAGATAATAAATTAAGAAAATATTTTCTTGTATCTAAAATTTTCATTTCTATCGTGGCCTTTGATGATGTGATATATATATATATATATATATATATATATATAAACAATGTTTTTATTTTTTTTATATGATAAGTTTAATATAATATATCTGTGAAAAGAAATATGAACGTTTTTTTAGCACTACTTTTTTTTTCGATAATTTGAATATGAAGCATTAAAAAAGAAGGGAAAACATATGAAAAAAAAGAGAGTTCTAGTGTTCAAATTTGTTTCACAATTATATTTCATTGTCTTATTATCTGCAAAAAAATAAAATAAAAATAATCACATTAATTGATTGGGTTTCATCCTAGTCCTTCCAAATAATTTTAATATGAATTTTTTGTGGGTGATAAATTTAATTAAATATACATATGAATAACATTTGAAAATGTTTCAAGCAGTAGAACTATTTTTCCCGATTTTATTAAATATGAAGACATTAGAAAAATGAGTGAAATATAGAAAATTCAAAAAAAAAAAAATAGTTATAGTGCTTGAAAAATTCTCAAATTGTATTCATAGGTAGATTTCAATGAACTTATCATGCATATAAAATATTTAGATCAAAATTCATAAAAATCGATGTGATTTATCAAGATCATTATCAAAATCAAAATAAGGGATCCCTTATGAAAGACTATATATATATATATATATATATAAACATATATATTTAGATACAACTATGATCATAGACATATTTTCTATGTTTATATATATGCAGTGTATTATTCATGTCATATTATTTTTGTAAATATGTCTATGAAGAGGTTAACTCCCGCGCAGAAGGGAGAAATGCCGAAAATCCTCCGAGAGAAAGGAGACGACTCCAGCAGCACATAACATAGTTCATAGAACCACACCGCGGGGAGCACATGAACCACCAGGCCACCCAAAGGATGACATGGGTCACTCGTAGTAGAGAAGAGCGTGACGGGAATGCTCAAGAGGAGATTCCCCGGAGGACCAGGCACTGGTAAGATCAAGGGGGTGGCTCTCGCCTCCCAGACTACGAGGCCCAGCGAAGCGCCCTAGCTGATCTGGAGGTCTTCAGTGCTTTTCAGGACCAACTCCCAGAGATTCAAGATCAGATACACATTGACCGTCGTCGTCACCTTGGACACAGAGAAAGCCCATTCACCGAAGAAGTCACCTTTATTTCAATCGCAACAAGTATAAAGCTGCCACGCAAAGATATGTACGGTTTCAGCGGAACTGGGGGACTCGAAAGATCACCTTGACAGCTACCTTGACTGGATGAACATGCTGGGGGCATCTGACGTAGTCAAGTGTAGGGTTTTCCCACTAACCCTCTCCGGAGAAGTGTGAACCTGGTACGGTAGTCTCAGAAAGCAAAGCATTTCCACATTTTATGAGTTATCCAAAGAGTTCTGCAGCAGTTTCCCCGCGAGCCGAAAGATATGGATGCACATAGTACACCTGAACTCCGTTCACCAGCTAGACACTGAGACAATCAGGGACTACACGAAAAGATTCAACGAAGCAGCGAGGCAGGTCCAAAACTTTAATGAGATATGGGCAGTCATGGCCTTTACCTAGGGACTACAGCATGGACGACTGCGTTGGTCGATATCTAAGCGAGGGCAGACCACGTACCGGGAGCTCATGGATAGAGTAGAGAAGTATGCTACCGCTGAGGATATTAGCGATTCGAAGACCCAAGAAGCTCCCTCTGAAACAAGCGCACCAACCAAGAAATGGCATAAGTCAAACAGGGAAAAATGAAATGAGCCCCAGACCTCCAGGAAAGTAAATACCTGATCGACCTCCAGATCGCCTCATAGACTAAAAAGCAGGTTCGATTGCTATACTCTATTGAAATTCTCGGTGGACAAAGTATTCGAGGTAGCCAGCGAGAGCATCCTACTACAATGGCCAAACCCGATGATGGCCCCTCCAGATACGAGAAACTGAAAACTGCATTATAAGTTCCACAAGGACTACGGTCACGAAACCAAGGATTGTCGCTCTCTGAGAGAATAGATAGAAGAACTGATATGAAAAGGCAAGTTATAGGATTGCATAAAACCCCTCGTTCAAACCTGTATCCCAGAAACGCAGATCATTCAACACCGAAAGGTGCCAGGCGGTAGCTCTCGAGATAGACAAACTCCCCACGGTCGGATTCATCCGGAACCTCGACTACAATGAATGGCTATCGAATATGGAACTGGTGAGAAAGAAAGATGAAAGATGGAGGATATGCTTCGACTTTACGGACCTGAACCTAGCATGCCTCAAGGACAACTTCCCGTTTCCGAGGATAGACTAATTGGTCTATGCGACATTTGGCCACGAACTCTCGAGCTTTATGGACGTGTACTCTTAATACAATTAGATTCAGATGAATGAGCATGATGAACCCAAACCAACATTTATCACAGATCGCGAGGTATACTGCTACCGCGTCATACCCTTCGGACTTAAAAATGCCGGGGCGACGTACCAAAGGCTCTTCATCCGTATCTTCTCAGATCAACTCGGCAAAACCATAGAGGTATATGTGGATGAAATGCTCACAAAGTCCGTGACATCATCACAACATGTAGCGAATCTCTGAGAAACATTCCTCATTCTGAGACAATATTAGATGCTTCTTAATCCCACCAAGTGTGCCTTCGGAGTCTCGTCCGACAAATTCCTTGGATATCTTGTCCACTAGAGGGGGATAGAGGTAAACCCAGACAAAATCCAAGCAGTGATATAACTACAACCTCCGAGAAAGATGAAAGAAATCCAAAGGTTGAATGGCATGATCGTCTCCCTCTCCCAGTTTATATCAAAACTAACCGGCCGTTGTCTCTCGTTCTTCAAAGTCTCAAGAACTAGAGGAGACTTCTGTTGGACTTCCGAATGCCACTCTACCTTTCAGGGCTTGAATACCTACATGCAAAAGCCCCCATACTAGCCAAACCTACAACTAGTGAAATGCTTTTCCTGTACCTAGCAGTCTCCGAAGCCACGCTCAGCTCGGTTCTGATTAGAGAGGAAGGATCCACCCAGAAGGCAGTCTATTATATCAGCAAGAGCATGATGAACCCGGAGTTCAGATATCCAGAGATAGAGAAGCTTGCCCTTTGTCTCATTATAACATTAAGGAAGCTCAGACACTAATTCCAATCGCATCCCATCACGGTACTGACTAACCAACCTCTGAGACAAGTACTCCAGAAGCCTGAATCAGCAGGAAGACTCGTCAAGTGGTCTATGGAACTCATCGAGTTTGACATTCAATTCAAACCAAGAAAATTGATTAAAGGCCAAGCCATAGCCGACTTCATCGCCGAACATTCAAACCCTGAAGTCTTGAATCTATCCCCCGAACCGATGCCCTGGTGGGAGATGTTCGTCGACGGCTCCCCCAACAGGCACGGCAGTGGAGAAGGCATCATTATCAGAACCCCCGCCGGGAGTGTAGTGCAAAACGCCTTGTGATTCGAGTTCAAAGTGACTAACAACTTCTCGGAGTATGAGGCCCTAGCCACCGAATTGAAGATCATATTGAACATGGGAGCCGAGTAGGTAACTGTATACAGCGACTCCCAACTGGTCGTCAATCAGGTGAACGAAGACTACCAAGCAAGAGATCCCGAGATGATCAAGTATCTGGGATATGTAAAATCCCTAATTGAAAAATTCACCCCGTGCGAACTCGTTTGAATATCCAGGGACTGCAACTCCCAAGCAGTCGCACTTGCCAAACTTGCCTCAACCACGGACGCGAAGCTGCCAAGGATGGTCACGGTGTTTCGCCTCCCACAGTCCAGCATTACTGAAGACCATGCCATCCACGCTCTCACTACCGATCCGGAGTCGAGCCCGAGACGTGGATGACCCCAATAATGGACTATCTCCAGGACAGATCGCTCCCAACCGATAAAATCGCATCGTAAAGGATCCGCATGCAAGCACCGTGATACCTTATCATAGACAGGGTTCTCTACCAACGCGGTTTCTCTCTACCGTACCTTGGATGTGTGGCACCCCCTCTAACAGATTTGATCATACAGGAAATACACGGTGGAACATGTGGCAGCCATTCCGTTGGGTGTAACCTCAACAACCGTATCACTAGACAAGGTTATTATTGGCCTACCATTTTCAAAGAGTCAAAGGAACATGCCAGATCCTGCAATCGGTGCCAGAGGACTGCCCCCGTCCTGCGACTTCCCACGGAATCCCTTATTCTAATGGCCTCTCCATGGCCCTTTTCTCAATTCAGCATCGATATAATAAGACCTCTTCCGAGAGGTACGTCAGATAAAAGATTTGCTGTTGTGGCAGTCGATTATTTTACCAAGTGGTAGAAGCAGAAGCCTTGAAGTACATCACGGAAGCAAATGCAACTAATTTCATCAAACACTCAATCATCTTCAGATTCAGAGTCCCAAACACCATTGTCACAGATCACGGAACCCAATTTGACAATTCCAATCTCTGAAACCTCTGTACACAATTCCACATCGACTTGGAGTTTGCCTCGCCGACTCATCCCTAGAGCAACAGACAGGTCAAAGCAATAAAAAAGGTGATCAAGACACTCTTCAAGAGAAAACTCCAGCAAAGAAAATGAGCCTGGGTGGACAAACTCCCGGAAGTTCTATGGGCGATCTATACCACTCCTATTTTAGCAACTGGCGAAACACCTTACTCACTGATGTTTGGATCAGAGGTGAACACCAGTAAGAGAGTCTCTCACTACCATGCAGATGATAACGAAGAAGAACTCCGACAGAGCCTAGAAGAACTCGAAGAAAGAAGAGACTTGGCTAGAGTACAAATCGTATATCACCAGCATCAGATAGCCAAGTACTACAATGCCATCGTCAGAACTCGAAGGTTTAGGCCAGAGGATCTAGTCCTGAAAAAGGTCATCCCAACACCCGTAATCTTTCTTCAGGTAGCCTGGGGGACATTGGGAGGGCCCTTACATCATAGACTTAATCTTGCTAAGAGAAGCCTATAAGTTGAAAACCAAGAATGGTACGCCACTTTGAAACCCATGGAATGCAGACCACCTGAAGAAGTACTACCAGTAACTATGAACCGGTGTAATATTGTTGTAATTTTGAACTCTATATCCTCATTTTGTTTATAAGTTTATCAGGCATTAACCATGAAACAATTCAACATATAAAGCGTTTCGGATAGCCAAAGCAAAAAAGACTCCCTTGTCGGAGCAGATTGAGTCTCATAGGCTAATAGCCCCCGAGACTGTACCAACGTGCAAAAAAGACTCCCTTCTCGGAGCAGATTGAGTCTCAAAGGCCAATGGCCCCCGAGACTGTACCAACGTGCAAAAAAGACTCCCTTTTTGGGGCAGATTGAGTCTCAAAGGCCAATGGCCCCCGAGACTGTACCAAAGTGCAAAAAAGACTCCCTTTTTGGGGTAGATTGAGTCTCAAAGGCCAATGGCCCCCGAGACTGCACCAACGTGAAAAAAAGACTCTCCTCTCGGAGCAGATTAGGTCTCAAAGGCCAATGGCCTCCGAGACTGCACCAACGTGCAAAAAAGACTCTCTTCTCAAAGTAGATTGAGTCTCAAAGGCCAATGACCCCCAAGTATTACTCCTCGCTCAGAGCAGAGTTGAACTTCCTCCGGAATAGACGAAACCGAGATTGAAAACCAATAAATCAACTTTTACGGAAATCAATTATCAAGTCTGGATGATCGACTAAAGTATGAAATAACCGAGGAAAGTTCCTCACATCCAAACTTTATGGCTCGTGAATAGTAGTAATAATGACAACACATATATGTATAGCTGACCAAAATATCAATAACCGAAACAAAAATCCTAAAATATATTTCATAGAAGTTCGTTACAAAAGTAAGGGGGAAGAAACCCCGAGATACAGACCCAGATAAACTCCGGAGATTTATATATATATATATAGGGGTACTTCCTAGAAACAACGAAATAAAATCAACCCCGCTGGACGCCTTTTCCTTTGCCGGTCACACCCTCACCGATTACGGCAAAAATCTCGTCATCTAAAAAGACGAGCTCAAGTTCACCATCAGAAAGAGACACCTCTTTAAATGCGGAGGATATGTCTTCCACCAAATCCGATGTCGCTTTAACTCGGGTCTTGACTGCCTGCTGAACCTCCAAATCAAACGCGGAGAAGTCAAACTCCTGGTACGACTGAATCAGCATTTCCTTCAACTCCGCTATCGTGCAATCAAATGTTTGCTCATGATAATTGTAAAACTCATTGGAAACCAGGAATAAATCCACGGCGATGTCCCTCAGATCTTCTTTTATTCCTTTGATAGCCTCGTTCGCAGCTTTGATACCACTACGGTAGTCGCAGAGTTTGGCGGGGGTATTTGATCGGTCTATTTCTATACATGTTTTAGGTCCCCATTTCCTATTATTTGTGCTTTGTTCTAAGGTGAAATTAGATATTTTATGTTTTTATTGAGCATGTGTAGGTCACATTCCTTAGATGAAGTTTTAAAATGTATTTTCAAGGAAAAGAGCTTAAATGTGAAGAAAAAGGGCAAAAGCTGTCAACAACCGCTGCATAGGTCGCTCTCCATGCATGACCTCAACCGCGGTACATCTAGCCGTACATTCCAGTTGGATTTCTGTTCTTTTCCGCGGTCCATACCGCTTCCCAGGCATCAACCTCAACCTGCGGTCTATGCCGCGCAACACTCCGGGAAAGGAAGATTTTCTACAGTGCAGATCACCAAGATTGCGAGGACCATATCTCTCAGCTCCGACTGAATTGTGTGTCCTACCACCTATGGATGGAAAGACGCGGAAGTTTAGTTTTCGACTCACTTTTTGGATCGCAATTCCGATATTTCTAGAGGAGGTTATGCCTATTTTAGTACCCGATGGTCAGATCAGTTATAATTCCGCAAAGAGTGACGAGATTTATTTTGCAAGTTATCGGATCGGGAAATATTACCTTCTTGGACATGAGTGTGAATCTTGGGATGCAAGTTGATACCTAATCCTTATCTTCCTGCAATAAGTAATCAATTTGGATGGTTTAGGAAAGAAATAAAATCCCCAAAAGGTAGAGTTCTAAAAGGGAATTGATTTCCTTGTTATTTAAGGACTTGGCTTAGCATCTAAAGCCTATTTAAACCCTTTTGAACCCTAATGTTATAAAGACACAAGCCAAGGGAGGTCCCAAGCCACCAAGGGGGCCGTCCCCCACCACTCCATTACCTTGCATCACCTCACAACTTTCATTCATCTTTGCACACTGAAGATTAGAAGACGAAGTAGAATTCATCATCGAAGACTTGAAGAACTCATTGAAGGCCAAGACGAGTTTTATCTTTTCTTTCTCTTCTCTTTTTATTTTCATAATGTGTAACTAATCCCACAACTAGGGAATCAATGTGAACCTTTTGTGAATGCTCATGTGTGGATTAATTATTATTTTAACAATTCAATTCTTGATTTATTCATTGTGCGTAATTGCTTGACTCCTCATCAGTTTTAATTTTCATTCACACCATAGATCAAGGGGTGGATGATTATTTGGAACGATTTTAGGGTTAAGACTATCTGAGAATTAGGGTTAGAGTATAGATCAAAACCTAATCCTGATTAATGCTCATTTGAGTAAATAAAATTTATCTTTAGTATAGATCAAAGCAAAGTTTAGATTTTGGTTCTTAATTCTTGAACTTAATGGGTTTCCGATTACTGTTCACACCATAGATCAAAAGGTGAATAGTGATTGGGAACATGTGACTCATCCCGCGATCGTACGGTAATAGTCACAATAAAGATAAAGAATGAACCCTTGAATTGATTGAATTTGTTAACAAGTTAATTCCATACATTGAGTGTTCATAATTGGGGATCATTGATAACCTAGTGTTTTCTCTCCATTTATCACAACCAATTCTTTCTAATTGTTTTCTTTAGATTAATTTAATCTAGTTTCTAGTTTAAATAAATCAAACAACAATCTTTGGTTACTTTTAGTTTAATTAGAATTAAAATTAGTTTTCAATCAATAAATCTCTTTTCCTCGTGGGAATAATCCTTACTTGTCACTGTACTTATCTTCACGAATCGTGCACTTGCGAGTGAGTATTTTATAACACGATTTTACACATCAAGTTTTTGGCGCTGCTGCCGGGGATTAGTTGAATTTATTGATTGATTCTAGTTTTAGTTTTAGTTTTAATTTTTTTTTGATAGTCTTGTCATTAGTTAATAGTTTTTTTTTGTTTAAGATTTTTTTTATGGTAGAGTCATTAATTATTAGATTTTTAGTTTTTATTTCTTTTTTCGTAGTTTACTCTGTGTGTGTCTTTTTTTGTTTTAGGTCTTACGGATGGATGCAAGGAAAAAGATCTCTTCAAGGAGAATTATTACCATTGAACAACAACATTGATCGCTTCAGACAAGTAGCAATGACAGATGTTAGAATTCACATTATCCAACATGATTGATCAAGTTATGGGAACATGATTGAGCAACTGAAAGAAGACAAACAGATGGTTGTCGCTCTCAATTCCGACTTGACAACAAAGATCAATGAGTTCATAGGAAGAAAAAGAGTCTTCGTTGAGGAAGTTTGCCAAATTTTCCCAAGAATTTGAAGAGCTCAAAGATGAGTTTGCTCAACAGGATGAGGCTAATGAAGGCTGATATCGAACAAAGGGATAAAGCCTTAGAGATCATAAAGTATAAGGAACTTGAAAGCATCGCCAAGCTTGCAAAGGCCGAGCAAGAAGTCAAGTCATTGACCACCGAAATGATGAAGCAACCGGCGGAGGTTAAGAGCAATAAGGTGAATAAAGATGAGTCAAGTGATTCCATCAGCCAGAAGGTCTATCCACTTCCGAAGAGAAGAAGAAGAAATAGAAGGAAGCGAGCTTTACCAATGAATCACAGCCACCAAGAAGGTAACTTTCATAGATTTGTTCCCGTTTGTCACTTTTGTAATGTGCAGGGTCACATTCGCCCTTGGTGTAATGAATATATAAAACAATGCAAATGAAGGAATGGGAGTTACAATCATGGGAATAACTGGGTAAAGAAAGTATGGATAAGAAAGGATGAGATCAAAGAAATTGAGCATGGTGGAACTATTCGGTTGAAGAAGAGTGGTGACGAGTACATAGTCATTAAGTCGTCACCGGTAGAGGAAAGAAGGAAGCAATCAATCAATTTCAAAGAGCTGTAGTGCTCTCATCCGTCTTGCCTAGACATTAAATAAAGCGCTTGGTGGGAGGCAACCCACCTAGGTAATTTCTTTTTAATTTTTATTTTGATTTTTAGTTTTTAGTTTTCTTTTGTTTTTGTGTTTCGAGTTCTTGCCTTTCATGCTTTTTCTTTATTCTTTGTCCATGATTTTAATGTCATATAAACATTGAGGACAATGTTTAGATTAGGTTTGGGGGTGTGAATTCGTGTTTACTTTTTTTAAAAAAATTTGAGCCATTTGTTGAAATCTGCAAAAAATGATATGTTTTGAAATTTTTTTGAGGCAAACATTTTGTTAAAACTGTATTCATTGGTGAGGAAATAAATTTTTCTGTCTACGTTAGGTTCTTTGATATTTCAATACGAATCCAATGGTATAAATAAATTAAAATTCTGGGTGGTGGTTTAAAAGTTATGATTGTTTCTTTGACCAAAGGTCATGGGCGATGCACTGTTTTTAAAATTCTGCACGTGAATGTTTTTCGTCATCAGTTTTCTTACTTTTCCAATTTGAATTTTGAAATGTTTTCTATATAAAAAAGTGTTTATTAGCATGTTATTTTCTTGTGTTAAAATTTGGTTAAATTCAGTTCAGTAATTTGAGAGATATGCATTAAGGAACAGATGTACATCAATTTCAAAGTCACCAGTTTTTGGAGTTTTTATACTCCATGTTTAGATGCTTCTTTTATGTGCTTTAAGAGCTGTAATATATGCTTTAATCACTGAGTTTAGACTAACGCCATGCCACTTAGAGTATTGCATTGCATTTTCAAAATTTTATGACATGCTCTTGATGTGATGGTGGATAAGATGCTTAATTGGATTGCCATGATTAATAGTGGAGACTACCCTTGTGAGTTCACTAAACCTAAAAGCGTACATAAATATCATTATAGAGAGATCTTTTATTTCTACTCCTAAACACTCATTAGGTTCTTAGCATTAGAAATTGATCTCAATAGGTTATGCATTGGATATTAAAGAACATTCATCATAAAAAGATATCACATGTGGACTTTGCTCTTGTTTTGGTTGAACTATTAGAAGTGATATAGACAATGTGTGCTTGAACTACTTAAAAGGCCTTAAATATTTCCTACCTTTATGTGTGTGCTCCATAGCTAATTTTGAAGCCAAACACTGTAAGATTTTTTCTTTCATCACCCACATTAACTTAACCCCAATAAGCCGAATTTTAGCCATACCTTATAGCTTGGGATCATGTTGAGGTGATGAAGATGATTGAAGAGAGTTCGAAATGAGTGACTCGTGATGTGCGTGTACCAAGGCAAAGCAAGAAGATTAAATGCAAAGAAGGTGAAATACTATAAAACGTGTGTCTACTAACCTGGGGGGGGGGGGGGGGGGGGGGGGGGGGGGGTGGGTGAATAGGTTTTAGTTGATTTATTACCAACTTTTTGACTTACTCAATTTTAATAATGCTACCCCATATTAGCAATCAACCAATCCAAAATAAACATGCGGAAAATAATAAAAACACAAGGATTGATTTACGTGAGAAACCCTCTAATTAGGCAAAACTCACGAGCTATCCTTCTAGTCACACACAGTCCTCAAATCCACTATTTGAATGAAAGTTTACAACCTAGGTTGACCTCAAGTCACACCATACTTGGTCACTAACCCTTTCACTCTACCCAACGGGCCTTTAATAGTGATCCTAGACCAACAAGCTTGTGCACTAATCCACTTAGTCACAAAGCTTAACAATCAATGAAGATGTTAAACAACCTATGTGAATATGTAAAAATATCATATCATGCAATTAATGCTAGGCTACACTAAATGCTTATCTAAGGATTTAAAGATGTCAATAGATGCAAATCCTAGATATCAATATCTAAATGCAAAGCAAGAAGATTTAGCTAGAAGGGTAAAATGGTCCTAAATGCTAGCTATCAATGAACATGCAATCTCGGGTGAATAGGTTTTAGTTGATTTATTACCAACTTTTCGACTTACTCAATTTTAATAATGTTACCCTATATTAGCAATCAACCAATCCAAAATAAACATGCGGAAAACAATAAAAACACAAGGATTGATTTACGTGAGAAACCCTCTAATTAGGTAAAACTCACGAGCTATCCTTCTAGTCACACACAGTCCTCAAATCCACTATTTGAATGAAAGTTTACAACCTAGGTTGACCTCAAGTCACACCATACTTGGTCACTAACCCTTTCACTCTACCCAACGGGCCTTTAATAGTGATCCTAGACCAACAAGCTTGTGCACTAATCCACTTAGTCACAAAGCTTAACAATCAATGAAGATGTTAAACAACCTATGTGAATATGTAAAAATATCATATCATGCAATTAATGCTAGGCTACACTAAATGCTTATCTAAGGATTTAAAGATGTCAATAGATGCAAATCCTAGATATCAATATCTAAATGCAAAGCAAGAAGATTTAGCTAGAAGGGTAAAATGGTCCTAAATGCTAGCTATCAATGAACATGCAATCTCGGGTGAATAGGTTTTAGTTGATTTATTACCAACTTTTCGACTTACTCAATTTTAATAATGTTACCCTATATTAGCAATCAACCAATCCAAAATAAACATGCGGAAAACAATAAAAACACAAGGATTGATTTACGTGAGAAACCCTCCAATTGGGCAAAACTCACGGGCTATCCTTCTAGCCACACACGGTCCTCAAATCCACTATTTGAATGAAAGTTTACAACCTAGGTTGACCTCAAGTCACACCATACTTGGTCACTAACCCTTTCACTCTACCCAACGGGGGCCTTTAATAGTGACCCTAGACCAACAAGTTTGTGCACTAATCCACTTAGTCACAAAGCTTAACAATCAATGAAGAGGTTAAACAACCTATGTGAATATGTAAAAATATCCTATCATGCAATTAATGCTAGGCTACACTAAATGCTTATCTAAGGATTTAAGGATGTCAATAGATGCAAATCATAGATATCAATATCTAAATGCAAAGCAAGAAGATTTAGCTAGAAGGGTAAAATGGTCCTAAATGCTAGCTATCAATGAACATGCAATCTCAACCAACAAACAAAGTCACAAACATACTTAAATCATGCTACACAAATTAAACATGCAATTAATCAACTAATAATTGCTAACCCTAGGTACACTAAGAACATAGAGATGAAACAAGAAGTTCTAGTTCATAGATAATTACCTAGTCAAGAGAAGCATAAAGACCCATAAAGAATAGATGCAAGAATGGAGCTAAATGCACATGTGTATGAGTTTGGTTGAGTAAAAAGATTGGTTCTTGGAGCTCTTTCTCTCTTGGATTTACTTTCTCTCTCTTAAAGGTTTAATACTTAGAGCTCTATGTTTAAATGGTGGAGAAGATGATGTATTTATAGAGACCAAAAATGAGCTGGTGTGAAATACCTGAAATGCCCAGTTCGGGTGACAGAGGCGACATGCAAGGCGACATGACCAAGTCGCCTTGTAAGTCGCCTAACACATTGGAAAGAAAACACTTTGCCTGAGGCGACATGTAAGGCGACATGCCCAAGTCGCCTATGAAGTCGCCTAACACACTGGAGAAAAAACAAGATGTCAAAGGCGACATGTTAGGCGACATACCCATGTCGCCTATGAAGTCGCCTAACACACTGTGAGAAAATATCAAAACTAAGGTGACATTATGGGCGACATGCACAAGTGGCCTTGCATGTCGCCTAACACACTGTGGGAAAAATTCAAGTCTAAGCCGACTTGTCAGGCGACATGCACAAGTGGCCTTGCATGTCGCCTAACCCACTGTGCAACCCATCAACTCCAAAATGCAAGAAGTGTGTGTGTGTGCAACCATACATGCATGTCAATACAAATGCATTTGATGTGAGTGTGTGCAACTAAAACCTCTTCAAAGAGAATTAAGCATGTGATATACCTTTGAAGTGCTCTTGAGAGAGATGATGTCCTTGAAGCTTGATCACACCCAATGAGGCCTAATTTACCCTTACAAAATTAATCCCCAATGTGGTTTGTCAACGAAATAAGCCAATCAAAATATGAGGAACTTACAGAAGGTGTTGAAAAAAAATTATGTAATTGATGTAAAAAGTTCTCATCTCTAAAAAAAAAGTTGAAAAAAAATGAAAAAAAAGACAAATGAATGAGATGATGAATTAAATGAAAGTGAAAATGAATAGAGATTTACAATGAAGTGATGAGAAATCAAAGTCAACTCAAGAAGGAGGATGAATAAAAATTGTTCAAGAAGCCTAGATGCAAGAGGAATGAAGAATTCGAAGAAATTCGGCCGAGTATGAAGATTGCCGAAGAATTTCTCTATATGATCCTAGGTTTATTTGCTATCCTTTTCGCGTTCTTTCTTAACCTACACCCAATAGCCCCGTTACAACAAAAAAAAAGACCTAATTGATCTTTTGAGAATGCTAGCTCGAGAGTAAAGGTAAATATGTGCTCTATCTTGTTCTTAATGTCTGATTCCGTTCATGAGATCCTTTGCATTAAAATCAAGCGTTCTTTCTATTATATATACATATGCGATAATAATTTGAAATTTCTTGTGTATAAACTCCATTCACATATGCTTGATGAGTGTATTTGCCTAGGTTCAGTGTGAAATTAATGAGTGACATATTGTGAGAATTAGATTCGAGGCGAATTATATCTATGCGTTTGACGAATGTGTTTTTGAAACTAGAGTGTCTTGAGTATGAGATTTTCATTAAAACCAAGCATGCATTCAAATTTGTGGCATAATTTTAGTCTTTATTCAGTGGCTCTAGCATGCATTGGATTTGAATGGTATATGTGAGTTTGCATCTTAAATATTTGGTTTTTCGTAGAAATATGTTTGTGGGTAGCATAGCTGTAAACCCTCAGGAGACAAAACTCCTCCTACTAGGGACACCTAGAGGTTTAAAGACGTCTAACATAAGCTCAATGCTATCGTATTCCCTACGAAAGTGGCTTAGTTTATTTTTATTTTATTTTTATATTTTTTTTTGTTTTTAGTTTTCGTTTTTATTCTAGTTTTGCTCGAGGACTAGCAAAAGATAAGTTTGAGGGTATTTGATCGGTCTATTTCTATACATGTTTTAGGTCCCCATTTCCTATTATTTGTGCTTTGTTCTCAGGTGAAATTAGATATTTTATGTGTTTAATGAGCATGTGTATGTCACATTCCTTAGATGAAGTGTTTGAAGGTATTTTCAAGGAAAAGAGCTTAAATGTGAAGAAAAAGGGCAAAGCTGTCAACAACCGCTGCATAGGTTGCTCTCCATACATGACCTCAACCACGGTACGTCTAGCGGTACATTCGAGTTGGATTTTTGTTCTTTTCCATGGTCCTACCGCTTCCCAAGCATCAACCTCAACCGCGGTCTATGCCACGCAACACTCCGGGAAAGGAAGATTTTCGGCAGTGCAGATCACCCAGATTGTGGGGACCATATCTCTCAGTTCCGATTGCATTGTGTGTCCTACTACCTATGGATAGAAGGACACAGAAGTCTAGTTTCCGGCGAACTTTTCGGATCGCAATTTCGATATTCATAGAAGAAGTTATGTCTGTTTTAGTACCCAATTGTCAGATCAGTTATAATTCCGCGAATAGTGACGGGATTTATTTTGCAAGTTGTCGGATCGGGAAATATTACCTTCTTGGACATGAGTGTGAGTCTTGGAAAGCAAGTTGATACCTAATCCTTATCTTCCTTCAATAAGTAATCAATTTGGATAGTTTAGGAAATAAATAAAATCCCAAAAAGGTAGAGTTCTAAAAGGGAATTGATTTCCTTGTTGTTTAAGGATTTGGCTTAGCATCTAAAGCCTATTTAAACCCCTTTGAACCCTAATTTCGAAAGACACAAGCCAAGGGAGGTCCCAAGACACCAAGGGGGTTGTCCCCCACCACTCCATTACCTTACATCACCTCACAACTTTCCTTCATCTTTGCACATTGAAGATTAGAAGACGAAGTAGAATTCATCATCGAAGACTTGAAGAACTCATTGAAGGCCAATACGAGTTTTATCTTTTTTTTTTTTTTTTCATAATGTGTAACTAATCCCACAACTAGGGAATCAATGTGAACCTTTTGTGAATGCTCATGTGTGGATTAATTATTATTTTAACAATTCAATTCTTGATTTATTCATTGTGCGTAATTGCTTGACTCCTCATCAGTTTTAATTTTCATTCACACCATAGATCAAGAGGTGGATGATTATTTGGAACGATTTTAGGGTTAAGACTATCTGAGAATTAGGGTTAGAGTATAGATCAAAACCTAATCCTGATTAATGCTCATTTGAGTAAATAAAATTTATCTTTAGCATAGATCAAAGTAAAGTTTAGATTTTGGTTCTTAATTCTTGAACTTAATGGGTTTCCGATTATTGTTCACACCATAGATCAAAGGGTGAATAGTGATTGGGAACACGTGACTCATCTCGCGATCGTACGGTAATAGTCACATTAAAGATAAAGAATGAACCCTTGAATTGATTGAATTTGTTAACAAGTTAATTCCATACATTGAGTGTTCATAATTGGGGATCATTGATAACCTAGTGTTTTCTCTCCATTCATCACAACCAATTCTTTCTAATTGTTTTCTTTAGATTAATTTAATCTAGTTTCTAGTTTAAATCAATCATACAACAATATTTGGTTACTTTTAGTTTAGTTAGAATTAAAATTAGTTTTCAATCAATAAATCTATTTTCCTCATGGGAACGATCCTTACTTGTCACTGTACTTATCTTCACGATTCGTGCACTTGCGAGTGAATATTTTATAACACGATTTTACACATCACTTCTCCCTGCATTCGGTCTTTGACTTCCGATATAAGGCATGCATTGCTTTCATCCTCTCATTCTGTGACTCAATAACCCCGAGAGCAGCCTTCAACTCGCTATTAACTCCCGTTTTTTTTCCTTCAAGTTTTTATTATTCTCTCTTTTCTCCTCATACTTCTTCTCCATCTCAAGAAGACTCCCCACAGCCTGCACATCGAGACATGACCCTTCAAAACCTGAGAAAGTTAGCTCAAAAGACATCTACTTAAGGAACATACCTGTCAGAAAGTGCCCTGTGACTGTCTAATTCGATCAACATTCGACATCTATCCGAAATGAATAGACTCTCAACTCCTCAAAAGATCCTTCTTATATGCGCATATAAACTCCACACCCGATTTAGGAGTTATAGGGCTGGCCCTCGGGTCAAATTTCCGCTTTGGAGGGTCTCTATAATAATTCGGAGAGATTTTTAGATCATGCATGAATAGATCTGGCAGAGTGTCCTTATCAGAATCCATATCCACAAGGGGTTGCTGTCCTCCAGATACACCCTCGGATACTCGGACGAGAGGGATGGCCTTAGGAGGTTGGCAACCAGACTCCGATATAGTTACAGAGGATGTGCCTCCAACAACCTTGGTCCTCCTTGGCAGCTGCTATGTCTTAGAAGCTTCGCTCCTCACTAGCAACAAAGGCCCTGTCGGGATACGACTCCTCTTTCTCTGACCCTCCGCACCTTTTCCCCGATCCGCCATCCTTCTCCTCGCACCCTCAGTTAGTTTCCCTATCAAAGAGTTAGAAGACTTAAACATAACGACCGAAGAAGGAAAATATATACCACTGATCAAATTGCAAGAGGCTAAAATCCATTACTCTTCTTTACAAGCTTTTTCTCCACCGTCTTCCTCCGGTCCTTCGATAATACGGGGATGAAACCAAGTGCGTGGAGATTGCGATCGTCCAGCAAGACGTCAATGTGCCTTCTCACCGGTGAAACCGCCTAGGCCTTCATGATATGCTTTCTCTCCCCCTTTGAAAGATCGTCTAATGGGACACGTTCCCACGTCGTTGCCAAAGGAAACACAGTTAATAAAAAAAAAGGGAGGGCACGCTGAGAAAAATAAAAACAATAAACACTGATATGGCCAAAAGATCCCCCAAACACATGGGATATTGAACACCGAGCTAATACTCTGAAGCCTACCACCGAGCTGAAGTCCTTCCCCTAGTCGCCTTCCGCGACGAACTAGGTTTTCTTCCATTCTTTGTTGGAGGAGGGCAACTCGGTGATCATAGGTTCGCCGTCTTACTTATCGCAACAAGCAAGAGCCCACCAGCCGTCGCCTCCTAACTTGTGGGAATAAAGGCTGTAGTGTTGTCCAATCTCTGTAAATGTCGGGGCCGAAAACTTCATGCTTCGCCATAAAGCATACATCCCAATCATTATCCTCCAAGCATTTGGATTCAACTGTGCCGGAGCGATCCCGATCTCCCTAATAACTCTCTGAAGGTAATGTTGGAACGATAAGCTAGCGCCGATTTCGAGGACATCGGATGAAATGCCACTGAAACTCCCTCCGGATTGCTAACCTTCTCTCCCTTGCGGGGCTTCCTCATACCCACTGAGTCCGGTATCGAGAACTCCGTTGCGGCTTGCTTTATTTTCGCCTCAGTGATTTTATTCACCATCACTTGATTAATAGCGAACCTGGAGTGATCCATCTTGTGCCTATAAAACTCCTCCGACTTGTATCCCTCATCATAATCACCAGGACACGGCTGCAAGACCTCGGGATTTGCAAGATCCCCTGTCTCTCTAACACCGAATAAACTCACAGTGCTACTGCCCTCGGTAAACCCGCCAGTAGAGGTATCAGAGGAACTGGAGGACTCTAGTATTCGCGATGGACCATTCTTCTGAACCATTGGTTCAATGAATAAAAAAAAATAGAGAGGAAAGCAAAAGAAGAAAAAGGAAGAGAGAAATAAGCACTTTCGGAAGCTAACCTTGCAGTAGAACACCAGATCTAGAACTCTGAAACCGCTTTGATCAACTGAAAATTGCAAATGATGAGTAGGAAACCTCATGCCACTATTTATAAACTAAACCGCTAAAGGGAGAAATAGGAACGACTCGACGGTTACCTTCTCGAGGCAAAGGTTAAGTAACCGCCTCACCCACTGCACGCCATGTGGCGTCTTCCAACTAGGGCCGTACGGGCTAGACCAAACACCATAATGGGCCCAAACACATGGGCCTGCAGTCAAGCCCACGACCGTTCGTCCCACCGTAAAACATTATGGACTCCGAATCACAGGCTTGAGGGGGAATTATTGGACACTACTATGAGTTACCGATCCTTATCTCAGATCATGATGCCCCAGAGTGCGTGTACAACCAAACCTTGTCCCAGTTCCCCCGTTCCTACCCAGGGCAAGGATCAACTGAGGAAATAGATACCGAGACATTCCACTGATTGCCTTATCATAGTTTTTGCATGAAAGGCGACATCTACTGACAAGTCAAGGACATCCAATACGAGGAAGAAACGAAGCCCTGGATGTCAGGATCCACACCTATATAAACCCCATTTCTTCACTTGAAAGACATACAAATAATCTAGGAAAAAACTGTAATATTCACGGACTAACGGGGTAGGATTTACTATCACCATATTTAATAAAAGAAGGCATCATTTGTTCTTTTCAGGGATCGAACCTCTCATTACCGATTAAATGGGATTTAGTTTTGGCCCTAACAATGGCCAAATAATCAACCGAATAGGATGAGAATGGAGAAGGGTTCCATCATAACTCAGAAAAAATTGTAGTGGCTAACTGGCTATAATTGGGCACATGGAGTGAAAATGACATATGAATTGTGCTTAATAATTACTATTTGTGTGATTTTAAAAGTCTTCATTGCGTAATTAGATTCAACGAGTAATTCAAAATGTATTTAAATGTTTGAAATTCTTGAAAAGAAAATTGAAATTTGAATTGCCTAATCAAGGACTTGATAATAGGAATTAACAGAATGCATACATCGTATACACACATTTATAAGTGCCTCGCTGCATACACAAACAATATCAATTTTAAACTTTGACCAAGAAGCCTCTACAGTGTTGAGTTTAGGATTTTTTTTATGATCTGGTTTTTGGCTGGAATTTTTCTCAACAAACGACACTTTTATATAAATAAGAATCTAATTCTAGTAGTATTATGAAACAACTCGTCATAAAAAACCAGATCAGGAGAGATCCAAATTTATGTAACCTCATGAATACCACTTCAAGAACTCTATCTCTCTCTTTCGTCCGATTAAAAAATTTCAGAGTTAGGTTTTCAATCTCACCTCCCTTTTTCCTAACGATATCCGATGATAATCTCTCTATGTTCAAATCATATACAAGATCTCCATGACAGAGACATAAAAATAATTGTTGTGATTGAGTGGACAACGAGGGCCCTAATTATATTACAGCGTTTTAATCTCAAATCATGTGTATGCCTTGATGGAATACGTAACCCTCAGTTATCATTAATTAATTATTATTAATCACATTAATTGTGCAGTTGAATGGGTTAAAAAAAATATCAATCACAGTAAGTCATTGCAAATCTGACTTTTCTGATGAGAAAATACAATTACAGGACTTGGTCCTTTTTTAATTGGACTTTGAACTGTCATAGTGTCATCTTTACCAACTACAAGCTGTTCATTTCGTCGGAAACCTGCTTCTTTTTTTACCGGCATCCGTGATCTCTCCATGTTATGTTTCAGTATAATCTTAATATAATAAAACTTTAAAGGTACTAAAAATTAACGAGCTGGATTAGAAGATTGGTTAGTGGTAAATTTCTTACAGAGATAGGAATGAAATTATAGATTTGATTCATATATATTATTTTTCTTCAATTTCTAATTTGTAATGAAATTATAGATTTGTTTCGTATATATTATTTTTCTTCAATTTCTAATTTGTAATAGTTTTAAAAGGAAAAAAAAAGAGCAAATTTTATTATTTTATTTTGAAATGTCTTTATCTCCCATTCCTAGTCTTCATCCTCTCAAAAAGGTTCATTTGGTGTTACGTACATGAAACGCATGGATTTTCTCTATGAATGTATTTGAAAATCAGAGCTGTAATGTAAGAATATGCATTACCAACTGCCTGCATGTGACTAGCTTGTTACACACTTACACTTGGCATGACATCCAATCAACACAGTACATTTTTGTTCATGATTCAATCACCTAAAAGCAGTGTTGTAAAGGGTAAAGTTGAATTAGTCGAAACGATCCAAGTTTTGGATCAAAACGATACTGTTTTAGATCATAACGGATTTAAAAAAAAATTATGATAAAAAAAATTGTTAGGTGTTGACTCTAGGCCACCTAAACCGTCTAAGGATTCTGACTCCCTATGGCCCAGACGGCCGTTTAGACCGATTACTAGAACCATACCTATAAGTTTATTATAAACATATTAATATCTTGCTTCAAAATAAATAAATAAACATATTAATATCCGAAATCAAAATCCAAACATAAAATATAACCATAATTAACATCCTCTGCTAGATAGGGGTGGGCGTTTTCGGGTTGGGTTGGGTTGGGTTGGAATTTTTCCAACCCGATCGTATTTCGGGTTGGAAAATTTCAACCCAACCCAACCCAACCCAAAATTTTTTTCAACCCAACCCAACCCAATCCAATATTTGTCGGGTTGGGTTGATCGGGTTAGCTGTAGGACAGTGTATCTCTCACATTAGCCGATTAGTCAAAAAAAATTCTTTACGTACAAATACATCACATATTAATTAAAATATTACATCAAATATCAATAATAATAATATTGAATCTTCACATAATTCAAGTATCTAATATGCCTCAACATAGAAAGCATAATATAAAATAAGTACAAATGTTTTTCCTTGAGCCTTTTCCAAGCATTTTCTAACATCAGCGATCTTTCCTTCCTATTGATGAAAAACAAAAACCAAAATTATTACTTATTATTGAAATGTATAATGTAGTATAGGTATGTATGTATAAGTTTTTGAGGAAAATAATTACCTTAGTAAACGTCAAAACACTATCAAATTTGATGTCAACGTACAACCATATCGTCCAATGAAGTGTTCATTCCAATCTCTACATAAATCGAAAGAAAAAATATTAGTATAGAAATAAAAATATATACATTAAACATAACTAAGCAGTAAAATGCAATCAAATGTCTAAATATCTCTGGTTCATACAACCACTTTCTATTTGATTTTCATTGAATGTGTGTGTATATATATATATATATATATATATTTGTAATTTTTACCGGTATATATATATATATATATGTGTGTGTGTGTGTGTGTCTCCTTATTTCTTTGTTTGTCTATGTAAAATTTTTATATATTTCTACCGGTTTATAGTTTATACTTGATATATATGTATAAATTTCTCTATTTTTCTTTGTTTGTAACTTTGTACAATTTATATATATATATATATATGTGTATATATATATAACAAACACATAAATGATAAATGAAAGTCTACAGATGTGTGGATTGAGACAAAATACATAAAAATAAAAACTGAGACAATAAAAGTATACAACCAAATCATCATCAGATCAACTAGTACTACAACTCATTTGTTTTTTTGAAAAGACAATTTATTAAAGTCCGCCACACCACACTCAGACAACACAAGTATACAACCAAGGCTTTAGAGCCCCGCATCAGGCCATAAACAACTAAAACAGAGCAAAAACAACAAAAAAACAGAGGAACGGAGACAACAGCTACAAACCCACATCCTGCGCATAAGACCAATAACAAAACCACTAAAACCAAGCACAATCACCTAAAAACCACAGGGAAAGATGACGAAAAAATAATGATTCACTCATTCACAGATCACAAACTTTTTATAACAATTAAATAATAAATAAATAAAAAAGTCATCTACTTATCATGATAACCATCACCATCGTCATTAATTCTTATTCATTAAAAAATAAAAAGCAGCTAGCTTATCATAGCTATCCAATTTTGTTGCTGGTGATTGGTTTGTGTCCATACTATGAATTATGAAATAATATATAATTTCAAACAAGCATGAATAAAAATGGAAACGAACCTAGAGAAGTGAACAACAGAGCATCTTCAAACTAAAATATACTTGAAATCTGAAAAACGAAGAGTTGAAGAGTGTGGAGATTAGTAGAACAACGTCGGCGTGGAGAATAGAAGAACGGCACTGGCTTAGAGATTTGATAAACGGCGTCGATGTGGAGATGTGAGAGAAGCGGCAAGCGGTAGATGGATGGTGAGAGACGAGAGAGATGTGAGAAAAAGATAGATTTTAGGGTTTCAAAATAAAGGAGCTGCAGAATATTTTTTTATATGTTTATATGTCGGGTCGGGTTGCGGGTTGACCATATAACCCGACCCGACCCGAAAAAAAACCGGGTCGTTGATTTTTAACCCGAATTCAGTTTTCTTATATGTCAAACCCGACCCAATCCAGCAATTTCGGGTTGGGTCGGGTCGGGTTAGGACGGGTTGGGTTAAATGTGCCCACCCCTACTGCTAGATAAAGTAGTGTGTACATACCTTCTTATCAACGTTAGTAAAATTAGATATTCAAACCACGTATGTAGTTATTGATCTAGACATGTATTGACCGGCCCATGACCATTCAGTGATAACCATTTTTCGAAACTAAAAAAGAAAAAAAGAAATCATTTTAATTTGTTCAACTACAAATGAAATGATTTTTTTTTAAGAACAAATGAAAATGATATTGTCTGCTATATATATAAACTGAATTTTCATATTCCTTTTATCCCTAACTCTTCAAATTCTTTATATATATATATATATATATATATATATATTTGAACAACAAAAATTTTATTAAGGCAAAGAAAACCAGGGACGACCACACCAAAAACAAACAGCAACACAGCAACAACACACACAGAGAGAGGGAAAAGGCAATAGCACAGCCAAAACTAAACATCACATACCAAAGCAAAGCAGAATAGCAGAGCACCCAACAACAGCTCCACAACAAACGAACTAGAACAGACCCTAAAAACAGGAAAGTCATATTTCATCCCAGATAAGAACATCCCTCTCAACACCTGACGCCTGTTTAGCCAAATTATTAGCACAAGAATTGAAGGCTCTCAAGTCATAGGAGACCTCAATATCATCGATCTCTTTTAAGAGGTTTCAAATCTCATAAATAGAGCTGACTAGAATCAAATTTCCGAAGCCATCGTTTTTCACCCATGAGACCACTACTTTAGAGTCGTCAACCACCGATAAGTGCTTCTCCTAAATATTCGGATTAGACCACACCAAGCTGACAGCCTTCTGGATAGCTAACAATTCAGCCGTGTTTGAGTCTTGAATCCTCAAAGATGAAGAAAACAAACATATAATTTTGCCTTTCGAGTCTCTCAGAATACCCCCTAATGCCCGCCGGGCCCCGGCTTGCCTCTAACCGACCTGTCTACATTAGACTTCAAACAATTATCAGCCGGAGGGTTCCACTTCTGAATATTTATCTTTTCCCGCTTCTTGTGTGCCACATAACCATCTTTGACATTTAACAATAAGGAAGAGACTGGTTCCTTGGAACCCTTGCCATTGTATCTAAACCACCACACCACTTTAAGTTTGACCATATAAATGGCACAATCCATGTCGGCCGCCTTACCTTCAAAAACCAAATTGTTCCTCGTCTCCCACGTGGTCTAGATAATTGCATAGAGCAAAGAACCCTAAGCACAATAACGCTTAGACTTTGGACAGAGGCCACTCCACCCATCCACCCAGGCCTTTATCGTTTGATTATGACAAAAGCACACCTCCCACTAACTCATGCAAACTAACCGCATCAAGTTGGTCCACCGGCAGTGCAGAAAAAATGGTTCGATGACTCCAAGCCAAACCTACATAAATGACAGACCTCATCCAAACTAGGATCCAAGCCGAAGCGCTTCAACACCACCTTCACCATAATCATATCTTTATACAATTGCTAGAGGAAGAGTTCAATCTTATGAAAGGTACATACCTTGCCAAATGTGCTTGAATTCTCCCCCTTCAGCCTCCATTTTCGCATTCCAGCCCTCTTCTGGACCAACAAAAAAACTCCCCATTGGGACATAACGATCATGCAACTGTTTCACCGATGTTCTTGCGAATGTGGATGCACCTTAAGAATTCATTAAACAACTCCCACTGATTTTGTTCCCAATCGAAAAAGGGCGTACGTAGCTGCACCTCCCACACCCAACTCGACCCTGTCCAAAAAACCATATATATATATATATAGAGAGAGAGAGAGAGAGAGAGAGAGAGAGAGAGAGAGAGAGAGAGAGAGGTGGGTAAAAAATTGATTTTACTGTTTTTTATATATATTTATGTCAAATATCACTCATACAACATAACATTTGTTAGCATGGCTGGTATTGCTCTTCTAATGTTTGTATGGTGAGAGTTCAAGTCCCATTGCTGCTAGTATTTTTGAATGTCTTTTTTATTTTAAATTATATATTATTATTTAAAAATTTTCTTATTAGTTTAGTTTAAATCGTAATACATTCAATCAATTAACCATATTATTCATTTTATTTTATCTTTATTATTTTTCTTTATTTTATAATTTAAATTTATTTATTTAGAATCAATAAATCAATAATTTACCAACAATTAGAAGAATAAAAAATTTAAAAATATATCAGTAATATTTATTAATCAATTATGTTTTATAAATTTAAACTAAATTTATTATAAATACAAAATAAAATTTCTTATTATAAAATTATACTGTAATTTATTTTTTTAAGAATAAAGATTATAATTTTCCATTGTTTAAGTTGTTTAGATTGTTATTATTTATTTTTTAGTATCGTGTTTCTTGTTTTTATTTATTTTTCAACGTAAGATTGTTTAGTTCCTCTTGAGTAAATATTCTGTTTATTTTATTTTATCTAAACTTCATTATACCATCATTTTTGTATATAAAAAAACTCATTTTATTATGATTTTAAATTTTCAATATATTTTTATATAATTGTTATTTCTTACAAGTGTCCCATTTCGTAAAACTTTATGGATCCGCCACCGTATATAGAGAGGGCACAGCTACTATTTTTACATTGACTTCGAGTATTATAGAGATGTCCCTTTTCATCGTAGTCTAATTTGTTCATGTTACAATTTCGGTGCATTTACGAACGTGTGTATCGTAGTTTCTGTATGTTGAAAAGTCACCATCTCTCTCTCTCTCTCTCTCTCTCTGTGGATCCTATAAATACCAGAACATAATGTCGCCATTTACTCAACAATCAGTTAAGAATTTCTCTTTTTGTATCAATCATATTCACTGCTTTGTCATCTTTGTTTGAATGTTGATGATAATTTCTTCGCTGGGCACAGCGAATAATTCGAATAGAGTAAAATTTATGGAAGGAGCTGGCAATAGCTCATCTAGAGTTGAGAGAAACATGAAAGAGAGAGTTAGAAGAAAGCAGATGAGAAATCTTCTCTCCCAGCTTGCTTTTCTCATTCCACCTCCCCAAACTTCCAAGGTATTCTCTCTTTCTTAATATGAATTTCGATGAAACAGATATATCATGTTATCTATGTATATATTAATTTAATGAAAAATATTCAAAATTTCATTTTATTTTAATTATTGCCAATCACCATTATAACTAATACAGATTACATGATTTATCCGTCTCTGACACGACGCTTATCTTTCTAACAGAATTCAGTGCCTGAGTTGTTGGAACATGCAGCCAATTACATAAAGCATTTTCAAGAAAAAGTGGAGGAGCAAAAGGGAAGGCAAGAGGCATTGTTGAAAGAGAGTACTACTTGTGATCCAAATTACAAAAAGACTACTAGCAGCTGCTCACCTGTGTTGAACATAAAAAGTTGGGAGGATTCATATTTGGAACTAAATTTGATTTGCCGGTTGAACGAGAACTTCATGTTACATGAAATTATCAGTGTTCTTCAGCAAGAAGGAGCTGAAGTTATAAGTTGTACACAGAATAATGCAGCGGACAGAGTTATCTATATGATTAGATCCAAGGTATACACATCATTTTTACATTAATCTAGACAATTTAGAATTACATTTTTTAGATATATAGTAATTATTAGATGACAGTTAGTAGTTAGATAAGAGTTGTACGTAATAATATAATAGTTTCAAGCAATTTTATAACTAATATTCTAATGAATTGACAAATTTTAGCTAAATGAACTCAAAACATTTGTCACTTTTATGAATTGGTCATTTATAATAACGAAAATACCCGAACCCCTTCATTAAAAAGCTTGAAAGCACTTGATAACCACAAACATCTCATAAAATATAATTAAATGATAGACTATTACCAATTAAGTACTTGGAGATAGAGATTAAATTTTCTATGTGGCTGAAAGAGTCTTGATAATATATGGGGATTTAATAGTAGAATTTCTTCTTGTTGTGACAAAAGTCTTGTTTCTAATTATCTGATCACTTATTAGGATTACGGGGGTTTGGTTTATAATTAATGTAACAAAAATGTTGATATAAAATGAGTAATTTGATGAAAGCAAATTAAACAATAATACCTGAACAGTAAAATGAGTAAATTTTCATGCATATATATATATATAGATGAACGAAAGGTGGTGGTGATTCAAATTAATGTATTCTAGTATTTTGACATTAAATTTCAAATTTTTTCAGGCCATCTGTCCTAGAATTGGAATAGAAACTGCAAGAGTTCGTGAGAGAATAAAAGATCTGATTTTCTGAATTGCCGAAGTTTTCTTTCCGCATCAGAAGTTTATGGCATTTAGAAGACGCAACACACAAGATGATGAGTTCTCTCATGTACTATATATCTGTGTGTTTGTGTATGTTGGTTTCCATGCATCTCATGTTGTAATTTCTTCTCTTGATCAACGTGTAAGTACTGCTAATCTTAATTGTTGATCAATTGATGTCTTGCCTTGAGTACTTTTAATGTTAGCATATTTTGTTTAATTAACGTGCTATTAAAGTCTAGGGATTTTTCTTATGTTTTTTTTTTCTCTTTATATAAATATATATATATATATATATATATATATATATGAGTGAGGCTCTTATGAGGGGTCCTTTATTTTAATTTCGGTAAGGACCATGATGAAAATGTCTTTATTTTAATGAATTTTAATTTGAATTTTTTATGGATGATGAGTTCAATGAAATCTATGTATGAACAAAATCTGAGAATTTTCAGAATACCAAAACTATTTATCCAAATTTTGTTAAATATGAAGGCATCGGAAAATATGTGAAATATAGGAAAATTCAAGAAAAATTGTTCTAGTATTCAAAAAATTCTCAAATTTTGTTCATAGGTGGATTTCAATGAGTTCATCATCCACAAAAAAAAACAGATCAAAACTCATTAAAATCGATGTATTTTCATCAAAGCCCTTACTGTAATTAAAATGAAGGATCTTTTATAAGAGACTCAGTCATATATATGCTCATACTACAAAATTTATATTATAATAAGACTTTATGACCATTTTCGCTCTTTAACGCTTAAACATAACACCACACATAATGTGATTGGGCCAAAAACTTAAATAGCACTTTTTTGGGTGGGGTTTGTGTAAATAGCACCACATTAATAAGTGTTGTTTTAATAGCACTAAAGATGGAATTTGGACAAAAATACCCCCTCTTCTATTCTCTTTTCTTATTTGTCCTTTCTTTTTTCTTTTTTCTTTTTCTTTTTTTATTTAGAAACCTCCATTGATGGAGCTCAGAGCTCCATCAATGGAGTTGTCGCCGCCGACCGGTGAGTTAACCGTCAAAACCACCGGAAAAACGTTCTTCCAGTGCCAATCGTTGTAACCGAAGTGTTTGTTTTCAATTTCGAACTGTGTGGAGAGAGAAACGAAGACAAACCCTGACCATGGTCGAACGTTCATCGTCAGATCTGTGACGATCCATCGTGAATCTGACGAAACCAATGACACCAACGAACTCGGCGTCGTCCGATCTTCCAGATCCGACTATCTCCGGAGTCAATGAGCGTTGTCATCTGCTCGTCACTATCACCATTGATGGAGGTCGAACAGACCTCCATCACGATGAAGAAGAAGACGCATGAATAAGTCTCGAAAAAGCATGAATTAAGTCTCGAAAAATCATGAATAAGTCTCGAAACGCATGGATAAGTCTCGAAACACATGAATAAGTCTTGGGTATTCATCAATAAGTCTCGAAATTGAACAAATAAGTATTCATAAATTAAGTCTCGAATAACCGGAGTCAACCGGCGCCGTTGTCGAATCGTTAATTTCACCATTGATGGAGGTCTATTACCATCACGAGGAAGAAGAAAGACCAATTTTTTTTTTTTGTATTTCGCCCAATATATCTCGAATTTTCAAAATAAGTCTCGAATTTACCCTAATAAGTCTCGAATTTACCCTAATAAGTCTCGAAAATTTGTGAGCAAGTCTCGGGTATTCATGAATTAAGTCTCGAGTAAGTCTAATAAGTCTCGGGTATTCATAAATAAGTCTCGAAATGGAACAAATAAGTCTCGAAATTAAAAACAAAATCTCAACTTCGGCTACTGTTCATCTTCTCCGATTTGACAAACTCAAACCCAAACCCACCAATTCAAGATTCAAACAAACCCCCATTCAGATTCAACAAACTCACCATTCACATCAAATTGACAACAAATTCACAGTAAAAACTAAATTGAAAACTCAAAATCAACCAAAACGAAATTAATATCTCAAAATCAACAAAATCTCATTTGAAAACTTAAGAAGATATGGTCTACTGGTTTAATAATTAGTACAAATCATTAAGTGAGAACAAAATAAAAGTAAGAGAGCTTGAGAGAGATGTGTTCGACTGAAATGAGAGAAATAAATTCGTTGAAATGGGAAGAAGAAAGGGAGAGAGAAAGACATAAAATAAAAAAGTTAAAAATATATATAATAAGTGGGGGTATTTTGATCTCACCGCTTATTTTGGTGCCATTAAAACAAGAATTATTAATTTAGTGATAGTTCTAAAAATTGAGATGGATTTAGTGCCATTTAGGCCCATTTCCTCTAATGTGATTTGATAATAAATGACGTTCATAATATAAGTGAATGTTGAAAATACGTCTTTTTTTAACGTGTAATTTTTTTAACATGTAACATCTCATATATATTAGCGTGTAATTTTTTTAAGCAAATATTACCGTCTAAATTAAATTCACATATTATATTAATTACGTAAAATTAACGTTCAACATATAGAAAACTGATTTATGAGTTATATTTCTATAATTCAATTCATTAGGTTTAGGATTCAAAAACCAAATTTAGATTAATTAGGATTGTGTTTTGTTTTTTCTATTCAAGTTATATTATTACCCGAGGTAATGTGATTCTGACAATGATACAAAACTGATATCCTGCACACAACGTTAGAGACGTGTAGATAAACATGATCCCGAATTCCAAAGTTTGAAACATAGCGTTAGTGCATATTCTACAAATCAAATTAATCCACACAAAGTTTTCGCTGAATTTAAGTACGTGCAATCCCGGTAATTGAAAATCTGGGGTCTAAAGATTTTAAGGCGGCAGAGAAGCAACACAGTGAGTGTTGAAAATGCGTACAATCCTCCTACAAGTTTACAATCTAAATTGTCAAAGATTCCATGAATTGTTCCTGCCGCAAACTATACAGTTACAACATTTTTTTTTGTTACGGGACTTGAACAAAATCTGGAAGTCCCCATCATCTGGAATATTTCAATTAGGCTATGTTTGGTAGAAGAGAGAGAGAGTAGGAGGGATGGATGAATTAAGGGAGAGAGAGAGAGAGTAGGAGGGATAGAGAGTATAACATATATCCTTCATGTTGTTTGGTATTGAAAAAGGGGTTGAATGGATGGATTGATATATAATTTATAAAATTACTATATTGCCCTTTAATAAATTGGATGCTAATAAAAAATTTGAGGATATTGTTGTAATTTCCCTTCAATTTTCCCTCCCCTCTCTCATCCTCCATAATTGGAGGGATTGGTTTTGGTGGGTCCAAAAGGAGGAGAGCTCCCTCCTCTTCTCCTCTCCTCTTTTTTTTTTCTCCAACCAAACAAGGGATTGGAGCTCTCCTCCCATCCCTCTCCCTCCTACTCTCTCCCTCCCTCCATTTTTCCCTCTTAGCAAACAAAGTGTTAATGATCATTGTTATTTGTTACTTGTTATTGTAGTTATGCAACTAATAAAATGTCTATTTCCAGTACGTAGGTTTACTATATTAGCTAGCTATGATGAGATGGGTAAGAAATTAAGTGAATGACAACGCATAGATTATTGAATTGTGACCGGGACATATACAGAAGAAGATGAAGTGGACTTGTAATTCATGAACATGGAACGTTGACTTCAAGTTTGGGGAAATTATTTTGATTAATTTGTGCGTTTGACCTGTGTTACATGGAATTTTTCACTGATTAACATACAGTGTTCTTCAACAAGAAGAGTCTCTAGTTACCATGACAGCTCTATATTTAGGGAGTTAAATTGTACTTTTGTGGCTTTAATTCCTAAGGGTGGGAGGACGGGGCTTATGTCGGATTATAGACCAATTAGTTTAGTAGGCTTGATGTATAAGGTTCTAGCAAAGGTGTTTGCTAACAGGATGAAAACAGTGATGGCTTTGATTATAGGTGAGTATCAAATGGCGTTTGTTAAAGAGGGCCAAATTTTGGATAGCTTTATTGTTGCGGAAGAAATTATCCACGAATGGAAGAAAAATAAGGAGGGTGGTCTCCTAGTGAAGTTGGATTTTGAGAAGGCGTACGATAGCGTAGATCATGTTTTTTTAGACTTTATGCTGGAAAGGATGGGCTTTGGGGAGAGATGGAGAATGTGGATGAGGGTTGTATCACTTCACCAACCCTTTCGGTGTTGGTTAACAGTAGTCCAACTAGACAATTTAGTATTGAAAGAGAGCTTCGGCAAGGCGATCCATTATCCCCGTTTCTTTTTAATGTGGTGGTGGAAGGACTGAGCAACTTGTTAAGGAAAGCTCATGATTTAGATATGATAAGGGGCATATCTTTTGGGAATAGTGAGGTGCATATTTCCCACCTACAATTTGCAGATGATACCATGTTTTTCCTAAAACCAAATATGGATTATCTCTTGAACGCAAAAAGAATTCTGCGGTGTTTCGAGTTAGCTTCGGGATTGAAAATCAACTTTCACAAATCTTGTGTGGTAAGAATAGGCGACAAAGTGGTCAATAGGGAGGAATGGGCGGCGGGGTTTAAGTATAAAAAGGGTTCTCTTCCGATTACTTATTTAGGTTTACCTCTTGGAGCTAGGACTTGTGCTTTATCTTTTTGGAAGAGTTTAATTCGTCGCATAGAAGGTCGTTTGGCTCCGTGGAAGAGAAAGTTTTTAAATAAATGGGGTTGCTTGGTGTTGATCAAATTGGTTCTTGCTAGTTTACCTAACTATTTCTAGTTTTTAGTTTCGGATTTTTTTTAGTTGGTAACTTTTGCGAATTTATTTACTTTTTAGCTTGCTTATGTTTTATTACTATCTCCCTTCTATTTTGCATAACCTAAATTTTTGTTTAGAACTAGGTGTGCGGAATTGTTTGTGCCTAGTTTAGGTTTGCTTTTGGACCGAATTTTTCGAAAGTTTTATTGTCGTTCCCCTTTGCTTTAAGCATTCGTTGTCTGAAATTTTCAATTGTACAAACATTGGGGACAATGTTTGATTTAAGTTTGGGGGTACGGTTCGCTTACGGTCATTGAATGTTTTAAATTGAATTTCCTAGATAAATGTTTTTGAAAATTTCTGCTATTGGGGCCAAAATTGTTGAGCAATTATTTTTGGTGGTTGAGATGCTTTTGGGCTGTGCTGTGGTATAAATTGTAGCATGCTTTTGCTTTCTTGAGTCTAGGCTAGGGGTGGTATTGGGCAAAGCTGCACCACATGGCTTGCACACACCTTACCAGACCCTGCGTGTCTTGGCTGAAAAGGGTAGCGTGCCTGAGATGTTTAGATCATTAGTGGAGGCTACCCGTGTGAGTTTCAGAGCCAAAAGTGTGTTCATAGAGAGTGTTTTTTGTAGTTGACTCTTGTACTTATCATGTAAAAATTAGGCTTTTAAAATGGCCTCCTTTCACTATATTGAGCATTAAAGAACAGTCTTTTAAAATGCCCTCGTGTTTCCCTTGTTTGCGTGTTAGACTCATTCCTTTAGAGATGATGTAGACAATGCGTGTAAGTCACTAAAATGATCCAAACACGTCCCTTAAACTTGTATGTGAATGCATTAATGTCCAAAATAAATTGATCCACACACTTAGCAAAATCACCATATCAACCCATGTTACTTCAACACCACATTTAACCCAAACACTTGGCCACCCAAAGCGATGATCATGGCTAGAATACATGAAGAATGAACAAAAATTGAAGCCCAAGAAGATTGTGCCGAAATGGTTGCAAGTAACGTGTACTGAGGCTCGTTTTGTATTTTTGTACTAAAGATGTAGACTGCACCAAAGTTATATGTGCCAAATTATAAAATGTATAAAAGCCTTCATAGTTCATTGTTGAAATTGTTGCCCAAATGTAAGCAACTACAAATTGTACAAGTGTTTAATAATTGTTTTAAAATGCCTAGTCTCTAAATGAGGGATTACAAGTGTACCAACTAGAAGAATCTAGCATGATCATTAACCAGCCCATAATTATGTATCCACCCGGTCTCTCCATCACCTCCTTATCCGAAACCGTGCTTTGAGCTTAAAAAGAAGTCCTAATTGATCCTTAGGAGGAGTATAACTTGTAAACAAGAGTGTTCTTAATGTTTGATTCCATTCTTGAGGTCCGTTTGCATGAAATCATGAGCGTTCAAAAACAATTTCCATATGCGTGTATTTTTTGTACATAAACTTAGTCCCCCATATGTTTGGTGAGTGAGCCTAGGTTCTGAGTGATAAAATGAGAGAAATCTTGTGAGGCTTAGAGTCAAGGCGAAATGCTATCACATGACTCTTGTGTTCGATACTTTCGAAGCCAAGTTTGCTATGTTGTCTGGAATTGCAATCCTTAGTGTTGTAGCATCTTGGCCTCTATATCTCTAACTTTCACTCGATGGCCTTAGCATGCACATGTCTATGCCTTAGTTCGCCCAACGTCGCATCTCATTCTTTTGTTGGCTCGGCAGAATTTTAATTTTGGTTTAAGCTTGCGTTGTGACCTCAATTGTAACTAAATTTTTTAAGCCTATCGCAGTTTATTTTAGTTTTGGTTTTGCTCGGTACGAGCAAAATCTAAGTTTGGGGGTATTTGATATGTCATATTTCATCTGGGCGTGACCCCATATTTTCCCATGTTTTTCACTTATTTTCCGAGCTTTAACCCTATATTTAATTTATTTCTCGTATTTCGCAGGGTGTCATTTAGTTTTGAGCTCCCGGTATGTTTTTGTCCGATTAAGGAGCGAAACGAAGCAAAGTTGTTGTTTATGTGTGAAGGCTTGATTTTGGACTACCAGAAGAAGAGGCGACATGGGAGGCGACTTCCCCATGTCGCCTACGATGCTCCAGAAGAAGTGGTGACATGGGAGGCGACTTCCCCATGTCGCTTAGAAGGTCGCCAGATGCACTGTGAGGAAATGGTCGAGGAGAGGCGACATGAAAGGAAACTTCCCCATGTCGCCTGTGATGTCGCCTGTGATGTCGCCTGTTACACTAAGAAATTGATCTAGAAGAAGAAGCGACATGGGAGGCGACTTCCCCATGTCGCCTATGATGTCGCCAGATGCACTGTGGGTTTATCCAGGAGAAAAGGCGACATGGGAGGCGGCTTGACCATGTTGCCTCACATGTCACCTTTTTGGTTGAAGAAGGGTTTTTGGACCATTTTGCCCCTCAATTATTGGTTTTCCTCTATAATTCCCTTTTCTTTGTCTCTTAAAATCATCTTCTTCCCAGCACAAAAACAAGAAACCATTCCTTTAACATTCCAAGAACACATATCACCTTCTATAAACACAAACCACTACATCAAACCTTAAATCCATCATCCAAACCTCATTTCCCACCATCAATACATATTCTTAGAGTATTAAAAGGAAGCATCAATGGGGAGATCGAAGCAAGCACATCAAGCCATCAAAGAAGAGTTCTTCACATTTGTTTACTCTAAACTTTTACCTCCTTATTTATTGTATTGTATTTGAGATGGCTTGTTTGATTTATTAATGTTTTGTAGCCATTGATTGTAATATGAACTAACTTCATCTTGGCTAAAGCCTAGATGAAACCTTATCCATGATTCATCAATAAAGACCATCACATTAATTCCATTGCATTGTGTTATGTATGTGTATTTCTTATACTTAATGTTTTTAGGTGCTTAGCTACCACTTAGATGATGTTTTGGTGGTTGTGTGAAGGACAGAAAGTTGAAGCACACCACGTGCTCGATGAAATGTCTGATACAAGTCTAGTAAGATAGAAATATGCAATGCTAGCTTGTAGGATTCTATTGTATGCCATAGCTCTTAATGAATTTGTATGTAGATCGGATAACCATGTAGAAATAGGTTGTTGGTGCATATAAATGTTGTCTTTATTCACTTAACATAGGTTAGAGACAATTTCTGGGCATACGAATCTATATATACACTTGCATAATTTATCCAAATGATGTGTCTGAGTTGATGAGAATTGGGAAGGTGGATTTGAAGCCTTAGCCTCATTCTCATACGTTTTACAATCTCGTGTTCAACTGTGTTGCTTGCTTATTTCAGTTTCCATTTATTACTTAGTGATTATTGTGTAGTTAGGTTTAATTTCGTAATCTTGAAATGCCAATGATTTGCTTGTCTGAATAGCTGTTAAATCAGTGAATTATGATATTCAATTCATCATTCCCTGTGGGAATGAATCTTATTTACTGTTGTACTACACCACGGTCTCGTATTATTGCGAGCGCGTATTTTGGTGCTGTCAATTTTTGGCGCCGCTGCCGGGGAGTGAGCGTATAATGATATCACTACTAGTTGGTTTATTGCTAATTTAGACCTTTTACTTTGTGTATTGTTTTCTCTTGACTATAGGCAGTTGCTCTTGTATGCACCGACGTACAAGGAGTAACAGTCCACATGACTTGCAATTCGATATGGATATTGAAGGAACCGCAAGGAGGAATCGCCGGAATCAAAGACAAGTTAGAGCTATGGAAAATCAAAATCAAGCACCTCCACTAGTTCAAGTACCAAATCAAAAATAAAATGGTGTTGTAGAGGTAGATGGGAGGACTCTTCATGATTATTTTATGCCTAGGGTGGATCAGACCATATCCGCCATTAGAAGACCAACATCAACAGCAAACAGCTTTGAAATTAAGCCGGGACTTATTTCGATGATTGCTGCTATGGTTCAGTTCTACGGGTTGCCCCAGGAAGATCCAAACTCCCATCTTCAGAGCTTCAATGAGATATGTGATACCTTCCGGTATAATGGAGTTTCAGAAAACTTCATCAAGCTAAAGTTGCTTCCTTTCTCCCTGAAGGATAGGGCGAAGGCATGGTTACAGTCATTACCGCCATATTCTCTTGCGACCTTTGACCAAGTGGCTCAGCAGTTCTTGAACAAGTATTTTCCACCGGGGAAAGCTGCATGTCTTCGAAATGAGAATCTCTACGACGCTTGGGAGAGATTTAAGGAACTCATTCGAAAATGTCCACACAATGGACTGGCAAAGTGGCAAGTTTTGCAATCTTTCTACCAAGGAATGTTGGAATCAACAAGAAACTTGGTAGATGCAACAGCGGGAGGCTCATTACTGAAGAAAACCACGGATGCTGCTTTTGAGCTAGTGGAAGAAATGGCCATCGACAACAGCCATTGGGGTGGTTAGATACAAATTCTGAAAATGGGTCCCGGAGTACTTGAAGTGAGAGATGGCAAGTATGAAAGCTCAAATTGAGGTGCTCACCAAGCAAGTACACAAGATGAATGTTGGAACTAGTTAAGCTAGTGTTGCTAGTTGTGAGTTGTGCATGGGTCCGCATTTGAGTTCAGATTGTCAAGACGGGAATCCATTTGCTACAGGAGTTTTCAGATCAAGTAGCTTATGTCAACTACAACAGGAACTTCAACAATCAACAAACTAACCAAAACCCACAGAACAACCCATTCTCCAATACATACAATCCAGGATGGAGGAACCATCCAAACTTTTCTTGGAAAGAGAACCAACCCCAACAAAGACAACCCCCTGGTTTCGAAAATCAAGAGCAACCTCAAGCATACAATCGATAAAATCCCGGTTTTCAGAACCAAAATGCCAACAACCAAGCGGAACGGAAACCGGCTCTAGAAGATCTGCTATCTAAATACCTTGTGAAGATAGATAACCGCATGGATACTCAAGATGCAGCATTGAGGAAGCTTGATTCAAAAATGGATCAAATAGCTCAACATAGCCAAGCCGCCATTCAAAACCTTGAGGTCCAAGTTGGTCAGCTAGCGAGGGGTGTCCAAGAAAGACAACAAGGGACTTTGCCTAGTGATACCATCATAAACCCAAAAGAACAATGCAAGGCAATTTCGTTGAGAAGTGGGAAGAAAGTTGAACTACCGGAGAACTTTGGCAAGACTAATGAAGTTGAAACCGATAATGGTGAGATTGGGACTGAGGAAGAAGAAAAGGAAGAAGATGCCGAGAAAGAGAAGATTGAAGAAGACATTATTGTTGAGAAGAAGAATGATAGTGAGTTACCGACATCGCCCGTAGTAAAAGCATATGTGCCACCAATTCACTACCCATAAAGACTTAGGAAGCACAATGACTCTCATCAATTTGTAAAGTTTTTGGAAGTCTTCAAAAAGTTGCATATCAACATTCCCTTTGCCAAGGCATTAGCTCAAATGCCCAAATATGTAAAGTTCTTGAAGGAGCTCTTGGCAAACAAAAAGAAACTCGAAGTCAGACAGACTCAACACAGTGATTCAACACTATTTCATACATCAAAATGCATGTATCAGCTGTTTACAACGTAAACTTATGTCCATGTCAGTCCAATTAATGTAGTTGCTCACCAACAAAAAGTAACCTATACTATCGTCAATTTGAGCAATTAAGAGCTATACCACAAAGAACTATCTTAAGAGAAATCATTATAATTTGCTATTCTGATTAAGTAAACAGATAGTCGAGAAAGAGTCATCAAATAACGCATAATTGCACAAAGTCTGAAAAAAGAAGAAGAAGAAAGAGAGTGAGCAAAGGGCATCACGGTCAAACTTGCATAGCCAACCTGAAAATGAAGAATAGTTGGATTCACAGATCTTGAATTTCTTCTGAACTCATAATATGCACCCCCTTTCTTTGTGGCTTTGCAATCCTGTCAACATTTATTTGAAAAGAGGGAAAAAATCAAAATTAGAAAATTATTACAAGATAAACATTGCACACACATCCACACAGGACTTAAAAAAGATGAAAAAAGAAGATGTAAATATCAACGTAACAAAAAGTTTTGTCACAGGTTATAACCTATGCAAAAAAAATTTATCGCGGATCCTCCGTGATAAAAGACTTAAATCTGCAGTAAGAGGTTCAATATTTTTAATATTTTCCACGAATTTGTTTTCAATCCATAGGAAAACAATCGCTGGAAATATAACATTTTCTTGTATATGATTTATCAGTATAATTTATCAGAATTAGAATTGAGATAAAATTTATCGATTTAAGTATGTTATCAAAAAGTTTTTAAGTTGAAATTTTTGTGAGTTGTATATATTTTATGGACCTCTAAGTATATAATGTTTTATAATGCTCGAATTTAATGTATGCAAATTATGCATTAGGTTCGGTGCGTTGTAAAATGAGTTATTATGCAATTTCTTATGTATATATGGATATTTACGTTAGCTTTTTATGCAACAAATATTTTCAAATGGTTTGGCCTCATAATCGGTAATTAATGAAATGTGAAATGAAAATTAATGAATAATAAGCGTACAACAAATGAAATGTTTTTTTAGGCAACAAATGAAATGTTAGGAGTATAATTTTCCTTCTTCAAAATTATTAATTTATTGCAAGGCAACATAACTTAAAATATAAACTTACTTCTAAGTTCTAGCCAATTAAACTTTATAGTATCCATAAATTGCCAAAATAATTAAAAATTAGTGGAAATGGTGATAAATGTCACTTTTTTGGAGGTGTGTTGCACCAACATCACTGCTTTAATAAGTTATGTTTAAAAGGCACCTATTATGGTGAACTATCAAAATTGCCCTTAAATAATCAATTTTTTATTCTGTTTGTACTTCTATCTCCACGCTTCAAACAATGAACTCAGTAACTCCTCTCTCTCTCTCTCTCTACAATAAACTTGTCTGAAAATTGAGTTGGTAAAATTTATGTATAAGATGATGAAGATCTGGGTCCAAGACTTTTAACACTGTGTCTGAGCCTTTTGTAAAACTATCCGAGCCTTTTAAATTGTTGTCCGAGCTTTTTTCAAGGATATTAGTTTTGTCAATTTTGAATCTCCAAACATTTTTAATAAGTCTTCGAGCTTTTTCATAGCTTTTTCCGAGCTTTTTCTTAAACTGTCCAAATTTTTTCATGAATTGCCCTGCCCGAGCTTTTTGAATATGGCTCCGAGCTTTTTCATAAAAGCTCCGAGCTTTTTCATGAACTGCCCGAGATTTTTCGTGAATTGCCCTGCCCGAGCTTTTTGCATAAGGCTCCGAGCTTTTTCATAAAGGCTCCGAGCTTTTTCATAAAAGCTCCGAGCTTTTTCATCCGAGCTTTTTCATGAACTGCCCGAGATTTTTCATGAATTGTTCTGCCCGAGCTTTTTCCGAGCTTTTTCATAAAAGCTCCGAGCTTTTTCATCCGAGCTTTTTCATAAAAGCTCCGAGCTTTTTCATCCGAGCTTTTTCATGAACTGCCCGAGATTTTTCATGAATTGTTCTGCCCGAGCTTTTTTCGAGCTTTTTCATAAAAGCTCCGAGCTTTTTCATCCGAGCGTTTTCATAAAAGCTCCGAGCTTTTTCATCCGAACGTTTTCATAAAAGCTCCGAGCTTTTTCATCCGAACTTTTTCATAAAAGCCCCGAGCTTTTTCATAAAAGCTCCGAGCTTTTTCATCCGAGCTTTTTCATGAACTGCCCGAGATTTTTCATGAATTGTTCTGCCCGAGCTTTTTCATAAAAGCTCCGAGCTTTTTCATCCGAGCTTTTTCATAAAAGCTCCGAGCTTTTTCATCCGAGCTTTTTCATGAACTGCCCGAGATTTTTCATGAATTGTTCTGCCCGAGCTTTTTCATAAAAGCTCCGAGCTTTTTCATCCGAGCTTTTTCATAACAGCTCCGAGCTTTTTCATCCGAGCTTTTTCATGAATTGCTCTGCCAGAGCTTTTTGCATAATGCTCCGAGCTTTTTCATAAAAGCTCCGAGCTTTTTTATGAACTAAAAAAAAAGTTCACAACTATGGGCTCGACCCCCGAATGCGTCTGCATAGCGCCACTCTGTCACCGTTCAAGTGATTGCCTGAGTTTCAACCGAACTTTCTCTCTCTACTTCACAACTTTGTCACTGTAAACTGAATAAAAGAAAGCTGATGTGGAACAACAATTGGGGGTATTTTTGTTCGTTCACCATAATATGTGCCTTTTAAACATAAGTTATTAAAGCAGTGACATTGTTGAAATACCACCTCCAAAAAGTGCTATTTATTTTTTGAGCCCTTAAAAATTATTGAAAGGTACTTCGAGTACTTTTGCTCCGGATATTGGCAATTGGCTTCCCTGTAAGCCTTAAAAATGATTCAAATCAACTTGATTGTGTTCGATATGGAAACAGTGATGCATGCAACAGAGTCCGTTTCTCTGTAATGCACTTCCTAATGGAAGATACAAACTTTTAATTTCGTTTGTTCGAAAATCTTTATAAATATTGCCTTTATTCCTCGATGAATGCCCACCTTTAATTCTTTATTTTGTAACTTATAAGAGCATCTCCAATGGTATCCTCAAAGTAATCAAAATTTGATTATTTATCTAAAAAACATTGTCCAACAGAATCACTAAAATTTAACAATAGCGGTTATCAATAATCAAATTGTTTTTCCAATAATCAAATTTGAAGATTGACTTTCAATCATCAAATACAAACTTAACTCAAATTAAATGTTTTGTAATTTTATTCTTTCTCTCTCATCTTTGGCTTTTTTTTTCTTCTTTTTTTCTGTGATCACTTATGTGTCTCATCATTGTTTCGACCCCACAAATTTCAATCAGGTAAAATTCGTCTCTTCATTACGAATGGATCAATACCCATATCATATACCTTCTCTTGTCTTTTATAGTTTTTTTTTATTACCCTTGAAATAAAAATGAGCAGAAACAGTAAAAAATGTGGTGGAATTAGTTTTTTTATTTAGATAAAGTATACCATTGTGGACGGCACAATCATCAAGTTTAGCAACTTTTAAAAACAATCATCAAATATTGAGGTGGCAACTTTTGATGATTCAAATTTGCTTATATCATTGGAGATGCTCTAAAGTGAGAGAAATCATTTAATTTATACTTTTAAAAAAATATATTACAATAATCAGATGTTCGTAGGAGAGGATACGATTTAAGGATTTGGATCATTTGCTGGTCTTATCTTTTTCCTGACTTTTTAAAGCATGTGATTGATTGTTGATAAATTTGTTGTAAAAACTAATCATATCTTAATCACACATTCATTATAATGTTTATGTGCAATGAAATTAGAGAAGATCAAAAAAAAAGATCAAATCATTAAATGATCCAAATTCACAATTTAGACCCAAAAGCTCATATATATATATATATATATATATATATATATATATATATATATATATATATATAGACATATAATTGGATTAACCTCGTTAAGTTTTCGTATATATACTCTTGAAAGAGTGTCCTTATCACTCAATCAATAAATAACAATTTCTTTTTTCAATGACGCACTAATAGGCTAATAGCTATTTAGCCAGATACATGCATGTGATTGATGTTGATTTTAATGGCCAAAATAATCTTAATGAAGTGATATTACAATGTTAATAGTCAATACTTACGAAAGAATGTCTGAAATGACCGACCAATACATATGGAACTGTAGAAGTCTTCCAGTGCTGAATAAGCTGAAACATTAAGCATCAAATTACCGGAGAGACTTGCTCGTTTAGTCAGTTACGCGACATCTGTTGCCGAAAAAGCGATATGGTGAGTGACAGGATCAGACAAAAGAAATATTGAGAGATACTTCAGTTTGTCCTGATATGCCGAATTTACAAGGCAGCTTTTACACACACATTCAACTTTGATTTCTTCTCTGATCATTACTGTTTTGTAAGCATGTTAGCGGACCGAAAGGATAATATCAAGACAGATTGGTGCCGGCTGGTCCTAAGATTTTGAAGAACCGATAGGATGTATAAAAAAATGGGGATTTTTTTTCTCTAATAAATATTTATAAAAATCAAGTTTATTAAATATTTAAGAATTTAGCTTATGAATTTAAAGAATATGTGGTCATTTTAAAATTTGTAACTATTCTAATTTTTTGATTAATACTTATTTAAACCTAATATAATATATATATATATATATGGGGTAAAATTTATAAGTAACCATAAAATTAGTGACTTTACTAATTATATCCGGAATTAGCATTTTTATTGTTTTTACCAAAAAATTCACTATTTGGATAAAAGTGTCCTTCAGTCAAAATGAATTAAAAAAACACAATGAAATTAAAAATAATAATAAAAGAAAACGAAAATTAAAAAGCAAAAGTAAAGGTAAAGCAAAGTTTGTTTCGGTGTTTGAAATAGACATGAAACAACAAAGAGAGAGACCAGACGAGCAAGACCCGACGACGACCAAGACGAGCAACAACTGACGACGACGTCGGAAAGAGGAGCAAGACCCGACCCCGACCCGAGAGACGACCCCAACGTAGAGACGAGCGAGAGACAAACGATAGTGACCACCGGAGAGAGACGAGAGGTGACCGGCTTGGATTTGAATCACCAACGTGAAATATAGTAGCGTGGAAGAAACAAAAAGGTTTGCAATCACCGTACATTTGATTTTAGGGTTTCTTTTAATTTTATTTTTGGTTGCAATTGTGGATTATGATTTTAGGGTTTCTTTTTTATTTTGATTTCAATTTTGAGTTGAGATTGAGTTGATTTTGATTTTGATTTTTATATATTTTTAGTTTATCGATCACTATATATATCTCTCTGCTCTTCTTGAATTACAAATATAAATTATGTATTTGGTTTGATATGATGTTTTCACCGTACATTCCATATTTTGTTTCGGTATACAAGGACTAGTTTTGACTATTATTATCATGACTTGATATAGAATATGTGTAAATTTACAAGGATTTTGTTGTGTTCTTAACTTGGGACTACTTCTTTTAGTGGATGATACAATTGTTTGATTTGGTGAAATGTCACTTTGCTGCATCTTTTTTCTGGATTGTAATGTCATTGTAAAAGTGGTCCATACAACAACAAGAGAGAAACTAATGAGTATGGATCAGCCAGTTTTCTTCAAAAGCCTGTTTTGTTGCATTTAATGATTTACCTGAGCCTGGGGATCATTTGTCAACGTCTTAATTTGTTCTTCACATGGATTATGCATATATAATTTGTTCTTCAAATTGTTACCTGTTTTGCATTAGTTCTTAGTACTTACATTTATGTCATTTTAGTTGTTGATTTTCTTTTCCTTTTCTCAATCATACAGATTTTAATGTTTACATGGGATTTTCTTCAACAAAGAGATATGTGAGTTTAGAATTTTCAAGTGATTGCAAGTGTGGGTACATATGTGCCAGTTTTTGAAAACAACATTGTTGAGTTCTTCTTGTGGGAATTATGGTGGTGGGATTGAATGGAACAGTCTATTCATAAAGAAATTAATCTTTCGCAATCTATTTCTTTTGACAATGTGTTCAAATTTGAAAAGTTTAATTCACTTTGTAATGGGTTTGTTCAATTGGGTCGTTACTCAGATGATCTGAATCAAACCAAAGTCGAATTTTCAGTTGCTTAGATTAATTTATTTTAAGACATTTTTTTGTGACCAACAAAAATGATGAATTTTAAATCATTTGTTGGATTGTTGGATGGGAAATGTAGGTGTTATTAAACAAGTGTTATTGAAATGCAAGTGTTATTAATTTGTTGTTCAAATTGTGACATCTGATTGATATATAGCAGGTGTTATTGATGAGGACAGAGTTTAGTGTATTTAATTATTTGATTTGGTGTGTTTAATTGTTGAGCACCGGTATGTCTAATTAATCAATCACCAGTGTGTTTAGTACAAATCAGAAGTGTTTAATTGATGAGTCACGGTGTGTTTAATTGTTGAGTACTGTGTGTTAATTGATCAATAACCGATGTGTTTAATAAAAAAACGGTGTATTTAATTGATGAGTCACAGTGTATTTAATTGTTGAGCATCGGTGTGTTTAATTGATTAATAACCGGTGTGTTTAATACAAAACATATGTGTTTAATTGATGAGTCAATGTGTGTTTAATTGTTTAACACGGGTGTGTTTAATTGATCAATAACACAATTCCAAAATAATTCAAAAATGAAATCAAAATAGTCCAAGGGAAGTCACCAATCAAAACTCCAATAAAAGTTCAACAACAAAAATAAATATAAAGTTGTAACCACTGTTCGAAAGTAGACAAAAAACCCATTTCACCGATAAATAATCATCAACTTTCCATTACAATTTCATCACAAGTGGTTTCAACAATTTCAAGAAATAACTTGTTTCATCAATAAATAATCATCACAAGTGTTTTCAACAAAATGTAAAATCCTTATTAATAGTTTATGAAATACAATTTCAACATAATTTCAACACAGTTCATGAAATACAACTAAATCCATAACATTTTCAACATAATCCTTAATAACACAAATACAATTTTTCAGTCATCATTTTCTGGATAAGCAGGGTTATCATATGGCCGTGTTGGACTCGTCCTTATTTTTGTGGATCCGGAACATTGTCTTGCTAAAAGGTCATCACCCATTTGCCACCATAAGTGATTACTAATTTCGTTGGGCCGATCCTGTATGTCAACCAATAAAGATTTCACATTTAGGTTGCATTTGATTTTTCGTCTGAAAACTGAACAGTACTGAATTATACTGAAGACTGAATAGTGACTGAAAACTGAAACTGAAAAACATGTTTGTTTTTTTTCACTGAAAACAGAATATAAGTGATAAGTTGTTTTTTTTTTAAGTTACAAATATCTTAAAATAAATACTTTTACATCTATACCCTTTCAACTATTATTTGTTATATATTTATATTTTAATATATTAAAAACAACTAAAACAGTAATTTAATAATATAATAAAAAATTAATTAAAAATATTCCATATAAAATATAACCCTTAGAGTATAAAAATTAAACAAGTTAAATGGAGTTTAGTTTAAGAAATAATAATAGATTAGGGTCGGCCACTAATAATCCATACAATAGTTATATTATATATGTGGAATAATAATATAATAACGAATTTATAATGAAATCTATATCTCTATCAATTGTTTTTTTGAAAGTGACTGCTAAAGTTTTTTAAACAGTGAGGAGAAAAAAAATATTAATATGGTTAAAGGGTGTGAGATGAGAGAAAATTGAAAATAAATAAGATTTGCAAGGATAAATTTGGAAGTAATGAATTGATATTTATTTCAGTTGTTTTTCATTAAGTGAAAAGTGAAAAATTTTCACTTTTTATAAAAAGTAGTTTTAGGAGTTCATTAAGTGGTTTTATAACTTAAAAAATCAAATAAAACAACTTAATAACACACATTAAGTGTCATTAAGTGTTAAGTGGAAAAATCAAACAGGCCTTAGATTTCAATTTATTAAACCAGTTACACATTAAAAAGGTGCAACTAAATTAAACCCACCCCTACAACCCAATTAAATACACCAGCATAACCCAATTAAATACACAAGCACAACTTAATTAAACATACCTGAGCAACCCAATTAAACACACTAGTGCCAACCAATCAAACACACCATAGCAACTCAATTAAATACACCAGGGCAAATCAATTAAACACACTAGGGTAAACCAAATAAACACACCAGGGCATCACCGGGTGTAAATCAATTAAACACACCATCACCCCAGGGCAACCCAATCAAACACACCAGGGCAGCCCAAATTAAACACACCAGGGGTAACCCAATTAAACACATCAGGACAAATCGATTAAACACACTTGGGCAATCCAATTAAACACACCAAATAAATCCAATTAAACACACCACTGTAAATCAATTAAACACACCAATGAAAATCAATTAAACACACCACTGCAAATCAATTATACACACCACAAACCATCTTCTTCAACCTAAATTCATCATGAAATCTGCAAATGAAACAAATTAAATAGAGTTTCAAATACATACCTCGAGAAGAAGGACCAGAACCATCTCGATTCATCATAAAATACAATGATAAATCCGTGAAATACGAAACCAATGAAGAGAGATAACATTTGTGTGAGAAAAATGAGAAGAGATGTGTGTGAGAAAAATGAAGAGAGATAACTGGTGTGTGAGAAAAATGAGAGAGAAAGACGGTGTTCAAAAATGAGAGAGAATGAAGAGAGATAACAGGCAATAATAAAAAGAAGAAGAGAGATAACTGGTATGTGTCTGAGTGTAAAAGAAGATAGAGAAGAGATGTAGTATAAGAGAGAGAAAAGATAAGTTTCAGACAAAAAGAAAAATACAGCTTCTTTTGACAATTCAATTTTTTCTTTTTACATTTCTTTTCTAAAGACACTTCATTTTCAAAATTGAAGTTTTAAAAAAATTCTAAAGACACTTCATTTTGTTCCAAGATTATCCTTTCTATTTTTTGGCACTCCTATTCTAAAGGTACTCAATTTTAAAAACTAAATTTCTAAAGACACTCTATTTTATTTTAATAAAAGTTAGGACGAACCATCGTAGCCTTTGGATTCATCCGAATAGTAATCTTTTTTGAATTAAATTATTAATTAAAGAAATTATCTCTCCTAAATCATTAGATTAAATAATACATTTTAAACACTCTCCTAAATTTTTAATTACCATATTAAACTCTCTCTCCTTCGATACATATCTCTAATTTTCTATCTCTATTCTTTCTTAAACAAGACCAACAGTTAAGAAAAAAAAACTTACGAATAAACTTGATTTTTATGAACCGTATATATGTATATATATATTAAAACAAAACTCAAAAAACAAGTACCCTAATTTTCAAAAAATAAATCGAAATATAAAAATGTTTTTTGTTACTTTTGTAGGTATGTGATTACCTAAAGAACTTTAATTCTTTCATTAGTCTTAGAAATTATGAGTTTAATCGAATCTAATTGTAACAAATCAAGTTTTTATATATCTATTTAAAAAAAAACAAGATATTTGTATTGACTTTTTAATATATATATATATATAGTTAGTAAAAAAACCAAAATATTCATAAGTTTTTTTTCTTTAATTGTTATGAAGAGAGACAGTAATTAGGATAATTTAATATGGTAATAACATATTTAGGAAAGATATTTTAATGGGTAATATTTAATATAATGATTTAGGATAGATGATTTTTTTAATAATTTAATTAGTTTGGAGTGTCTTTAAAAAAAATTTGTCTTGTTTAGTAATTTTAATTCAGATTAAAACTGTCATTAATAAAAAAAAAAATTAAATTGTTACCTGTTTATAGATAATTTGTAGATTATAAGAAGAAGTTCTGAAAGATCCAAAACCAGTATTCATCGATTATATTAAATCGATTTGTCCTGGTGTGTTTAATTGGGTTACACCTGGTGTATTTACCCTTGGTCTATGGTGTGAACAATGACCAAAAACCTGTTAAGCACAAGAAATAAGAACCAAATTATATACTTTGCTTGGTCTATGCTAAAGATAAAATTTATTCATTCAAGTGAGCATTAATCAAGATTAGGTTTGGTTTATACTCTAACCCTAATTCTCAGATAGTCTTAATCCTAAAATCATGCCAAATAATTATGCACCATTGGTCTATGGTGTGAATAAAAATTAAAACTAATGAGGAATTAAGAAGATAAGCATAATGAATTAATCGAGAATTGAATTGATAAAATAATGGTTAATCCAAACATGAGCATTCATAAGAGGTTCACATTGATTCCCTAGTAATGAATCTAGTTACACATCATGGAAAAAGAATGGAAAAGAGATTGAGTAGGGAAAACCCGAGATGATCATCAAAGAGCTCCTCCAATTCTTCTTCTTCTTCTACAATGGATGGATGGGTCTTGAGGTGATGTGTGGTGATGGAGTGATGGGGGACTGCCCCCTTGTGGCTTGGGACCGCCCTTGGATTCTCTCCTGAAATTAGGGTTCAGAAGGGATTCAAATAGGTATAGATGCTAGGTGATGTCCTTAAACAACAAGGAAATCAATTCTCTTTTGGAACTTTACATTTTTAGGATTTTATTTCTTTCATAATCAATTAAAATTGATTATTTATTGAAGGAAGGTAAGGATTATGTGTCTAATTGCTTTCCAAGACTCTCACTCATGTCCAAGAAGGTAATATTTCTTGTTCCGATAACTTACAAAATAAATCTCGTCACTATTTACGGAATTATGACTTATATGACCATCGGGTACTAAAACTGGCATAACTTATTCTAGGAATATTGGAATTGCGATCCGAAAAGTGTGCCGAAAACTAGACTCCGGGGCTTGCCAAAAATATGTGGCACACAACCTAGTTCAATCTGAGGAGAGAGATATGGCTCCGCAATCTGACTGTTATACACTGGCTGAAAATCATCTTTCCGTAGTTTGTGCCACGATATGTGGGCTGCGTCCTATCCCGCGATAAACCTCTGAAAACAACCATGGACTGAACCGCGGTTTGGACTCTTCTTCTAAACCGTGGTCTACGCCACGAAAACGCACTGGAAATCTCTGCGGTTGACGCCGCGGTTTGTGCTTCAATGTTTGAGGCACGATATGGACCACAGAACATCATCCTTTTTGCTCATTTTCTCCAAAATAACACTCAACACCTCTTCTATGGAATGTGACCTACATAAACTCAACAAACACATAAAATATCTAATTTCATCCGAGAACAAAGCACAAATAATAGGAAATTGAGACATAAAACATGTATAGAAATAGATAGATAACTTATGCACACCAATCTAAAGGCAAACTAGAACCTAGGTCTCTAAAAAGAGTTTTTCTAGGCCATCCTTTAGGTGTTAAGGATTATAGAATTTGGCTTAGAGACCAAGAGGGTTTTAATGTAGTAATTAGTAGAGATGTAGTCTTCAATAAGACTAGAATGCATTGTAAAGGCAATGACCTCACTTCTGAATCCATACCAGATCCCTCAAAGGAAGATGAAAACCGGATTCAGGTGGAAGTTGGTAGCCCACCACTTGCTCATGTCTCGGTTTAGCATGATCCTAATGAGGAAAATGGGGCTACCCATTTTGATCTTGAAGATCAGGTGGAAGAGAGTCAGAATCAGCTAGAGATAAACAATAAATCTCTAGTTGATTACGAGCTGGTTAGGGACAGCGTTAGAAGGACAATAAAACCTAACAGTAAGTATGACTATACATATATTATTTCTTTTGCATTGTGCACTGGCCAAGAGTTAGAAAATATTGAACCTAGAACCTATGAAGAAGCTATCAATTCCATTGATAAGTTGAAATGGTTGAATGCCATAAAAGAAGAAATGGATTCTCTTGAGAAGAATAGGATAGGGTCTCTTGTAAAAAAACAAAAAAAATAAAATGTAGTAGCTTGTAAGTGGATCTTTAAGATCAGAGGAGGTTTGGGGCAGAATGAACCTCTTAGATGTAAGGCTAGGTTAACAGTTAAGGGATTTACTTAAAGAGAGGGAATAGACTAAAATGAAATTTTCTCACCTGTAGTTGAGTATAAAACTATTAGAATCATTCTTGCCATAGTTAGCTAGTATAATTTAGAGCCAGAACAACTAGATGGTAAAACAGCCTTCTTGTATGGAGACTTAGATGAGACAATGTATATATCTCAACCTGAGGGCTTTGAGTCTAAATTCAAACCATTTTATGTCTATCTCCTTGGGAAGTCTCTCTATGAGCTGAAACAAGCCCATAGGCAAGGTATAAAAGATTTGACAACTTTATTACTAGTTTAGGTTTTAATAAAAGTAAATATGTTTCACGTTTCTACTTCACTAGTGAAAACATTCACAATACTGTCTATTTGCTTTTATATGTTGATGATATATTAATTGCTAGTAAAAGTCTTCCTAGGATTAGAGAGTTAAAAGAGAAGTTAAAAGCAGAATTTGACATGAAAGATTTAGGAAATACAAAAAGAATTTTAGGAATATAGATAATTAGGACTAGAGAAGAGTCTAGGCTGTGCTTTAATCAAATGAACTACTTGTTAAAGCTGGTTGACAGATTTGCAATGAAAAATTGCAAGTCTGTCAATGTTTCTCTGTCTCTAGCTTTATATTATTTGTTGTTTTATCCTCTAGGTTTATTGAGGAGAGTAGATATATGGAGTCTAGTGTTGTTAGGTATGTGATGTACTATATGATTAGTCCAAGACCGAATTTATCTCAAGCAATTAGTGTCATATCTAGGTATATGGCAAATCATGGTAAAGGCCATTGGAATACCATAAAATGGATGTTAAGGTACATTAGCTCAACTACATCAGTATGGCTAGTTTATGATTGTGCTAACAATGTTATAGATCTAATAGGGTATGTAGATTCACACTATGCAGGTGATAGAGATAAGAGGAGATCTACTTCCTCCTATTTCTTCACAATAGCTGGCTACTGTGTGAGCTGGAAAAGCCAATTGCAATCAATTGTGGCCTTATCTACGACTGAAGTTGAGTATATTGCTATGACTGAGACAATTAAGGAAGCAACTTGACTTCAAGACCTCTTAGATAGGATTAAAGTCTTTAAAGGAAAGGTTGTCATCTATATTGATAGCCAAAATGCACTGCACTTGTGTAAAAACCATGTGTTCCACGAGAGAACTAAATATATAGAGGTCAATACCATTTTATAAGAGACAAGGTCTTTGATGGTATTCTTCAGGTGTAAAAGATATCTAATGAGGATAATCCAGTTGACATGAGCACAAAAATTGTATCTTATAGCAAGTTGAAGCATTGCTAAACTTGCTTAACATTGGTGATTATGGTTAACTATTTTTTGTGTCTTGAGCCAGGTATCACATAGGAGTACTTATACTATATGAGTGATGATGAGCTAAGGTGGAATTTGTTGATATTGTTAGCCTATCTTGAAGTCAGTTGAAGGCCCAAACCAGTAACCCAGAAGATGCCCATTGAAGCCCAAGTTCTATGATCTACAACTTGGTCCAACCCTTTTCTTCTACTTACCAAAATGGTGTTGTTTGGTTTGTTATCTGATTAGCTCATATAAGGTGATGATGTCATGATTTCTATGCTGAAATGGCAAGGCTTGATTGGTTGGAGCATATCGTAGAGCTGACTCAGATGATAAGCATATAAATAGAATATCTGGAAAGAGAAGGCATCAAATTCATTTGTTAGGGTTTCTTCGAAAAATTTCTCTCAACTTCATTTACTCTCTCTTGTAATCTTGGTGTTCTTGGAGTTCTTGAGTGAATCTTTTGAAACTCTAAGTGTGTGTATTGCATTTTGAGTGTTTTGGGGGTTTGTATACTCTTTATGAAGAGTTTGAGTGTTGTATCGAGTGTATTTGTGATCTGTAGAGTTGATTAGGGTTTGTGATCCTTTAGTGGTAACGGATCTAGAACTTGAGAGGCTTATAGGGTTATTTCTGAGTTGATTTGTGTTGCATCTAGTTTGTAAAGACACTTATATAGTAGAAGGGCTTCTTTGTGAGACTCAACATGGATGTAGGCTTCTTTTAAGCTGAACCACGATAAATCTGGATGTTGTTTTTATTTTTGCTTTTATATTTTCTTGTGCTTGTTATTCCTTATTTAGATAGGTGTTGTGTACAAACTTTTCTGTCACTTTCTTTTAGTATTGTTTGACAGGTTAGTTGGGTTCTTGAGTCAACCAAGAATCCCAACAGGTGCTCTGGTATACATTAGAATGTCACAGTAATATATATAGTAGAAATATATAGATGCTGATATTGACACCCATAAATAGTATATATATATATAAACAATTGTTGTTAATGTTGGAAAATTCCATCATGTGGGGCCATATATGTAAATATTAAATGTGTTGTGCTATTTTTAGTTAAGCCTAAATTAAAGTGGTCTAATTAAGATTTACAGTTTTAAGGTTCGCGGGTATAATTGTCATGGAGTTAAGTTTTTAGCTTTTTTGTATCCCAATCATCTGAGAAGAGAGAACACTTTTGTGTCCCAAAGATCATGATAATTTGGAAGATCTCAACCCGTCCACCAACCTCTGGCAATGGATTAAGGCACGCTTCCGCTTATTGTTATCTCTCTTTTCTCTTGAATTGACATGGGTTTAGGAACATGTATTTAGGGTTTGATCAAAGCATGATATAGAAATATATTTAGGTCAAACTTTCGAATTAATTTTATGCCTATACATGTTGCTTATGTGTTAACCGAATCACTTACAAGTAGTATCAGAGCCACCCATGATCGATTCTTGAGGAATTTTTAAGATTTGAGGTTTTTTTTTGTGGTTTTAAGAAATTTATGAATATTTCAGAAATTTTATTTAAAAAAATAAAAAATTGAAGTTCTGGATTCAGATCGGTCTTATAAACCGATGTTGAAGCTGATGGGTGTTGGATCATATCAGATCTCACCTGATCTGGGTATCTTGGTTTGGTGGGTTTCTTGATCTGATGAAGGTTGTGGTTCAAATCGAACAAAAACTGGGTCTCTCTTGGGTCGAACTTGGTAGGTTTTCCACCAGACCCGTTGTCTGAATCGGATCTCATCACAGATCACCCAAACCTCGCCTCCTCCTCGGTCAACTCCACCAGGTCTGATCTGTTCCAGTGGGTTTCTAGCACGAAACTCGTGCCCTTTTGCGGCGAGGAGGGAGATCGGCCGTCGTTCGTTCGATCCAAGTGGATCGTTCGTCGATCGCCGGTCATCGATTCGATCCGCGTGTTGCGGGTCGTGCGCTGCTTGCGCTGTGGCCTCCAGGCGACGGTGTGGTGGTTTGGGCGGCGGTGAACTAGGCTTGACAGTTTGTTTTTGCCTTGGGCCATCTTTTGACAATTTGATATTCTTGAGGAACTGTTCTGTAATTATTCCGGGCCATTGTGTGATTTTGCTAAAGTTTGGGTCCAATTTATAATTACCAAAACTTAATTGGCCAGTTGTAACTATGATAATGTTTTGGGCAGATTTATAATTACTGAAAAGTTACAGGATCACTTTGTAATTTTTAAAATTTGACGGGAACTTTCTGTAATTTTACAAAATCAGGGGCAGTTTTAGTAATTTTGATTAAAAAAAATTTATTTATTTATTTATGGAATCAACTCAAATTCAAATATTTTTTGATATATCTTTTATGGTTAATTAATGCAGTCCATCATTTTAAATGGGCTAATTGAAACAAGATGTTGCCAAAGTGACATCTCTTGTTTAGATTGTTCATGAGGGATGTTAGATGTTTGTGTGATTATAAATTCATACGAGTATTAGCCGGCCCAAAGGTAGGTTAAATCTTGGCCGAATAGCATACACACATGTGATGGTAATCATGTGACGATTATAAGGTTTTACATGTGAATAATAAGTCGATCCAAAGATAGATTTATTATTTGACATGAATTATTGTCAATGTTTGACCACTACAACAAAAGTACCACTTATAATTAATATTATTGTCCAAAGACTTGATACTAATGTTGTGCTAGATATCTTGAGATGGGACTTACCATTATTTGAATTTGTTGATTATTGTATTTGGTTATTAATGTGAACATGTTTGTTTGTTTGATTGTTCTCTTTAAAGCTAGTGTTTCTATTATATATGCTAATGTCAACTCAATACCCATGCTTAATGGGACCAACTTTAAGGATTGGAAAGAGAACATACTTATTATTCTCGGCTGTATGGATCTAGACCTTACACTTCAGATTGAGCAGCCCGTTTCTCTTATGGATGCAAATTCTCTTGATGATAAGAAGAACTTTGAGAAGTGGGATTGCTCAAATTGCATGAGTCTTATGATCATCAAGTGCGACATTCTGGAGGTATTTAGGGGTGCGGTATCTGAAAAGATAACCAAAGCCAAAGAGTTCCTAGCCGAAATTGAAATGCGTTTTACGAAAAAAAAACAATAAGGCAGAAACAAGCACGTTTTTGCAAAGCTTGATTTCTATGAAGTACAAAGGCAAGGGGAACATAAGGGAGACAAGTTCAGTCTCAGTCAGTGCCAATATTCCCTATGCATCAGCTGTAGGGAGTCTAATGTATGCTCAGGTGTGTACGCATCCGGATATTTCGTACATTGTTGGTATGTTAGGCAGATATTTAAGTAACCCTGGGATGGATCATTGGAAAGCAGTCAAGCGGGTTATGAGGTATTTGCAGAGAACAAAAAATCACATGCTCACATATAGGAGATCGGATCAGTTAGAGATCATTGAGTATTCCGACTCTGATTATGCTGGATGCCAAGACAGTAAGAGATCCACATCAGGCTACATATACTTGTTGGCTGGTGGAGCTATTTCTTGAAGAAGTGCTAAGCAGACACTCATAGCTTCTTCCACCATGGCAGCAGAGTTCGTAGCATGATATGAAGCGTCAAACCATGGAATATGGCTGCGGAATTTTTTCACTGGGCTACGCATTCTAGAGGGTATTGAAAGATCACTCAAACTATATTGTGACAATAAGTCAGCAGTGCTATATTCTAACAACAACAGGAGCTCATCTAGGTCAAAGTATATTGACATTAAGTTCCTAGTTGTGAAGGAGAGAGTGCAGAGTGGACAGATATCCATAGAGCACATTGGGACAAACTCCATGATAACGGATTCGCTTACAAAGGGATTACCACCCAAGGTCTTTAATGAGCACACTGCTCATATGAGTGTTATTTTGTGTGAAGATATCACATTATAGTGAGAGTTTGTATGATTTTGTATTTTAGTGTTTTATGTTTGATTTTGGACATACTTATGCATTTATATATTTGGATATTTTTCTGATCAGAAATAAAGTATTTAGTTCATTTCACTCTGCTATATTGTGTTAAGTTTTGATTTCACTAAAGAATAAAGTATGAACAATTGGAAATAGACATGTATAGATCACATTGCATGTAATTTCCATGCCACGCATCCATGATTGATCTATGTCATTTGGTTATATTGGTATACGTGACCATTGATGGGTTTAGTCACGCTAAATGTGACAAAAACCGCTTTGATCCTATATCGGCATAATCAATGGACGATATTGTTCATATATACCCTCAAAATTGTGATAGCAAAATTTTGGAGCTCATAAAGTCATACACATTAGTAAAGTTAAATATGTGGCCCAGTGGGAGATTGTTGGAAAATTCCATCATGGGGGGCCACATATGTAAATATTAAATGTGTTGTGTTATTTTTGGTTAAGCCTAAATTAAAGTGGTCTAATTAAGATTTACAGTTTTAAGGTTTGCGGGTATAATTGTCATGGAGTTAATATACAGATACCAAAGTGCTATTTCTAATTTGATGAAGGGCCGAATTAGAAATAGCAAAACATATAATAATCTTATTATTATATTTAGGGTTATGGTCCTCAAATTACACGATCACTTTTTTGGCTTTTCTGTATCCCCATCACCAAAGAAGAGAGAACACTTTTGTGTTCCAAAGATCGTGATAATTTGGAAGATCTCAACCCTTCAACTAACCTCCGGCAATGGATCCAGGTACGCTTCAGCTTATTGTTATCTTCATTTTCTCTTGAATTAACATCGGTTTAGGAACATGTATTTATGATTTGATCAAAGCATGATATAAAAATATAGTGGAAATGGTGATAAATGTCACTTTTTTGGAGGTGTGTTGCACCAACGTCACTGCTTTAATAAGTTATGTTTAAAAGGCACATATTATGGTGAACTACCAAAATTGCCCTTAAATAATCAATTTTTTATTCTGTTTGTACTTCTATCTCCACGCTTCAAACAATGAACTCAGTAACTCCCCTCTCTCTCTCTCTCTCTCTACAATGAACTTGTCTGAAAATTGAGTTGGTAAAATTTATGTATAAGATGATGAAGATCTGGGTCCAAGACTTTTAACACTGTGTCTGAGCCTTTTGTAAAACTATCCGAGACTTTTAAATTGTTGTCCAAGCTTTTTTCAAGGATATTAGTTTTGTCAATTTTGAATCTCCAAACATTTTTAATAAGTCTTCGAACTTTTTCATAGCTTTTTCCGAGCTTTTTCTTAAACTGCCCGAGTTTTTTCATGAATTGCCCTGCCCGAGCTTTTTGGATATGGCTCCGAGCTTTTTCATAAAAGCTCCGAGCTTTTTCATTAAAGCTCCGAGCTTTTTCATGAACTGCCCGAGATTTTTCGTGAATTGCCCTGCCCGAGCTTTTTACATAAGGCTCCGAGCTTTTTCATAAAGGCTCCGAGCTTTTTCATAAAAGCTCCGAGCTTTTTCATCCGAGTTTTTTTATGAACTGCCCGAGATTTTTCATGAATTGTTCTGCCCGAGCTTTTTCTGAGCTTTTTCATAAAAGCTCCGAGCTTTTTCATCCGAGCTTTTTCATAAAAGCTCCGAGATTTTTCATGAATTGTTCTGCCCGAGCTTTTTCCGAGCTTTTTCATAAAAGTTCCGAGCTTTTTCATCCGAGCGTTTTCATAAAAGCTCCGAGCTTTTTCATAAAAGCCCCGAGCTTTTTCATAAAAGCCCCGAGCTTTTTCATAAAAGCCCCGAGCTTTTTCATAAAAGCTCCGAGATTTTTCATGAATTGTTCTGTCCGAGCTTTTTCCGAGCTTTTTCCGAGCTTTTTCATAAAAGTTCTGAGCTTTTTCATCCGAGCGTTTACATAAAAGTTCCGAACTTTTTCATAAAAGCCCCGAGCTTTTTCATAAAAGCTCCGAGCTTTTTCAACCGAGCTTTTTCATAACAGCTCCGAGCTTTTTCATCCGAGCTTTTTCATGAATTGCTCTGCCAGAGCTTTTTGCATAATGCTCCGAGCTTTTTCATAAAAGCTCCGAGCTTTTTTATGAACTAAAAAAAAAGTTCACAACTATGGGCTCGACCCCCGAATGCGTCTGCATAGCGCCACTCTGTCACCGTTCAAGTGATTGCCTGAGTTTCAACCGGACTTTCTCTCTTTACTTCACAACTTTGTCACTGTAAACTGAATAAAAGAAAGCTGATGTGGAACAACAATTGGGGGTATTTTTGTCCGTTCACCATAATAGGTGCCTTTTAAACATAAGTTATTAAAGCAGTGACATTGTTGAAATATCACTTCCAAAAAGTGCTATTTATTTTTTGAGCCCTAAAAATATATTTAGGTCAAACTTTCGGATTATTTTTTAATTTATACATGTTGCTTATGTGTTAATCGAATCACTTACTGTTAAATGTCTCAATACCCCTCAAACACTTGCCTCCCCCAAATTAACTATCTCAGCTGTACAGTCCCATCTTCCCTATAGCACGACACGCATTGCCCGGCGCAGGCGAAGGCGCTGACTGAACGTGCGCAGCACCAGCCACTATAATTTTTGGTAACTTTGGTATATTAACACTTTCAATAATTTTGGAAATAAAAATTTCGATACGAGTAACACACCAATCTTCCACATAAATCATGCAAAATAGTTGACTGAGGAATATGGAGGATCATAAAAAATATTTGGACTCCAATTTTGCCTAATTCACCATTAATGGTTTTTACAATCAATCATGAACACGATCAAAATTATTGTCGGTCGGGCAACTCCATTATTGTAACTATATTAGATTCCACATTTACACGTCTCTATCAAACATGTGCTTAATATGAATCTTTAGTTCTCTGGCTAGTTCAAGCTTTCTCACTTTTAAAGCTTCTATTCTCAGCTTAGCTTCCTTATCAATAGTGTCCTATCGAGATGTATCATGACTCATGATTATATGTATCCTTACTGTGATATGAAACTATGAAAGTAACAAGTGGTTTGTAATTAATTTGCAATATAATCAATCTTGACCGGACAATATGGTACAGATGGTAAAGTTTAAAATCCAATATGATCCAGATACACAAATAATAATTACAATTCACATGAATGAAAATATGAAATTAAATACTTATTCTTTTGAATTTGATAATTTTCTTTCGAGTAATTATAAGCTCGCAGTCAATTTTATTTTATTTAATATATAATTTAGTGATTGTGGATCTTCTTTCATGAAAAGATGTAAAACTTTCAAACTTCATCATTTCATTTCACTCAATTATTTCGATTTTTTTTTAAATAACATATACGATACGGTCACTTGAATCTATACTAGGCCTCAATGAAGGCTCTTTAATATCGGATCACGTTAAGATGCGGTTATCGGTTAATTATCTTGATTTTAACTTGTGTAATTGGAAATCTTGAATCATATGCAGGTCTTATCATTATAACATTATATCTCTTCGAGAAGTCGCACGTCTAGGAGTACTCCATCGTTATAATCGTTTGCAAAAGCGTTTAATGAAGAGCACTTGACAGGATCGTTAAGGTTTGGTCTTTTACAGCTCGTGAAATCAGTAGAAAACCATAACCATGTAATGTTGAGCCAAAAATCTTTACAGATATAAATAATATTAAGATGACGAAGATGAGGTTGCGCAATTGGTATATGTCTCTCACACCTATACGTACTATTGAGATTGTGGGTTTAAGTCGTATCTCTTGTTCAGTTGTGAAGCCTAATTCATTAATGTTGATTGTTGTGCTATGCTAACACATCGAGTGTCGAGCTTCTAATTTATTGAGGAGTTTAGAGCCAAATTGAGAGAGTTTGATTTACTATTGTAAATATTGATTTAACGGTGGACGTTGAGTGTCGGCGCTATGTGGATATATATAGATACTTACGCAGAACGTAAAATCTTGTATCTCGCTTTATTGTTTTATAGCTTCCGTTTGTTTTTGATATTGTTTTCTTGCCTATGTTTGCTTTGGTTATTGCTTTGGGTTTGTATATTTTGTAACACCCCTCCCATAAACCATGAATTATATTATATATAATTGTTTAAAAATAAAAAACAATATTGAAGTGTTCTTCTAACTCAAAAAAAAAATACACTCTTCTAGGTTGGAGGGCGTATCATTCTTGTGCCTCTTACAATTTTCTTTACACTATGTTTGGTAGGAGGGAGAGAGAGTATGAGGGATGGATGAATTAAGGAGAGAAAGTATATAGGAGTGATGGAGATGATAACATCTATCCTTCATGTTGTTTGGTATTAAGTTGAATGGATGGATTGATATATTTTGTAAATATACTATATTACCCTTTTATAAATTAAAGAGTAATAAAAAAAATTGGAGGGTAATGTTGTCATTTCCCGCCAATGAGATCCCTCCTCTTCTCATCAGTCCCATGAGCGACGGATTGGTTTTTGTGGGCCCTGAGGGAGTTGAGATCCCTCCTCTTCTCATCTCCTCTCTCTAACTTTCTTATCTCTCCAACCAAACAACGGATTGGAGCTCTCCTCCCAACCTTCTCCCTCCCTCCCTCCCTCCATCTCCATCTCTCCTTCGTACCAAAAACAAAGCCTTATGGTAATAATAACAAACTTTATTTGGTATTGAAATATGACACCAATTGGTTTTGGAGTATATTAGGATTTGTCAAAATAAAACACTATATGCATTATCCAAATATCTATTTTTATAATTGGAATAAATCTATTCTCACAACACCACAAGAAAAATAATACTAATAATAATAGCAAACCTAATTTAAAGAGTACTAATTGAGGTAATAATAACAAAATCAATTTAAACATGAAGTAACAAAGTGAAAAGTAATTACAAAATTTAGAAGTTATATTTAAAAGAAAATGTTAAATTAATATTATTATTATTTTCGATTAATTAATGAACTTTCTTTTTCTAGTTCGACCTCTCACTAATTTTTCCATATTTATGTTTACTATATTTATAGTAATCGTATGGATTTAGTTCACATTCATAGATGAATTGAGTTGTACATACCAATAAACTGATTTGGGAGGTTCATTGATTTCAGCTGTTCGTTGAGGTTGTTAGCCCTCGGTCTTCTCCTCTGTTTTCTGGGGCTACCGGTTGTTTCCTCCTCTGTTTTGTTTGGCTTTGTTTGTTGTCAGACTGTTTCTCCCCTGGCTTTTGTTTTTTCTTCTGTCGTCTCCTGTGTTCTAGCCTTCTCTTGGGGGTTTTGTTGTGTTTTGACTTCTCAGCTTTTTTAATAAAGGTGCAGTTCAAAAAAAAAAAAATTCAAATGACTTGACTTTTTTGTCCACGCTTCTTTTTCCACAGTCCCCTGCCTTATTTCTAGGTTGAAATTGTACATATATACACACTTTAGATTTTGGTTCTTGTCTATATAACTACCTACCTTAATCAAACGTCCCAACCTAGCTAACTCTTTGTGATCAATTTCCCTTCTTAGTGAAGATATGGATAATCAGAAGCAACAACAACAAAACTTGCAGCAGCAGCAGCAGGAGAGCAGCAGCAACTCATCATTAAGAATCAACAGAAATTTATTAGAGCGAAACCGCCGAATTCAGATGAACACTCTCTTATCCAAGCTCTTCTCTCTGGTTCCCCAACGACAACAGGTTTTTTTTTTCTCTTTTTTTTTTTCCTACTATTATTTTTATTGCCCTAATGGAAACGGTGAGAATTCTTAAAATTTCTAGCACATTTCAGTGCTGATTTTACGGAATAAAATTACCGGAATTTTAATATTCTGACAAAATTACCCTTCAGATACAAATACAAAACAAGCCCCACATTTTTTTAATTTGCCTGTTTCACTATTTCACCTATTTAGTCGTGAGACTCTTTTCAAAAAAAAAAAAAAAAAAAAAGTCGACAGAGACTAATATGGGTCATAGGCACTGATAATTTCCATGCAGTTTCCAGTGTGTGAATCTGTAGACCAAGCCACTAGTTATATAAGGAAGCTTGAAGAGAAGATAAAGAAACTCAGAGAAAGAAAAGAAGTAATTCTAAAAGGTGATCATGATGATCACGAAGAGAAGTTTGAACCAGTAGTTATAAATGTAAAATCATCAGAATCTACTTTGGAAGTAAGTATAATTAGTGGGTTGAAGAAAAAAATTTTGTTGCATCAAGTGATCAGTGTTCTGGTGGAAGAAGGAGCTGAAGTTGTTAACATTACATATCATAACACAGGCGGTAGGGTTTTCCATACAATTTATTCCAAGGTATGGTTTTTCATGCTGATGTGATAAATATTATATATATATATATATATATATATATAAAATCTCTGCATATGCATGAAATATATATTGGTTGTCACACCACCACATCAAATGCACAACCATGAAGTAATTAGTAATTAACCCAGATCACCTTAAAGAACATATCACCATCCTAAGAGCCATATAACTTGTTATCTTATAACATCAACATAATATGTGTTTACTCTTTTTTTTTTCTAATACTTCATATGCAAAAAATGAGAAAATAAAGTTTTAGTGTCCCAAAAGTTTTCAATTATAAAAAGTTTTTTGAACTTGTATTAATATAAATTACTAAAAATATAAAAGATATATATTTCTCATGTTTGTTTTTAGTTTTGAAATTTGGAAATTCAAGATTTTATTTTTAGTAGCACATCACCTCTTACAGAGATGAGTGTACATCTCCCTTCCACATTAGTAGTGAGGGGTTCAAATCCCATCATATGCATTTTACAAACATGTGTGGGGAGTTTTCTTCCAGGTTTGTGGAAGTAGTTATCTCCCGTTATGGGAATAGATATTCGGACCGTATATCTATTATTTGATCTCGACAGGTCCTGACAGTCCTATTGTAATAGTTATTGCAATACTTCATAAAAAAGGATTTTATTTTTAGTATGTAACATGCAAATAGATTATTACCTTTCAAATGACAATATATTTGGAGGTGCAATCCTCGTTTTGTATCGCTACAGAAACCATTTATCAAATGGGATAAACGATTTGTAACGACACAAAATTAGGATCCAGAACCTACAAATTTTTATTTATATATATTACTCATCCCATTAATATGTGGTATCTAATTCTTTAATGAAAAAATTAATAATAATGTATTTCAGCTTCAGTAATATAGTGTCGTCAGTGCTGAAATATAGTGACAACTTATTTTTTGCAGCCTATCTATACTAGAATTGGGATCGAGACTTCAAGAGTGGACGAGAGGTTGAAGAAATTAATTTCCTAATTAAGCACTCCATTTGGCTTGGGCATAATTTTACCAAACAAGTAGAACTGTCGGGATATGTATCTCTATATATATTAGTTGCTCGAGAATAAGATTTGCAAAACGATTGCAATGTATCTCTCTATATTATTTTGTTCTTCGGTTAATGAATTCTACTTTTATATCTCTAACTGGGGTATACCGAAATTAAGATTCTATTGGAAAAGTTTGGATCAATAACTACAAACAAATAATAGTAATAATTTGCCACGGAGGAAATGTGGTGTAATATGCAGGTGAAATGTGGGTATCACCAAATGAACAAGGTTTTTTTTTTTGGGGGGGGTGGGGAATGACTAATAATGTCAAGAAGAATCAATTGATAGCTTAAAAGTCAAAAAAAAAAAAAACTAATAAAAACAAGAAGAATCAATATGTGCATTTTATTTCATTCATTGTATTTGTAAATAATTGGAAATTCCCATGAAATTAACTAATACTTGAAAAAGACTTGAATAAAGAAAATCTATTAGATAGATAATATCTCAAGTCCGTTTGGTACACTGTATTGGATTAGATTTGATTGTATTGTATTGTATTAGACTGTATTATCATTAATACTAGCATGTATTTAATTAGTGATGATTCACTGTATTCTATTGTAATATGACTTTACTGTATTCTATTATATTATAAAAATATAATATTTTAAAAATAGTTAATAATTCATTTTAAATATTTTAACCATGAATAAATCATTAAATATTTATTTTCATTTATACAAAAATTTAAATAAATATTTCCAATATAAATTTGAAATTATAAAAAAAATAACATAACACATATTTTCATCAATATTCCATATTTGTTGAGAAGAAAAATAAAAGAAAAGTGTTTTTTTTTCTGATACAATACAACCTAATACTACCAAATATTATGTATTAACTAATATGGTGTTTGTTGTATTAAGCAATTAAATTATACTAAAATAATACAATACATGGCAATAAGCATGCCCTAGTAGGTAATAAAAAAATATAATTGCAATTTTGCAATGTTATTTACTATATATATATATATATATATATATATATATATTGCAAAATAAGAGTGAATGAAAACGATTCTTAAACCTCAACCTCTTGTTATTCTCTTTGATTAAGTGTCCTTATCTCACTTTGTCAAGAACCTGAGAGTAATCGTCTATCCGTTTTCAACTCAATAAATAGCATTTTCTATTTTCAAAGATGCACACACATAGTTATTTAGTTAGAGAATATATACCATGTGTTTGATGTTGATTTTTTTAAACAAAAAAGAATTTTGAGTTCGATTGACATCGATGTTTATTTTAGTGGCCAAAAATGGTCTTAATCAAGTGCCAATTACCATTAAAATATACCAAACTTTTTTTTTGACAGAGAAATATACTAGACTTTGTGGGGAACATAATCAAAACACGTTTCCGAATAGGATAATATGGGATCTGTTATGTCAATGTTGTACAAGACATTGGGCGGCCGTGAAACCAAAGACAGAGGGGGTCTCCATGGTCAATTAAATTTGTCCGTATCAGCCAAATTTACAAAGATGCTTTACACACATATTCGATCTGCTCACCATGATCAAACTATATAGCTACGCTAGGGCATAGGAACATCGGTCCAAGTTTGATTCCTTCAGTGATCATCACTGTTTGGTATACATGTATGCATGCTAGGGAATTTGAAGGAGGGAATTAACACATTAGATTGTAATGCTATATATCCCTCGCATATTTGAGATTATGGATTCAAATTGTGCTCATGACCTCTCTAAACTTTAAACTTATTATAATAGTTAATAATAGTATTTTTTAAAAAAAATCAATGTGATATTAAGGTCAAACTAATTTATCGTAATCTTTTAAAAAGTTGGGCTGTAACAGTTTTAAAGGGGTAAATACTTAAATGTATGTTTATGAACCAATTTTTTATTGAACAGTTAGATCCCATCTTAATATATATATATATATATATATATATATATATATATTATATATATATATATGAGTATGGATATTGACATTTATAAAATATATTAGTACATTCATTTTTATAAATACACTTATATCTAAAATTTAAAAATGAATATTACTATAAGCACTCATATCCAATAGTACCCTCATTGAAATAAATATATTCATTTTAACACATATTATTTATAAAAAAAATCATATTATTTTTTGAATCAAATCTTATTTTAATGATTGTCCAATTTACTTTCGGAAATATCTCGAATGTAGGAGCCTTATAAAAGGGAATATGTGGAACCGTATATGGGGTCAAGAGATTTTTAATCTGGAATTCTCTTATTTATACAGTTATCTTAAAAATAAATAAAAAATTAATGATTTCTACAGCTATCTTAAAAAAAAATGTTGATATCAATAGCTATCGTTAAAAAAAATTGTTTATTGATAGAGTTCATAACTATACATAAAAGAAAGACAAAAATAATATGATAATCATATGATGATGAGAAAGTTTGATACTTGAAATAAAATTAGAGTTTAATATGGTTTATCATAAAAATTAGGGTTTATCATAAGTTTTTTTTTAATAAAGAAATATATTTGAAGATACGAGTGTGATTAATGAGTGTATATAGTATTTGGTTTATTTTTAATTAAAGTAATTTATCTTTATTGGTAAATTTCTATTGGGATATTTTAATTTGTAATTAAATTTTTTTTATAAAATTTGAATGTACTAATAAATTTTATAGGTGTCAATATCGGCTAGTGGTGTAAATATGGGCCGGGCCTGGAGGGCCCGGTCCGGCCGGCCTGCCAAGGATGGCTGGCCGTGCCTGGCACGGCCCGCAACTGTAGCGGGCCGTGCCAGGCACGGCCCCCATTCTTGGCACGTGCCGGGTCAGGGTTCCAGGCACGGCACGCCAGCACGGCGTGCCAGGCCCAACGGTCGGCACGCCAGGCCGGCACGGCGTGCCGACCGTTGGGCCCGCGGAATTTTTATTTATTTTTTTTAATTTAAGTATATAACGGTATTTTTTTTTAAAAAAATAACCGTTGGCTGACGTCATCGCTGACGTCAGCCAACGGTTATGTTTTTAAAAAAACTATAAAAATTACAATTTGCCCCCTCAACTCTTGTGTTTTATATTTTTACCCACTTTTCTAATTTTTCTATAAATACTCCCACACATTCCACTTTTCATTCACTTTCTCTAATTCTCTCAATATCTCCATTCTCAAACTCTCTATACAATTTCAATTATTCTTAATTTCATTCTTACTCTCTCTCTACTATTCTACACTACTAATATACTATTATAATATTTTATTAGTAATTTACTATTATTCTCTAATCTCTCCACCAAGACACCAAAGTTCAAACTTCAAAGGTACATTTTTATTTAAGTGTTATATTTTAAATTTAATATGTTTGTTTAGTTAGTAAATTTATCATTTTATGTTTATATCAGTTATTAATTTTATTTATTTAGTAAATTTATCATTTTTATGTGTAGGGGTTAATTTTAATTTTTAATTTTTAGTAAATTAATCATTTTATGTGTAGGAGTTAATTTTAATATATTGTTTTAGTAAAATAATCATTTTATGTGTATGAGTTAATTTTAATATATTGTTTTAGTAAAACAAAATTCATTTTTATGTATAGGGGTTAATTTTAATATAATTTTTTAGTAAAAAAATCATTTTATTTGTAGTAGTTAATTTTAATATATTTTGTTTGTAAAATAATCATTTTATGTGTAGGAGTTCATTTTAATATATTGTTTTAGTTAAAAAAAAATCCTTTTTATGTGTAGGGGTTAATTTTAATATATTTTTTTAGTAAATTAATCATTTTATGTGTAGGAGTTAATTTTAATATATTGTTTGATTAAAAAAAATCATTTTTATGTGTAGGGGTTAATTTTAATATAATTTTTTAGTTAAAAAATCATTTTATTTTTATTAGTTAATTTTAATATATTTTGTTTGTAAAATAATCATTTTATGTGTAGGAGTTCATTTTAATATATTGTTTTAGTAAAAAAAAAATCATTTTTATGTGTAGGGGTTAATTTTAATACATTGTTTTAGTAAATTAATCATTTTATGTGTAGGAGTTAATTTTAATATATTGTTTTAGTAAAATAATCATTTTATGTGTAGGAGTTCATTTTAATATATTGTTTTAGTAAAAAAAAAATCATTTTTATGTGTAGGAGTTAATTTTAATATAATTTTTTAGTAAAAAAATCATTTTATTTTTAGTAGTTAATTTTAATATATTTTGTTTGTAAAATAATCATTTTATGTGTAAGAGTTAATTTTAATATATTGTTTTAGTAAAAAAAATCATTTTTATGTGTAGGGGTTAATTTTAATACATTTTTTTAGTAAATTAATCATTTTATGTGTAGGAGTTAATTTTAATATATTGTTTCAGTAAAATAATCATTTTATGTGTAGGAGTTCATTTTAATATATTGTTTTAGTAAAAAAAATCATTTTTATGTGTAGGAGTTAATTTTAATATATTTTTTTAGTAAAAAAAAACATTTTATTTTTAGTAGTTAATTTTAATATATTTTGTTAGTAAAATAATCATTGTATGTGTAGAAGTTAATTTTAATATATATTTTTAGTAAAATAATCATTGTATGTGTATGAGTTAATTTTAATGACCTAAACTTTTTTTTTCTAGGAAATGGATCCTACTCATCCTTATTTTCCAGACGGTCTAAACATGCTGAACGATGATTTTGATCTCTCCGTACCGGCAGAAACCGTAGCGGGACCTTCTGGTTCCGGCGCTACACCGACATCACGTACCAAATCTAAGAGGTTAACATCAGACGTATGGCAGTGTTTTGACGTAGTAGAAATGACACTTCCAGACAGTACGGTCGGCCCCAGAGCCAAATGTAAGTTTTGTCCTAAGAACTATACCACTACTAAGGGTGGAACCGGTCATTTGAGAAGGCATATGCTAAAATGCATGCCCAAACACGTACATGTACCCAATACAACCCTGACACAACTGCAACAGCACCCAGACGGGTCGGTTACGACGTGGCATTACGACGCCGCGCATGCTAGAGAATGTTTGGCACGGTACATTGCACAAACTGATCAACCTATTAATTTCGGTGACTGTGTTTTTTTTCAAGAATTTATCACATCTGCATTTTGCCCCCAAATGCAAATTGTTTCTAGAACCACCACTAGGAACGATTTGATAAAAATGTTTAAAACCCAACGAGATGACTTGACGGCTGAATTACAGCATCTAACTGTCTCAATTGCATTAACTTCCGATATTTGGAACGCATGTTCCAAACAGAACTATTTATGTGTCACAGGACACTATTTAGACTCTAAATGTAGGATACAAAAAAAAATTCTTGGTTTTCGTCCTATGGATTTTGCACATACCGCAGACAATATTTTTGCTGTCATTCTTTCTGTTTTAGAAACTTATGACATAACTCATCGCATCCTCTCTATCACATTAGATAATGCATCGGCAAATACTAAGTCTATTGCATTGTTTACTGAAAGAAACATCCCGCAAGCTGGGGGTTATTTCTTCCACCAGCGTTGTGCATGTCATATCATAAATTTAGTTGTACAGTCTGGTTTGAAGGAAGTAAGCAATCGTATAGAATGCATCAGAGATGCCATTTCTTGGATCGGTAGCTCTAATCCAAGATTTCAAGAATTTGGCAGACATTGTACATTAAACGGTCTACGACCCCGACGATTCCAAACTGATATGCCGGTAAGGTGGAACTCTACTTACTTAATGCTGAAAAATTGTTTGGAATATGATACAACTATTTAAGGTTTTTATAACATGAAATTGGCCGAAAGTGGCTGTCCACCTGCTCAATCACTGACACCAGACGATTGGTATGTAGCAAAGATTTTTGTTGAATTTTTACAGGTTTTTTACAATGCCACTGTAACCCTTTCTGGGGTCTACTACCCCACATCTTCCCAGGTAATCCATCAGATTGTGGAAATGTCTGACATGTTAAACACTTATAGGGAAGATGACTTGCTTGGCGATGCAGTTGTTGCCATGGAGACCAAGTTTAAAAAATACTGGTCTGAAATGCCTTTCCTTTATGCCTTAGGTGTTATAGTAGATCCTAGAATTAAATTAGCTGGTTTAGAATATTTGCTTGAGTTTACTGGTAATAAATTGTCAATAGATTATTCCGAACAGATTACTGACATTCGAAACAAGTTGTTCGAAGTTTTTAGTATTTATGAGCGCAGGTTTGGCGGCACTCACACGGAACCATCACCAGAACCGGACACACAACCGTTGCCGACAAGTTGGAGCATTCTCAAACGCCAGAAAAAAGACAAATCAGCAAGTTCTACTTCTTCAACTACACGATCTGCTGCATCTTCTGGTGCCGAACTGAATAGGTTCCTTGAAGCACAGTTTGATGCCGATGAAAACACGGAGAATTTTGATCTGTTGTTATGGTGGAAGACCTATAGCTACAGGTATCCGGTCTTGTCACACTTAGCACGTGACATACTGGTTATCCCCATGTCCACTGTGTCTTCAGAACAGGCATTCAGCACGAGTGGACGAATTATTGAACCAAGAAGAAATTGTTTGACTCCAGAGATGGTGGAGGTATTAATATGCATTCGGGATTGGGAGCATGCTCGAAAGAGGATGCAAAATGAAACGGTAGATGAACAATTTATTCAAAATTTCTCCTAATTTATATGTCGATGAGGGTTCCGGCAGTAACCAGGTCCAGAACTAGGTTGTACATGTACATTTACTTGTAATACGATTGCACTCTTTTTCCCTTACCAAGTTTTTATCCCACTGGGTTTTCTTGGTAAGGTTTTTAATGAGGCAATCATGTAAATATGTAATACTGAAAGTCCGAAATAAATAAAGAATTCTTCATTTCATATTTTTATCTACTTTTTTTTTCTTTCATGTTTTATCTTTATTTATTTTTTGAATTAATTCATTAAATAAAATAAAAAATGTATCTATAATCTATTATTAATTTATTATAAACATTTTTTTTATTATAAATAATAATATATAAAAAAATTTAAAAAAAAACCAAAAAAACAAAAAAATATGGGCCGGCCCATTTGGCCCACGTGCCGGCACGGCACGGCACGCGGCATGGCACGGAAGGGCCGTGCCGGGCCCCCATTTAGCAAAACGGGTCGTGCCAGGCACGGCCCGTTTTCCTAAACGGGCCGGGGGGCCGTGCCGATGTGGGCCGGGCCGGCCCCCTTTTACACCATTAATATCGGCACCCATATAATATTTACTTTTTCGTAAAACAAAATTGAATCTCATGTTATGAATAGTATGGATTTTCTCCACTTGCACCACCTATGCATTTTTCCATTTGTTCCACCGCTTGTATGATTGGAAATCCACCTATGATAGCACGTGGAGGTAGGGATGGGCATTTCCCCCACGAAGCCCCACCTCATTTGGGGACAAATTTTGCCCCTAAATGGGGTTGGGGGTAAATTTTTCCCCCAAAACCTAAATTGGGATGGGGATGGGGGTAGGGGTCGAGGTGGGGAGGGGGAGGGGATGGGGAAACCTACCCCCACCCCCATTTTCCCATTCCCCCATTTCTCTAAATTGGGTGGGAAGTGGGGTCCCATTTCCCCATATATTTATATAATTTTACTTTTATTTTCTTAAAAAAAAATTGTAAGTGTCTCACTTTATAATTGGCTTATTTCGTTGACAAAATTACAATGGGATTTCAATGTGTAAGGGTAGCTTAGATTCAAAGTTCTTCCATCATCAAATGTCTTTGGACATCAAGTGCTTCAAGGAAGGTAGTTAACTTGACTCTACTCTTAATTGAAGAGATTTAGTTGCACACACACACTTGCATACATATTTTGTTATCTTATATTTGAGTATCTTTGAAATGTGCATCTATGTTCACACTTCACACTTGCACAATATTCATATAGATTCATAAAGGATAGGTTGTTGGAATGCCTGGAAAAGAGATTTTATCTCTTCACCGCAGTACAGATCATTGTCCATGCACCTGCCTAAACCGCGGTCCCAATAGCGGTTAGTTCCAGTTTGCTTCACACGTAGGGTACCGCAACTACTGCCATGCCTGCACAGCGGTTCCTACCGCAGGTCTTCTCCACTATGTCTCACGATGATTGCACCACGGCTGGTGCTTTTTCTGACCAGCGGTCCAAACCATGAATTTTTCCAGAAGTGACACATTGTGTTCACTGCGGTCTGGATTACTTGCCTGAACCACGATACACACAGCGATACAGACAGGATTTTATTGCCCAAGTTCAAAAACAACATCATTTCATCTAGGGCTTCATATAAATAGATCATTTCATTTTCTTGGTCTTTTTAGAGCTATAGATTTCAGATTACTTGATATATCTCAAGAGTGTCTTGCAAGAAAAGCCATCAAAATTCAATCTTTCTTGACCAAAACCCAAATACCCATTTTTCATTCATTAATCAAACATCATCTAGCTTCATCTAGTATATGTTCTTGCATTGGTCTTCATCAATAGACATGATTTGGAAAGTAGAACATCATCTCCATTCATTCGTGTGTTCTTACTTAACAAGATATCCCCTTGTATGACTTGTTTGCATCAAGATTGGGTTTTTATCTCCAAGTTGAGATTTTTGTGTTGATTGTTGGGTTTTGTATTGTGACAGCTATTGCATCTAGGTTTGCATTTGTTTCAAATAGCTAAGTTATATGTATGTCATATAGCAACATGATATCTAGGATCTTTGACTTACTCATCCTTGACTAGATAAGCATTAAATGTGTTGATCTAGCATTTATGCATTTAGAATATTCTTGATATTCACATTAGGTTGCATATCTCTTCTCTTAAGAGTTAAGTCTTGTATGTACCGTGGGTAGTGTACAAGCAAGAGCCTAAAATCAATATTAAAAGCATGCGGGTAGCAAGAACGGATTAGTAACCGATTAGGTATGATACGGTCAACCTAGGTTGTAATCGTTTTGTAAATAGTGGATTTGAAGGGTTCAATTGGCAATTAAGCTCGTGAGTTTTTTATCCTATTGGGGTTTTCTCAAGTTACAATGATTGTTTGTTTTAGAGGTTAGGGGTTTTTTGAGATTAATTTTGACTAACCAAAAAAATGGCGATTAATTTGGTTAAAACCTATTTGTGTATTTTATAAAATAACTTTAGCTTTAAATTTGTTTAGACTTTTATGTGTAATACTATATTACTATAGTTATTTGTATTAATTTTGAATTACATTAAATTAATTATATATTTTAGATTATTTACTGGATTGGATATCGAAATTGAGTGAATCAAACGATTAGAATGATCGAATTTCGAATCCCGAATTCTAATTTCAAAATTTCAGATTAGAAAATATTAAGATTGAAAATTGAAAAAATGAAAAAAATAGGGGACGTGGGTGGGGGCAGGGGAACCTCTCCCCAAACACCCACATCCTCACTTCCCCCAAATGGGGTTTGGGGGTAGGATGGGGGCGGTTTTAGGAATGAGGTAGGGTAGGGTAGGGGTGAGAGGGACTCTCCCCCACTCCCGTGGACCCCACGCCCATCCCTATGTGGATGAGAGCATTTCAATTGCTTTATCCTTAAGTTAAAATAGGTTGCAATTTAGATTGGAAATTGCAATAAACACCCCTTTTATTGTTTGCATATATATATATATATATATATATATATATATGTGGATGGCTTTCTGTCATAAATGTTGTGGTTGATATATATACTCGATCACATAAGCATCCACATATTATTTGTTCTCTTCTTCTATATTCTTTCTTATATATTTATTTGTGGTTTCACAACACGCTATCAGGACGATTGCATGTAGGTAAGAAGGATTTCTTGATGGATGATTTACTTAAATATCAATATTATGGATTTATTTATAGTTCCGTATAAAAGATGGCTTATGGCGTCAACGGAACCTATATATGGTACTGGATTTATTAATTATGCTTTTTAAATATCTGCATTTAATTATACACAATATATAAGACTGGCTGCGGCTGTGTCAACAGAGACTGGCTGTGTCGACAGAACCTATTATAGTTCTGGATTTATTTATTATTCTTTTTAAAATATTTGTATTTATTTATACGCAATATATAAGACTAGCTACGGCTGTGTCGACAGAGACTGGTTACGGCTGTGTCGATAGAAACTGGATAAGGCTGTGTCGACAGAGACTGACTACGGCTGTGTCGACAGAACATATATATAATTCTAGATTTATATATTATGCTTTTTAAATATTCGTGTTTATTTATTTATACGCAATATATGAGATCGGCTAGACAGAATAATCATAACTTAAAGTTTCTGGATTTATGATATTTACGTTGACACGGTTTTGAAAACCAATGAGAACCTGAAGTTCTGGATCAAATGTTATATACATGAATGTCATACTTTATTATTTGGAACATAGGGTTTCAAATCCATTCAAAATCTAAAGTATTTTGAATTTTATATGTGAACTGCAGTTCATGGTCGAACCAGAAGTTTGAAAAGTCAGTATAATCCATGATTTTGTTTTATCTCATATATATGAAGTGATATATTGACATGTCATTCACTTGAGAAAATGGATCTACACATCCCAGTAAAATGTTGTGAGTATCATAAAAAAGATTTACGATCCTAACATATAATGAAACTGGAATTGATATTTTATCAATTTCGTACATGCTTGATGCTGCTCAAGAAGCAATATCAAGAGTAGTAGAAAAATAAAAGAAATGAGAAAAATAAAAGGGGAGGAGTCTGGCCAACTAAGGCGAGAGATGAAAAAAAAAGTTGAATTGAGAAAAAGATGAGTGATGATATGCTAGGCAATGAAATAATAATATGAGTGATGAAATTGAGAAAAATATGAGTGATGATATGCTAGGCAATGAAATAATAACAACACATCACCTGACGCTTACAAAACATGTTTACAATATATATATATATATATATAATGGTGGGGTCTGTAAAGGTGAAGTTTACTCTCCCAACTGTAGGAGTGCTTAAATTTAATGTTGACGGATCGTCTAGAGGTAATCCAGGCCCAGCAGGCATTGGAGGTGTCCTTCGCAAGCATGACGGAGCTATGTTAGGCATCTTTTCTTCTTTCATTGGTTGTCATCACTCTTCCTTTGCTGAGATTGCAGCTATTCTTAAAGCTTGCCAGTTGTGTGAGTTGGTTAATTGCCCTCCTAATCACAACATCATCATCGAGAGTGATTCCAAGTCAGCTGTTTCGTGGATGAATGGGGAAGGTGGTGTTAGGAATGTCAAGTTGCTGGAAGCTATTATGGACATAAAGGACATCTTGGCCAGACTTGCGCCGAAGGTTCTGGTTCAGTTTGTTCCAAGGAGGGCTAATGTTTCTGCTGACTTTTTAGCTAAGCAAGGAGCCTTGAGCGGGTTGGTTCAGGAGGGTTGGGTTTGATGGGGTTGGTTTGTTGTTGTGGGTTGGGTTTTGTTTGTTTTTGTGTGGCTTGGGTATAGTTTCTTGTGTTGCTGTGTTGGTGGTTTTTTTGTCTGTTTTGGTTTCCTTGTTGGTTGTTTGGGGGTTGCCTCCATTAGCTTGCAATAAAGTGCATTTTCAAAAAAAAAAAAAGGTGAAGTTTACAATAAATATTAAATGGTGGGATCATGTTAATGAAAAAAAAAAAGGTAGAAAAATTCTGAAGAGAATAAAAATAAAAAGCCGATGGCGCCGGTCAATAAATGAAAAGGTTTATAGAATAAACCTATTGAAAAAAACAAAGGAGATTATTATCATTTCAGATGAAATATAAAATGGTATTACAAATAATATCAATAAAAATCCTAGAAGGAAAAATATATGTCTTTGCGATAGTGCAACGACTCATACAATTCTGCGGAATCAGAAATATTTTATAAATTTGGTTTTGCTCAGAGCAAATGTTAAAACTGTATTAGGTCCATCGGATCTAGTAGAAAGTTCTGGAAGAGCTAAGATATTATTACCAAACAATACTAAATTATGTATCAATGATGCACTATATTCAAGCTGATCCAGAAGAAATCTGCTTAGTTTTAAAGATATACAGAGGAATGGATATTATATTGAAACTATAAATAATGAGAATATTGAATATTTGTGCATTACTTCTCATGATTCATGCCAGAAACTCATTATAGAAAGGTTGTGTGCTTTATTATCTGAATTATATTACTGATTAGAAAAGAATGTAAAAGTTTATGCAGTTATGAACTATAAGTTCTCGGATCCAAAAATATTTATGTTTTGACATGACAGTTTTGGTCATCAAAGATCTACAATGATGCATATTATCATCTAAAATTTTTATGGATATTAATTAGAGAATCAGAAGATTCTTTAATTCTATAATAATATATGCACTGCATGTTCACAAATGGAGATTAGTAATAAGACCATCTCATTCTAAAAGTTGATTTTGAATCCCTATCGTTAAAAGGATATATGTGGATATATTCATCCACCAATAAACCATCTTATTCTAAAGTTGGTTTTGAAATCATTATCATTCAACGGGATATATGTGGACATATTCATCCTCCAAATGACCTCTTTCATTATTTTATGGTTCTAATTGATGCATCTACGAGATGATCACATGTTTGTTTATTATCAAACATCTACATATTACTAGCACAAATTATCAGTTTTGGGGCATAATTTTCAAATTATCCCATCAAGACAATGCGCCCTATTAATATTAGTGAATTTACTTACAAGCTATTTGATGAATATTAAAAACCGGTTGGGACTGATGTTCAACATCTAATTTTCATATACATTCATAATCAGAATGAATCAGCGGAATCACTTATCAAACGCCTCCAGGTAATTGCGAGAATTTTATTATTTCGATACAGTTACTAATTTCTATATATGGACATTATATATTACATGGTGTTGCATTCATCTTTAATCCACTACTTATCATCATTATTTACCATTACAACTTGTAATTGGTCATTGACTTGCTCACTTTTTAAGATATTTGATTGTGTTGTATATCTCCTTATTGCATCTCTAGCATGATCTAAGATAGCATTTCTATATCATTCTGAGATTAATGTTGATTTTGATTAATCTTCTATTAGATCGTTTAAACTTATGATAGTTTATATTGTTTTGCACAATCTGCATATTATTATATTAATTAATTTCCAAATAGAAAGTTTCTCTATAAGAGAATAGTAAATGAAAAGTTACTCATATACAAAATAGAAATATCAGTTCAATTCTCTATATATGTAATAAATGTGTCTCATATTAATCTTTGTATCGCTCAAATACAAAAAATAATTAATCATCAGAATATTATTAATCAGTTACCTAATATATTAAAGGTAACAAAATTTTATAAGTTGTCATCTCATAAACCCTGGCCGGGTGATTGTTCTTAAAGAACAATTAGAGCAACGGGCAACAAGTAAATCATCTGATGCATATCATAAGTTTGTGAACCTTTTTTGAAAGGTATTGTTATCAGAATCCTAATGTAAACAAAACTTGAGTTATGAATAAATTCACTTTTTCTAAATCAACACTGTAAGAGTATGATATATCTAAAGAGACACAACTCTATGAAATGACTAAATCCATTGAAATGGAAAAAATCTCAACAGAGATACAAGAATATATAAATTCAGAAAATTTCTATAAATCATATGAGAGAAAAGTGGAATCATAAGGAAACAATCATTGATGATGTATTTTTAATTTTTTATACACAATAGCTACAGAAATTATAAATGATAATTATGATATTCATGATATCAATGATCGTAGGCAAAATACATGATTGGCCTACATGAAAAGAAGAAATTCAAGAAGAATTGACTGCATATGCCAACATAAAGTATTTAGACCAATAATACTCCAGACACCTGGAGATGTCAAACTAGTTGGATATTAATGGGTCGTTATATGGAAACGTAATGAGAAAAACGAGATCATGAGATATGAGGCATGACTCGTAGAGTCGTAGTAGAAGCTTTTTCATAAAAACTTGGTATTTAATTGTGATGAATACAATTATGTTTCGAATTTTTGATAAATTTGGCTACCTTTAAAAGGCTTGAAATGTGTTTTCTAGACGTAGTAATCATTTATCTATATGGTTCACTTAATGCAGATATTTATAATCCTTGGAGGATTTAAAATGCTAGAAGCATATAAATTGAGATATCATAATCTGTATTTGACGAACCTACAGAAGTCCTTGTATGGATTAAAAATAATATGGACAGATGTGGTATAACCGTCTCAGTGAATATCAGATAAAATAAGGATATAATAATCACATTATATACTCATGTGTCTTCATAAAGAAATCTGAATCTGAATTTGCTATAATCACAGTTTATATTGATAAAATGAATTTAATCGGAGCTCACGAAGAGCCCTTGAAAATTGCTGAATATTTGATAAACGAGTTTAAAATGAAAGACATGGGAAATAAAATATTGTCTCGACTTGAAGATCGAGCATAGATCAAATGAAATACTTGTCCATCAATCAGAATATGTAGAAAAGATTCTGAAAAGATTCCATATGGTTATTACTCATCTATTAAGTAAACATATGTGTGAAAGATATATGTGATGCAGGTATATCAGAGAGGAATGAGAATAGAGTTGCAGCAGCTAGTATAAATTATGATCCTATAGTAGTTAAAGCAACCAATGATGGTTTGATCAAGAAATCACAACCTCACTTTCGTACTACATCTAAGGTCAGAAATAGGACACAAGAATGCATCACAACCGCGCATCAAAGCTCAAAAGAAGCACATAGCAATGGTTGATAATATGTATCTGACTAACAGAATTTGGGCGCCAAATACTGTTATTGTAAAGCTGACATGGCAATATGACTGGTCCACTGTAATTCTAGGAAAGTTTGTTAGAAACACACCAAAAGTGTTATCTCAAAGTATATATATGTGTTTAGCAATCGTTGTTGATTGTATTGTAAATATCTCACAAAAATACAAAATCTCAAATTCTGTTTTTCTCTGTTGCAAGCTTCATTGAAGCTTCTTGTCAAACAGTCTTCAACATTTGTTTGTATCTTACTATTTCTTCTTTTCATATGGTATCAGAGCCTCTAGCTTTTGATCAAAACGTCATGGATCATACATTTCCAGAATCTTTGATCTCACATCCTTCAAAGCAAACTCTGTCTTCGTCAAATCCACTGCTTATGATTGAATCACCAATGATAGCACGGTCTCTCAACTACAATCTCTCTGTAAAGCTCAATCGCGACAACTACATCTACTAGAAGGTGTTCGAGTTACCAGCAATCAGAGCTCTAGAACTTGGAGACTTCATCAATTGAGTCAGATTGTGTCCAAGCAAATACACTAATCCTCTGGATTCAAGTATTGGTGACAAAGAACTAGTGACAAATAGTGATTTTCTTGCCTTGAGGAGACTAGATCAGTTTCTGCTGAGTTGGCTTCTATTAACCGTGAGTGAAGGACTGATTGGTCAAGTTACTGAGTGCACTTCTTCGCTCGACACATGGTGGACACTTGAGAGATTGTTCTCTAACTAGTCAATGGCTAGAACAATGCAGCTGAGACAATAGCTTGGAAACATGAAAAAAGGCTCAAGTTCAATCTCAAATTTTGTGCTAAAGGTGAAAAATATTGGTAACAGTCTAAAGTCGGCTAGCAATCAAGTCTCAGATCATGATCTATTGTTAAGTGTTCTCAATGGCATTGGGCATGAGTTCAATGCAGTTGTTGTAGTGATTATTGCCCAACAAAGCTCAATCTCACTTCATGATGCTCAATATATACTCATGATACATGAATAACGAATCGAACACTTGAATACTGCTAGTCAGGTTGACATAACTCCATCTGCAAACTTTATGGCTAATAATAATAATGGCGGAGGAAGAAGAAACAACAGAAGTGGTTTCAATGCTGGAAGTAGGGATGGTTGAAACAGAGGTCGGAGAGGAAGAGGAAACTGGAATAACAACAATCAACCTACATGTCAGATTTGTGGGAGAATTGGACACTCTGCATAAAGGTGCTACAATAGATTTGATAGAAACTATTAAAGTCCTTCAACTAGAAATTATAGCAACAATTCTGGATCTCAAAACCAGACTCAAGGCAATAATAATGGAGGTAATACTAATGGAACGTATGGTCATGACAATCAAGGCACCAATGTTAGCAACATTCAGCAAGCCAACTACAATCAAACTTCGGCTTACATAGCTTCACCGAAGTCAGTTATAGACCATGCTTGGTATGCAGACAGTGAAGCTTCGAGCCATGTCACTTTAGATCTCGATAAGTTTTCTACTTACTCATTTTATAGAGGTAATGAGAAACTTGCAATTGGTAGTGATGAACAATTGGAAATAGCTCACATTGGCAATGCTACAATTAGCTCACATACACAGCCTGCTAGGACTTTGCTCTTAAGTAATATGTTGCATGTTCCTAACATAGCTAAAAATATGTTGAGCATATCTAAGTTTACACAAGATAACAATGTCATTGCTCAATTTTTTGGTAATTGTTGTTTGATTAAGGACAAGAACTCCAAGAGAATTCTTTTCAGAGGCTTGCTTAAAGATGGCTTGTACCAACTTGAACTGAAAGCATATTTTAATAGGCATAAAGCTAAATCAGCTGATGCTATGGTTTATTTCTCTAAAATCACATGTTATTCCTTGTAATAAGAAGTTAATTGCCGATGAGAAGTCAATGTGTATAAGGTTTCAACCAGCACGTATTCAGTCTACTCCTTGTGTAAATATTGTTGACAATGATTGTATACAAGAAGCTTCTATAAATAAAAGGAATGTTGCAACTGTATGGCCAAGAAACTTGGTCATCCAAATAGTCAAGTGTTAAAACAAGTTGTTAACTGCCTAAAAAGGCAGGGGTCTGAAGAATAATTTTTTCCTCCCTACCAAAACTGTTTGGAGTAGAAGAACGCTTCAGGGATAGCATCGGGCCGACCCCTGATAGAATCGGGATTGGCACACCCATGGTGACCATGTAAGAACCAGGACCAGAACCAGGGTCAACTCGATTCCCTGGTATCAAGAGATATTGGTACCGCGGTCGAAAGAGCCTCAATGTCATTATACACCGGTTCCCTGATGTCAAAAAGCACTGGTACCGCGGTCCATGTTTTCCAATACCGTGGTACCTATCCTGAATCGGTCCACCAAGCACCTCCCACCCATCCGATGTGGGAAACAACAACGGGAAAGTTCCAACATGTTGAGAGAAAGATCACTTAAGAAGAGGGACTGGTACACCAAGGAGCCAACTCAGAACAAGACCACGTCTAATGGAATGAAACCTACAGTATCCTTCAACCAGGAAAAGAGAGAGTTGACCTCTTATACCATTCACAAGCGCCATTAACAAAAACGGTCAACATCATCAAATCTTACCAAAATGGAAACTATTTACTTGATTCAAGGGACAATTCCCGGACTTGAATACAGCCTCCATCAACGACAAATCAGTGTTCCTATAATTGCTAAATTGATTGACCGAATTATGAAGGATGGACAACAAGAAATGGAACCTATAAATATGACGAAACTTTCTCAGGAGAGGGGATCCACTTCTCAATAGGAAACAATATAGACACTTTCGCCTAGAAAAATCAAGCTCTACTTATCGACTAATACAGATTCGCCATCGCCTATTGTGTCAAGGAAAACCCTCATAAACCACCATTGTATTGCTCTATTATGTATTATTCCATGTTATACATTAATAAATCCTCCAACAGAATGTATGAGAAAGTTATTATGTATCGTGTCCCATTTTTTATCATTCTATCCAATACTTCTTTGTTCATACAGTGAATCTACAGGTATCAGGTGGTATATCTCCAATTGTGACCTACCAAGGTCCCGGTTCAAAAGTATTAATTGGAAATCCACCCCTCTCCAATTTTTCGGTTAACACAAGTTTTAAAACAATTGAATGTGTCTTGCAATGCATCAAACTTTGATTGGTGTGATACATGTAAGCTTGGTAAGATGCACCAGCTGCCTTTCCAAAGGTCGTCCATCAATTCCAAGTCTGCCTTAGAGTTAGTTTACTCAGATAATTGGGGACCCTCTCCCATACTATCCACATATGGTCACAAATATTATGTCTCTTTTGTTGATGACTACACCAAATTTACATGGTTGTATCCTGTCAAACTCAAGTCTGAAACTCTTTCCATATTCTTAAGATTCAAAAACCATGTTGAACTTCAGTTTAATTCCAAAATTCGAGTTCTACAAACTGATATGGGAATGGAGTATCAAGCTTTTACCTTGACTCTCCAACAATTTGGTATTGTTCACGGATATTCTTGTGCATACACACACCAACAAAATGTTGTGCCAGAACGAAAACACAGGCATTTTGTCGAAACAGGTCTTACGTTATTGGCCCAAGCTCAGTTTCCTTTCAAGTTTTGGGCTGATGCCTTTAATGCAGTTATAACTCTTATAAACAACCTTTCAACATCTGTCTTACGTGGGAAATCTCCCTTTGAAGTTCTATACAAAAGAAAACTAAATTATTCATTCTTCAAGACTTTTGGTTGTTCTTGATTTCCATACACAAGACCTTATTCAAACACTAAATTTGGTTTTCATTCCATCAAATGTATTTTTATTGGGTATAGTAATCAGCACAAGGACTAAATGTGTCTTAGTCCTTCTGGAAAAATTTTTATTTCTAGAAATTTTTTGTTCCATGAGTTTGAGTTTCCTTACTTGCAGTTGTTTCCATTATCAAAACCCGATGCTTTACCATCAAACTCAGGACCTTTAATTTCCATTACTAATGGTCATCATGTGTTTAAGTCTGCATCATCTTCTAGTGATGAGTCAGTGGCCTATCGTTACTGCAACTGATACAGATCCTTCTAATATTGTTGTGGAACTCAACTCTTAGCCTTCTAATGGACCAGAAGTAGTTGCTTCCACTCATGCCATGGTCACGAGGTCTAAAACAGGTTCTCTAAGGCCTAGAGTGTACTCGGCTCTTTGTCAGACACCCTACCAAGTCGTTAATCTCTGAGCCTACATCTGTTAAAGCTGCTCTAGCTTATCCTAATTGAAAGCAGGCCATGGTTGATGATTATATTGCATTAATTCGAAATAACACATGGTCTTTGGTGCCACTAGTTGATGGGATTAATATTGTTGGACACAAATGGGTTTTCAGAGTCAAATACAAACTCGATGGCTCAGTTTTGAAGTACAAAGCAACGTTGGTAGCAAAGGGTTTCCATCAAACCCCTGGCTTAGATTTTTCTGATACCTTCAGTCAGATTATAAAGCCATCGATTATAAGGATTATTTTCACACTTGCGGTCACTTTTGGGTGGCCAATTCAGCAAGTGGACGTTAATAATGCATTTCTTAATGGTGATTTGCCAGAAGTGGTGCACATGGAACAACAAGCTAGGTTCATTGATGCTAGTAAATCTCAGTTTGTGTGTTAGACTTCACAAGGGTTTGTATGGCCTCAAACAAGCTCCTAGAGCTTGGTTTCATAAACTGAAAGGTGTTTTACTAGAATAGGGTTTCCATCCATCAGCGTCTGATGTATCTTTGTTTATCAAACGATCTGCGGCAAAGGTGGTTTATGTCCTCATATATGTTGATGATACCTTAGTAACTAGTAGCTGCTCTTCACTTATAAAGTCTACAATTTCGGCTCTCAATTCCAAGTTTGCTCTTAAGGATTTGGGTCAGGTGAAATACTTCTTTGGTTTTGAAGCATTTAGGAACTCTAGTGGTATGTATCTTTCTTAAACAACATACATTCATGACTTGCTAGCCAAAACTTCTATGAATTGCAAACCTACACTATATAAGAGCACAATTGGTGCTCTTCAATATGTCACGTATACTTGACCTGACATTGCTTTTGCTATTAACAAGTTGAGCCAGTTTTTGGTGTCACGGATAGGCACATTTATGTACCTATTTTAGGCTCCCTATTCCTAACTTTTGTGCTCGATTTTGAGCGTATTTGTGTATATAATATGTGTTTGAGTCTTGTGTAGGTTTATTTCCCTAAATTTAGGTGTTTGAGCTTAAAGTGAAGGTTTGGAGGCAAAGAGGAAGAAAAAGAGCAAAAATTGAGATGGCTTATGAAGAACGTATAACTTGCAAAAACCATATATCCCTCCTCATATTGAACTGGGTGTCGATCTACATGTTTTCGAAAAGCCCCGGAAGTTTAGTTTTCAGCTAACTTTACAAATCACGATTCAGAGTTTTCTAGAAGAAGTTACGCTCATTTTAGCAACTGGTGTGCGATGTAGAAAAATCTGTTTAATGGATCTATGAGTTCCAACTCGCTAGAATGAACTCCCATATCAATCTGCTAGATGAATTTGTGAGTTCCAACTCACAGAATGATGTCACAGATGTGTTCCAGAGGATACTGCGACTTGAAATTGTAAAATCTGCTAGATCAAAGTCGCAGAATGAAGTAGCAGATTTTCTGCGACTTGGATCTGCTAGATCGAAAGTCACAGATTTTGGTCACAAAAGTTGCCCAAAACCTTCTGCCATGTAGATCTGAGAGTTTCCAACCAGTAAAAGGAATCTACTAGATGGATCTGCAAGTTCCAACTCGCAGGTTTGTGTCGGTAGACCTTATCCACTTGCAGATCACATGATTTTTAGGGGCAAACTTGACTTTTTACACCAAATTAATGCCATAACCTTCAAACACTATAAATACCCCACTTTGTTGGTCTTTAAACATACTTGATATCTCCAATCTTAGATACATACCAACACATTCTCTTGTTCTTCAACACCAAATCAGGAGAGAGAAAAGCTTCAAAGGCTTCCATGGAGGTTTTCTTCTATGGATATCTCGCCACCACCACCTCTTAACTTCCTTCATCCATCTTTGAAGTAGATCCAAGGAGAAAGGAGAGCAAAACAAAATAGAGATCTTGGTTATCTCTAAATTCCTCTCTTTATTTTATTTTCTATTTCTTTGATGTGTAATCCCCATTAGGGAATATTTGTAAACCAACAATTGGGCTTGTTATATATGTTACTTAGATTCGACTTGGATCTTGATTCTATTCTTCGAGCTTAATGTTAAATCTCTCTTATCTTGACATGTATGTTGGTGAATGAATTGAAATTGATATGTTTGCATAAGTGAGACTTTAGATTAAAACAATGATATAGTGTAATTTAGTATAAACAAATGATGTAGTGTAAAAGTAGAGTCTCACTCTTGTGTGCATGTTGGTGACGAAAGGGAATCAATATGTATGGATTGATTTGAGTGAAAAAGCATTGTAGTGCTAGATTAGGTTTTGGTGTATTGTTCGTTCTTGTACTTAATGGGTATTTAACCAAAGACACAATTGCTCATTCCATAACCGTGGTTGAGTGATCAGAATTGGTTTCGGTATTCCTTAATCAACAAATGATTCGTAATAATATATGATTTGGTTTCGAAATTCCTTAATCAAGAGAACTAGCCCTTGAATCTGTGTTGAATGGTGCTTGAATGTTTATAATCAACATGACTAGCTTGTGTGTTTGGTGAACTTATATACCTATTGTAACCATTATCTTGCATCTCTCCAAGCCACATTTATTTTCGTATCTAGGGTGTTTTGCCTTTAGGAGTAGACTAATTTATATTGCTTTGTAGTGTAATTGATTTCCATTTAATTTGACTTAGAAAGGCAAGCACCAGATTACATTTCTATCCTTAGTTTAGTTAGGTTTATTTTGTTTACACACCTCACACATCATCCGCATTATGCATACACTTCCCACACACCATTCTCACATCTTCCATGTTCTATTTACATCGCTTTAATAACACTTTAGCTAGAGACAGTTAGACGGATACCACCTCTCTGTGGGAACGACCCTTGCTTACTTGATATACTAGCCCATTGACTCGTTGCATTTGCGAGGTAGATTAAATTAGATAAATATCTTTTTGATGACTAAACGACGGTCGGTCGGTCGGTCGCTAACTGATAAACACTAGTAAGCATGCAAGAAAGTACTAAGGTACCTTAAAGGATCCTCTTCTTTTGGTCTTCAATTTCGACCTGCAAAGGAATTATTCATTGAGGCTTATTCTGATGTTGATTGGGCCTCGTGTGTTGATGATCGTCGCTCTACTAGTGGCTATTGTGTTTATCTTGGTCTTAACATAGTTATATGGTTATCAAGAAAACAGAGAGTCATTGCCAAATCAAATGTTGAATCTGAGTATGGAGCCCTTTCTCATACAGCATCTAAAATTATTTGGCTCAATTCTCTGTTCGTTGAGCTTGGTTTTCTGATTGTTGGGATTCCCACGTTATGGTGTGATAACACGGGGGTTGCTTCTTTTGCTCAAAATCCAGTGTTTCATTCTCGTACCAAGCACATCGAAATTGATGTTCATTTTTGTAAGTTCCTCATATTTTGATTGGCTTATTTCGTTGACAAACCACATTGGGGATTATTCTTTGTAAGGGTAAATTAGGCCTCTTGAGCGTGATCAAGCTTCAAGGACATCATCTCTCTCAAGAGCACTTCAAAGGTATCTCACTTGCTTAACTTTCCTTGAAGAGATCTAGTTGCACACACTCACTTGCATGCATTATTTTCTTATCTTCATGTAATTGAATGATGTTTTGTATGCCACTTTCCACACTCCACACTTGCATTTTTTGCACATCACTTAGTGTGTTGAGTTTGCCCTGAAAAGAGAATTTCTTCTCTTACCGCGGCCTAGACCGCTTGGCAAGACATGCTTGCACCGCGGCATACAGAGCAGTATACCTCAGTAGGGTCATGCTTCCTGTACCGCTTCCTGTGCACTTGCACGCATAGAGACCTAAGTCGCGGTGTTGTCCAATAGACCTCTGTTGCCCATACCGCGGCCTGTGCACCTGCATGCACAGCGCCCTACACCGCGGTGTTGTCCAGACGGTGCACTGCTGTGTGTACCGCGGTCTAGACACTTGCATGCGACACGGTCCATCTAGCGGTATTGACGGGATTTTGTGCCCTAAGTTCAAAACGACACTGTTTTGACTAGGGCTCCCTTATATATACTCTCTCTTCTTCCTTGCTCGTTTTTAATGAGTTCAAGAAGCCATTTTTGAGAGGCCAAGCTTCCTTTAGAGAGAGAAACTCCTAAGAACTCATTTTTACTCAACCAAACACAAATCCATATGCATCTAACATCTTACAAGCATCATCTCATCATGGATTCTTCTTGCTTTCATTGACTAGGTAACTTGAACATGCCCTAAATCTCATTGTATTTATTTATGTTCTTGTTTGCCTAGGGTTAGCTCTTTTATATGATTTTATTTCATATCTTCATGTTTATTGGCATTTATAACATGTTTGAGTTGTTGTTTATTGGTTGAGAGCTTTGTTCATTGATAGCTAGCATTTAGGACGATTTTACCCTTCTAGCTAAATCTTCATGCATATTGCATTTAGATATTGATATCTAGGATTTGCATTCATTGACATCTTTAAATCCTTAGATAAGCATTTAGTGTTGCCTAGCATTAATTGCATGCTTGAATATCTTTTACATATTCACATAGGTTGTTTAACCTCTTCATTAATTGTTAAGCTTTGTGACTAAGTGGGTTAGTGCACAAGCTTGTGGTCTAGAATCACTTTTAAAGGCCCGTTGGGTAGAGTGAAAGGGTTAGTGACCAAGTAGGTGTGACTTGAGGTCAACCTAGGTTGTAAACTTTCGTTCAAATAGTGGATTTGAGGACCGTATGTGGCAAGAAGGATAGCCCGTGAGTTTTGCCCAGTTGGAGGGTTTCTCACGTAAATCAATCCTTGTGTTTTTATTATTTTCCGCATATTTATATTGGATTGATTGATTGATAATATGGGGTAGGTCTATTAAAATTGATTAATTCGAAAAGTTGGTAATAATTCAACTAAAACCTATTCACACCCCCCCCCCCCCCCCTCTAGGTTGTATTAGACACACTTTGTGTATTTTTAATTGGTATCAGAGCGGGTTCCTAGATACACTTAGGTGATCCTTGCTCTTTGTGTGTCTTGCATTTTGTTTGTGATTGTTGCATCATTATCATTCATCTCATTCATACCCAAACACTATGAGTGGGAACGGAAATGGTAATGAGGGAGCCTCTAGCACAAGACCCACTTTGCTCACCGGAGTAAACTATGCCTCTTAGAAAGGCAAGATGGAGTCTTACATTTGCCAAATAAATGACCGAGCATGGATGGCAATTGAAGATGACTACACTCCTCCGGAAAAGATTCTTGCAGACGAAAGTGTAGTTCCCAAGCCAAAGACGGAATGGTCAACTCATGAGTTTGAAGCATCCAAGTGGAACAACAAGGTTATGCATGCTATTCTTTGTGCAATGGATGACAATCAGTACAAATTGATCCAAACAACAAGAATTGCAAAAGAGGCATGGGAGATTCTAGAGAAGGCCCATAAGGGAACCGAGGTGGTCAAGGACTCCAAGCTTTAAGTCCTCCAAACACAATTCGAGCAAATTAGGATGGAGGAGGATGAGTGCTTCAACGACTTTCAAGTGAAGTTGATGGACATAGTCAATCAAAGCCATCAACTTGGTGACCCCTATTCGGATAGGAGAATCAAGCAAAAAATTATGAGGTCGCTTCCAGCAAGATTTGAGTCAAAAGTGACGGCTCTTGAGGAGAACAGTGATTACAAAAACATGAAGCCAAGTGAAGTTATAGGAAGACTTCTAGCATATGAGTCTAGGTGGACTCCTACACCTATACCTCCAAAGAAGCAAAAGAGTATTTCTCTGAAAACTTCCAAAGTAGAGAAAGAGGAAGATGACTCAGATGAGGAGATGGCCCTCATAGTGAAAAGATTCAAGAAGTTCATCAATTTTGAGAAGATGGGATTTGGATCCAAAGGAAAGGAAATGAAGAAGAAGACTCCTTTCAAGAAGTTTGAGTCAAGTGAAGATAAGCCCATAAGAAAAGGGATTCAATGCTTCGAATGTGGAGGTTTTGGACACATCTCCACGGATTGTGGAAATTTGAAAAACAAGAAGAAAGGAAAGACCATGGCCGCCACGTGGAGCAGGTGATGACTTGGAAGAAGAAGGAGGATCCTCAGATGATGAGGATCATGTGGCAAACTTTATTGCCTTCGCATCTTCTCTCAAGAGTAAGGAAGCAATAGATGATGAAGAGGTAGAGAAACAAAGTGAAGATGACTCTAGCGATGGTGACTCTTCATCCCATTCAACAAATATGGATGTAGGAGGAATGGATCTTGAAGGCTTCATTGAGCATTTTCAAAGCTCAAGATTGAAGATGAAGAAAGAGATTCAAAGGCTAAAATGAGAGAATCTCAAGCTATCTACCGAAGCTACTCACTTAAATAAAGAAGTGAAGATAGCCAAAAGGAATGAGGAATTGATGGAAAAGGAGCTTGAAGAAGCTAGAGAGATCATTGCTAAGATGACTTCAAGCACGAAGAAACTTGACCACATGTTGGGAGTTGGCAAAAGGCCAAGTGATAAGAAAGGTCTTGGCTATGAAGATGACAAGGAGACCTCATCCTTAAGCAAGATTGTGTTTGTCAAGAGTTTGGATAACAAAGAGCCTCCACCCCCACAACATCCTAGGAAGAAGATCGAACTAGGAGAGTACTCTAAAGATTCTCACGTCAAGGTAGCAGAAGGGAAACAAGCTCAAGTTCAATCAACAAGAGTGCATCAAGCAAGTTTCCCTCAACCCAAATACCATCAAGCCAAGAAGCAATTCATGCAAGGTCAACCAAGGAAGCAATTCATTCCAACTCAACAACAAAGAAGGAGAGAACCAATCCAACACCAAAGACAAGCTCAAATGCATGGGAAAGCCCATTTGTACTCACAAGGGCATGGTATGTCTTCTTATTTTATTCTCACTTGTCACTTTTGTGGTGTTGATGGTCACATTAGACCTAATTGCTTCAAATACATTGAAATGTGTAGAATCAAGAGCATGATTGAAAGAAATAGAGCTATAGCTAAAATGCATGTTCCTAGGAAATCTAGAGCCAATTTGCATGATCCTAGGAAATCTAGAGCCAATGTGACTAATACCACTAGGAATGAGAACATTTCACCTAGGTGGATTAGAAGGGATAACTATTCTTGCTATGTGGCTCAAATTGCCTTGAAGGCAAATGCCTCTAACACTTGGTATTTGGATAGTGGGTGTTCTAGACATATTACGGGGAACAAGAGCTTCTTTAAATCCCTTATCTTGGAGGATGGAGGATTTGTCACCTTTGGTGATGGATCTAGAAAGAAAGTCATAGGGAAAGGAACCATTTCCATTCCCGATTTACCCTCCTTGTCCAATGCTTTACTTGTTGATGGCTTGCAAGCCAATCTTATAAGCATTTCTCATCTTAATGATGATGGACTCTCCGTCTTGTTTAACAAAAATGATTGCTCTATTTTAATGCCAAATGGACAAACCTTGATAAAAGGAAAGAGATCTAGTGACAATCGCTATTGTCTTGAAGCTAGTGCTATCTCTTGCAATATGTCCAAATGTGAGGAAGTTGAGTTATGGCATCAAAGACTTGGCCACATGAACTATCGAGATTTGAGGATCTTAGATAAGTTCAAGGTTTTGCGTAGCCTCCCTAAGCTTGGGAAGAAAGTCGATGGCGTTTGTGGACCTTGTCAACAAGGGAAACAAACCAAAAGTATGCACAAGAAAGGCAAGTATCTCGCCACTAAGGAGCCATTAGAGCTTCTACATATGGACCTTATGGGTCCCATACAAACCGAGAGTCTCGGTGGCAAGAGATACATTTTTGTTTGTGTTGATGATTTTTCTAGATTTACATGGACATATTTTCTTAGAGAAAAATCTGAAACATTTGAAAATTTTAAAATGCTTTGCACTAAAATTCAAAATGAAAAGAACTCACACATTAAAAGCATTAAAAGGATTAGGAGTGATCATGGGAGGGAATTTGAAAATGCTTGTTTTGAAAGCTATTGCAATAGCTTAGGCATTTCCCATGAGTTTTCGGCTCCTAGAACTCCTCAACAAAATGGGGTTGTTGAGATGAAGAATAGGGTCTTTCAAGAGATGGCCCGTGTGATGTTGCTTAGCAACAATGTCCCTAGGAACCTTTAGGCCGAGGCCGTCAATACGGCTTGCTACATAGGAAATAGAGTCTTCCTAAGGCCCGGTACTAGGCAAACCTCCTATGAATTATGGAAGGGTAGGAAGCCAAATGTTAGCTACTTCCACTCATTTGGGAGCAAATGCTACATTCTAAATGACTGAGATCAACTTGGCAAGTTTGATGCCAAGAGTGATGAGGGGATTTTTATTGGCTATGCCCTTAATAGTAAGGCCTATAGAGTTTTCAATTTAAAAACTCGGAGTGTCATGGAATCATCTAATGTTGTCATAGATGATTGTAGGCCTAAGACTAGAGACCATGATGAGGAGGTCATTGTGCTTGATGATTCTTCCTTGGAGAAGAATGGTGAGACTTCAATTGATGTGAAGTCAAGTCTTGATGAAGAGGTCATTCAACCTCTTGATAGAGATCCATCATTGGACTCTAAAGAACCCGCTCCATGGGTTAGACATCTCCACAACAAGAATGACATTCTTGGAGATATGAATGAGGGTGTTAGGACTAGGCGTCAAATAGCTAATCAAATTAGCTATACTTGTTACACCTCTCAAATTGAACCCAAAAAGGTTGATGAAGCCTTGAATGATAAGTTTTGGGTTCTTGCCATGCAAGAAGAGCTAAACCAATTTGAAAGAAATGAGGTTTGGACTCTTGTTCCTAGACCCAAGGATACTAATGTCATAGGCATCAAATGGGTATATAGGAATAAGTCGGATGAGAATGACAACATTGTGCGCAACAAGGCTAGACTTGTAGCACAAGGATACTCTCAAATTTAGGGTATTGACTTTGAGGAGACTTTTGCTCCGGTTGCCCGTCTTGAGTCCATAAGGCTTCTTTTATCCATATCATGTGTGCACAAGTTCAAATTGCATCAAATGCACGTTAAGAGTGCCTTTCTCAATGGTTTCTTGCATGAGAAAGTGTTTGTTGAGCAACCCAAGGGGTTTGTGGATCCACACCACCCCAATCATGTCTATCGCCTCAAGAAGGCTTTATATGGGTTGAAACAAGCACCTAGGGCTTGGTATGAGCGCCTCACTCAATTTCTTGTTGACAATGACTACACTAGGGGTAGTCTTGATAAAACTTTATTCATCAAGAGAAACAAAGATGAGCTTTTCATAGCTCAAATTTATGTTGATGATATTGTTTTTGGCTCCACCAACAAATCCAAAGTCCAACAATTTGTTGATGTCATGTCTCATGAGTTTGAGATGAGCCTTATTGGAGAGCTAAATTACTTCCTAGGTTTGCAAATCAAGCAATTACATGATGGGATTTTCATATCCCAAGCTAAGTATGCTAAGAACCTAGTGAAGAAGTTTGGCCTTGAGAATGCCAAACATTGTGACACACCCATGAGTACCACCTTGAAACTAAGCAAGGATGCTAGTGGCAAGAGTGTGGAACAAAGTCTTTATCGTGGCATGATTGGTAGCTTGCTTAACTTGACCGCAAGTAGGCCCGATATAGCCTTTAGTGTGGGTGTGTGTGCTAGGTACCAAGCGGATCCCAAGGAATCTCATCTCTCCTCCGTGAAGAGAATCATTCGATATGTGAATGGGACATCCAACTATGGGATATGGTACTCTTTTGACACTAATGCTAGCTTAGTTGGCTTTAGTGATGCAGATTGGGTAGGAAATTGTGATGATAGGAAGAGTACATCGGGCGGTTGCTTCTTCCTAGGCAACAACTTGGTCTCATAGTTTTGCAAGAAGCAAAATTCCATTTCTCTATCCACAGCTGAAGCGGAATACATAGCCGCCGGGAGTGCTTGCACACAACTCCTTTGGATGAAACAAATGCTTGTGGATTATGGCTTTGATCAAGGTATTCTAACCCTTTATTGTGATAACATGAGTGCAATTAAAATTTCAAAGAATCTGGTTCAGCACTCTAGGACAAAGCACATAGACATTAGGCATCATTTCATTAGAGAACTAGTTGAAAACAAATGCATTGCACTTGAGCATGTGGGCACTAATGATCAACTAGCGGATTTATTTACAAAGCCCTTAGACTCAACTAGGTTCAAGTCACTTAGTAGGTCTATTGGGATTTGTCATATGCCTTGATGTGTTTTGGTAATTGACCACTTATGGGGAGCTCAAGCAAAGAGAGCAACCTTGCATGTTGAAATAAGCAAAAACTTGATCAACTTTATGCCTCTTTATTAATTGCTTGAGTATTTTTGGTTGTGCTTATATATATTCTTATATGGCTTTTTATTAAATAAGTGTGCCTTGCTTGGTTTGTAATCCATGTCCCCGCTATGTTCAAACATGCATTTTTGGATTAGGAGAATTGATTGGGAAGTACATTTGAATGACCTAATATTTATCTCCATGACATGTGACTTGATTCTGACATGCTAAAATACTATGCATGAATTATATATGCAAAATATGTGTGAAAGCAAATGAGAAGACTAAACTCAATAAGGACTTTTTGTCCATTCAATAAATAAGGATGTATCATCCAAATTTAGTCTTCTCTCTCTCTTTATTGGTTGAACAAGGCTACTATCATACGGGTATCCTACCCGGAAAAATCAAAAAGGGTGCAAAAGTCACTCATATCTTGTTTTGCTTATAAAGTTTGATATAGTTGCTCTCTTTAAAATTGAAATTCTTTTTCAAAAACTATATCATGTTTGCTTGTGACAAATGGGTGCAAATTGGTTTGAATTCTTTTGGAACCCTTTTTTGATGTTCTCCTTGCCAACTACCATTTGCTTGAACTATGATGTTACATGTCTTAAATCCAAAGCAACTAAGTCACACATTTTCTTCTTAAACAAATAAACCCTAAATGATTCTCTCTCAATTAATTAAGTTGCATAAAGTTGTTGTATATGATTATGCATTTATCTTGCAAATATCTCTCTTTACTAAAGTGACCCGGTTGGGGAATACTCCTTTGCCTATCTCATGACAAAAAGGGGGAGTAATGTGGTTTATTTAAGGGGGTTGCATTGTTTGGAGAGATTGTCCCGCTGAGGGGGAGTAACCTATTTAGGGGGAGCTTTTGCATGTTGCATGTTGCAGTTTTCTTTTATTATGCTAATTGCTTTTATTTATTGTCTCTCTTGATCACCTCACATACACTTGTCTTGGAAAGTGTAGTCTCATTGTTTTGTAGGGATGGCTATTCTACAAGAGCTTGAAGATTTGAAGACCTAGCATCTAGGTATCTATTTGTAATGTAGAATTTCCCTTGTTGACCTCCAGTTTTTATGCTTTTGTGAGGATGATTTGTGAGAGGTGGTTTTGTCACGAAATAGCCAAAGGGGGAGATTGTAAGTTCCTCATATTTTGATTGGCTTATTTCGTTGACAAACCACATTGGGGATTATTCTTTGTAAGGGTAAATTAGGCCTCTTGAGCGTGATCAAGCTTCAAGGACATCATCTCTCTCAAGAGCACTTCAAAGGTATCTCACTTGCTTAACTTTCCTTGAAGAGATCTAGTTGCACACATTCACTTGCATGCATTATTTTCTTATCTTCATGTAATTGAATGATGCTTTGTATGCCACTTTCCACTTTCCACACTCCACACTTGCATTTTTTGCACATCACTTAGTGTGTTGAGTTTGCCCTGAAAAGAGAATTTCTTCTCTTACCGCGGCCTAGACCGCTTGGCAAGACATGCTTGCACCGCGGCATACAGAGCGGTTGTTGGGGTTTTTGCCCTAAAGCTTGTAATATGTAAATAGAATTTGAACATAAATAAAAGAAGTAGTATCTTCATTCATTTTGTGTCATACTTTATATAACATGTGCACTTAACATCCAAGATTGCCGGATGTAATTTCGAACTGAGTATATGAGTATCATATATAGATGGATTCAGTTTGAAACGAGCAATCTAAAGATTCCGTAGATAGCAAATAAAGCTGGGTACTTTATTTGTGGTTAATCTACAGCTGCGGTCCATTTCGTAGTGTACGATGATCCTATCCTGGATCATTCATATGTCGATATGAGAATGGAGGCACCTTGTATGATGTGATCATATATGACTGGGTCATGATCTATATGAATCTCTCACTAAGATCCGTTTAACGATGAGATTCATATATATCAACTAATGATGGCTATATGTGGGTGATCTTAATTCTGAGTGTCTTATCGACTCCTTCATGTTAGATCGTGGTCTTTGATAAACCATGGGTGAGGTCGGAGTTGCATTCCCGATCAATATACTCTGTATGTTGGGATCACGGTTTGGCTTGTGGCTGGGAAGGTTTGTACACAATAGTGGAATCCACTCCTTCTTGTGAGAAGTAGATGGTAGTTCCCTTAAGGGTTGATTCAGGGCTTGAACAATATGAGCGCTCTCCTAATTCCGTAAGGAATGTAGGATTTATTGTTCATTAGAGAATCAATGGTACTTAATGGAAAGATATGATTAGAGGGGTATAACGGACATTATGACCCAGCTCTAATTATGAACTACTTGTGGAGGATTATACCATATGTAATAGCTATATCGATGGACACCGAGAGTTATTGGTTTGTGTAAAAACGTCTACAGTTGAGAGAGTGCAGCTTCGGGTTTTTAGTGGAATAACACTGAAGTTAATAATCATGAAATATTAATTAAATAGTTTAATTAATAATTTCTAAGGATTATTGGAGCTCAAAATACTGTGGGTCCATTAGGTCCCATTGCTAGCCCGATCGATTTAGGTAACAAGGGTCACGGTTAATTAATTGGATTGTCCAATTAATTGTGTTACAAAAGTGACACGTATTTATTCGGGAGTTAATTGAATAATTGGATTATTTAATTAATGAATAATGGTGATTAAATAAGTTAAATAATAAGATTATTTAATTATGTTGTTAATCACTAAATGGAGGGTGTTAGTTGATATTTGATTTTGAATAAAATAAGATAATATGATTATTTTATTTTATTAAATTGAATTTGAAATGTTTGAATTCAAAAATAAATATTTAATTATTTTTAAAAAAGATATGAGATATCTTTATAAAATTTTAAAAATCAAATATAAGATTTTTTGGTTTGTTTTTAATATATATGAGATATATTTTTTAAAAAAAAAAATTGAAACCGAATGTCGGTTTTGTTTTTGAAATATATGAGATATATTTTAACTAAAAAGCAAATAAAAACCAAATGAGATACAAGACACAGTGAATAAAAAGCAATTGGATTGCTTGAGAGAAGAGAAAAAAGTCATCGTGCACAGCAACGAAAAGCAAACAAAAAGAAAAAAAAATGATGAAAACCGAATGAGAGACATACACAGCAAATAGAAAAGCAAATGAGATCACTTGAAAATCAAAAAGAGAGAAAGTGGTCGTGACACACAGCATGTGAAAACAAATAGAAAAAGTTAGTGTGTGTGGTGACACCACAAGTACTGCACTTCTAGAAGTTTGTTTTTGTGTGTGTGTTCTTTTCTTCTTCCTCCATATAGGTCCTGAATATCGTGACGCGCCCACACGCTGTTACCAGTTTCGGGAGATAGGGAGGACGATCACACGGTTCAAATCAGGAGCAGTTCGTATCAAAGTGAAGGAGCCTCCTACGTAGGTATGAAAAAGTTTCTTCACTTATTTATTGCATTTGATTATTACTGTACAAATGGGTTAGTTTATTACTGTACAAATGGGTTAGTTTAATGATTGCATTAAAAAAATTTTAAAACCTTCTGCTGCGCAATCTGATAACCCGAGGGTCCAACAACGGTATACCTCAGTAGGGTCATGCTTCCTGTACCGCTTCCTATGCACTTGCACGCATAGCGACCCAAGTCGCGGTGTTGTCCAGTAGACCTCTGTTGCCCATACCGCGGCCTGTGCACCTGCATGCACAGTGCCCTACACAGCGGTGTTGTCCAGACGGTGCACTGCTGTGTATACCGCAGTCTAGACACTTGCCTGCGACGCGGTCCATCTAGCGGTATTGACGGGATTTTGTGCCCTAAGTTCAAAACGACACTGTTTTGACTAGGGCTCCCTTATATATACTCTCTCTTCTTCCTTGCTCGTTTTTAATGAGTTCAAGAAGCCATTTTTGAGAGGCCAAGCTTCCTTTAGAGAGAGAAACTCCCAAGAACTCATTTTTACTCAATCAAACACAAATCCATGTGCATCTAACATCTTACAAGCATCATCTCATCATGGATTCTTCTTGCTTTCATTGACTAGGTAATTTGAACATGCCCTAAATCTCATTGTATTTATTTATGTTCTTGTTTGCCTAGGGTTAGCTCTTTTATATGATTTTATTGCATATCTTCATGTTTATTGGCATTTATAACATGTTTGAGTTGTTGTTTGTTGGTTGAGAGCTTTGTTCATTGATAGCTAGCATTTAGGACGATTTTACCCTTCTAGCTAAATCTTCATGCATATTGCATTTAGATATTGATATCTAGGATTTGCATTCATTGACATCTTTAAATCCTTAGATAAGCATTTAGTGTTGCCTAGCATTAATTGCATGCTTGAATATCTTTTACATATTCACATAGGTTGTTTAACCTCTTCATTGATTGTTAAGTTTTGTGACTAAGTGGGTTAGTGCTCAAGCTTGTGGTCTAGAATCACTTTTAAAGGCCCGTTGGGTAGAGTGAAAGGGTTAGTGACCAAGTAGGTGTGACTTGAGGTCAACCTAGGTTGTAAACTTTCGTTCAAATAGTGGATTTGAGGACCGTATGTGGTTAGAATGATAGCCCGTGAGTTTTGCCCAGTTTGAGGGTTTCTCACGTAAATCAATCCTTGTGTTTTTATTGTTTTCCGCATATTTATATTGGATTGATTGATTGATAATATTGGGTAGGTCTATTAAAATTGATTAAGTCGAAAAATTGGTAATAATTCAACTAAAACCTATCCACCCCCCCCCCCCCCCCCCCCCCCCCCCCCCCCCCCCCCCCCCTAGGTTGTATTAGACACACTTTGTGTATTTTCAATTTTGTTCATGAAAAAGCTACTTCAGGACAGCTCTGTGCAATACATTCCCACTGAACTTCAAAAAATCGATATTCTTACGAAACCTCTTCCTATCCCTCGCTTTCAATTTCTGTGTAACAAAGTAAGCTTACTGCCTAGACCAACGCTCGATTTGAGGGGGGATGTGAAGGATATAAGTGATGCTGGTATATCAGAGAGGAATGAGAATAGAATAGCAGCAGCTAGTATAAATTCTGATCCTATGGTTGTTAAAGCAACCAATGATGGTTTGATCAAGAAATCACAACCTCACTTGCGTACTACATCTAAGGTCAGAAATAGGACACATATCACAACCATGCATCAAAGCTCAAAGAAACACAAAGCAATGGTTAAGATTATGTATTTGACTAACAGAATGTGAGCGCCAAATTCTGTTATTGTAAAGCTGACATGGCAATATGATTAGTCCACCGTAATTCTAGGAAAGTTTGTTAGAAACACAGCAAAAGTGTGATCTCACAATATACAATATATATATATATATATATATTGAGCAATCGTTGTTGATTGTATTGTAAATATCTCACAAAAATACAAAATCTCAGATTCTGTTTTTCTCTATTGCAAGCTTCATTAAAGCTTTTTTGTCAAATAGTCTTCAACATTTGTTTGTATCTTACTATTTCTTCTTTTTATAATTTGGTTGTTAGAATTCTTGATCCTAAGAAAGATTTATTCCAACCAATAAAAAATGGTGAAAAGATACTTGGTCCTGAACAATTTAAATAATGCTTCATAAAGCAATTCTTTGCTTATACTCTTTCCAATCATTTATGCTGTTATTTCATTTCATGAAATGTACATATGTATGTGTCTGTTTAGCAATCTAGAAGATTACTTCAAAAGAATTTTTATTAGGGGGAGTGTTCCATCAGGAGGAACATATCAACTGAAGTATATTAATTATATTTGGGTATATATGCATTGTACTCTTTTTCCTTTGATCAGGTTTTATCTTATTGGGTTTTTCCTGTTTTTTAATGAGGCAATTCTCTAAGCACACCCAAAAATCATTTGATCCATAAAGATCATCATAAATATTATATTGATCCAGTAGATCATTATATATATATGTTGTCTTGATCAAGAAGATCATTGTAAATATTACTTTGACCTTGCTAATGATCGTATATATGTTACATTAATCCAGAAGATCATTATAAATATTACTTTGATCCGACAGATCAATAGATATCTTTACTCAGATTTTTATCCCACTGGGTTTTTCTTAGTAAAGTATAAATATGATAAATGTTCTGAAGAAAACAATAATTATAGACACAAGTGCAATATACGCTTTTTCCCTTTGAATTTTACCTAACAAATTGAAATACAAGTGGTGGAAATCTAAATGGGAGTGTTATGAATAGTATGGATTTTCTCCACTTGCACCACCTATGCACTTCTCCATTTCTTCCACTGCTTGTATGAGTGAAAATCTACCTCTGATTGCACGTGGAGGAGAGCTCCTCAATTGCTTCATCCTTAAGTTAAAATAGGTTGCAATTTAGATAAGAAATTACAATAAGCACCCCTTTGATTGTTTGCCTATTTATATGGCTTTCTATTGTAAATGTTGTGGTTGATATATATGCACGATCAGATAAGCATCCCCATGTCATTTGTTCTCTTCTTATATATTTACTTGTGGTTCACAACATCTCCTTTACATTGGGTCCGCAAAGTGACACTCAATGCACTTATTCAAGGTCGGCGCTGCATGGTGTTGACGCATGTCCTATTTTCAGATTTGCTTTTAGTCAATTTAAAATTCTCAATCGAAGGAAATATTGACAAGCCCCAGTGACCAATCACTATGAGGTTGAAGGACCGACTACTTAATTATGTGTGTTATAAAACAGCTGCAGCCGCAGTTTCATAATTGCTTTTACATTGTGATGTGTATAATTCTAATGTACGTATGAACTGTAGTCGACATAATTTGTTTCACGAGGCGATTGTTAGACTGTGACGGAAGGGAAATATGAGTTTCATGTTGCAGCGGACAGTTTCTAGATCAGGACTTTACTTCGGTCTCAAAAGTCGACCGACCGGGATTCCGGGAATAAGGTGACAGGATAATAGAAAGTGTTATTATGTGTTTTTGGAAAATATTTAATAGACCGAAAGAGAATAAAAAAGTTATGTTAATTTTTTCTACCCACCGAAAATTGCGTATTGATATATTAAAAGAATAAGTGTCAGTTTGATATTACTTTTAGAGAATCTCCAATGCTTGCATATGAATTATTGTTGACATGGCAACAATGTTAAGAGATTTGCTTCATATGTGACATAAATATGGACTTGATAGACGATCAACTTAAAATTTGGTTTAAAACATATTTTGTTTTATGAAGTGTCCAATTTTATTTCATGTTTTCATTTTTAATTTATTCCCTTACCAAAAATAGATGAAAATTTTTTGTCAATTTTGAATGTTTGCTAAGTCAACCTAAAAAATGGTTGTGCAATAGGCCGTCTGAAAATGGACGGTCATGTTGACAACGTCTAATATTTTTATGCCACGTCAACTTAAGGTTGAATATGTACGGCTGTATTGGAGAAAGATTTTTTAACAAAATGTCTATTAATCCTTCGTGACATCTTTTTTTTTCATAAACCATGTTTATATCAGAGATACTCTTAAAAAATTAAAATTCACTTATCTATAATATACTCTATAATGGAAATCCAGCTGTGACACATATCGGCATGAGAAGCTTTTGGCTTTAAATTCTCCTATAATTCTTATTTTTCAATTTATATAATCACCTATTTATTTGAAGTAAAATTCAACTTAAGGTTGAATATGTACGGCTGTATTGGAGAAAGATTTTTTAACAAGATGTCTATTAATCCTTCGTGACATCTCTTTTTTTCATAAACCATGTTTATATCGGAGATACTCTTAAAAAAATTAAAATTCACTTATCTATAATATACTCTATAATGGAAATCCAGCTGTGACACATATCGTCATGAGAAGCTTTTGGCTTTAAATTCTCCTATAATTCTTATTTTTCAATTTATATAATCACCTATTTATTTGAAGTAAAATGAAAGGTCTCATTTCTCAATTTATATCAATCACCTATTTATTTGAAGTAAAATAAAAGGCAACTCTATATCTATATCTATATCTATATCTATATATTGAGAGAGAATTTATATAATAACAATTCAATTCAATTATCGGTATTTACAATGATGGTTATTAAGCTTTTAGATATCCAACTATTTATAATGATGGTTATTATTTCTATGGATCACTTAAGGAAACTTTTAGGTATCCAATGCCATTAATAAACAAATTAAAACTCTTCATTTCCACCCCTATTAAGTCTATTAAAATAAACATATGGTTGCACTTAGACAAGACGCCGGTTCTGGTTTTGATTCGGAACCGAAGGTTCTAAAACCGGAACCTCTCTTAGGGAGGTTCCGATTTCGGTTCCGGTCCGGTTCTACCGGTTCCGACGGTTCGGAATCGGTTTTTATTTTTTAATTTTAAAAAAAAAAAACAACCCAATCACCTCCCTACACCTACCCACCCACGAGACCCAACCCCAAATTTCCAATCCCTATTTACCTCATCAATAATCAGTTTTCATTATAATAAATCTCACACACACCAGTTTTTTTTATGAAAAGGTACAATTTATTAGCAAAAGCGACCAAAAGGACCACAACCAAGAAGCTACACACAAGCAAAAGTTGAAAACAGTACCACCCCAAGCAACACAACTACACAAGGCCAAATCATAAATGGAGGACATCAGAAACCCCACAAGGCCAAAACAAACAACTCTTCAAACAATAAACAAAGCTGCAAACGAACAAACTCCTCACACACAAACCAGTTACCACTTACCAGTATACCACCAATCATACCAATCAAAACTCAAACACACACACACGATCCACCCCCAATCTCATCTCTCTCGTTCGATACTTCGATCCAAACAAGAAGAAGAAGAAGAAAGAAGAAGAAACTGAGGAAAAAGAAAAAAAAAAAGAAAAAAGATGATCGATCGAAGCTGATGATGGCCGACGCAGAACAGCCAAAAGAAAAAGATGGTCGACTGGCAATGGCCTGGTGGAGTGGTGACTGGTGGGTGAGTGGGTTATGGGTTGTAAAGATTTTGTTAGCTCATCATATTCAAGCCCAATGATAATATTGGTTGAAGCCAGGAGAAGCCCAGCTGATAAATGCTCTCTATCAGGCCCAAAGCCAAAACGCTGTGTTTTGACTTACCTTATCTGATCACTTGAGATGCTGAGTCAGGATTGCTAGCTGAGTTGTCATGCTCGGATTGGTTTCGTATGGCTGATGTGTACCTTATCTCTGAAGAACTATATAAAGAAAGAGATGATGAGAGAGAAGACAATTAATTCATTTTTTAGGGTTCTCATTTTTTCTTTTCTTCTCAGAGTCTGTTTTCTCTCGAATGTTATTGGTGTTCTTGAGATTCATCTTGAATTTCTGGGTTCTCTGCTTTGAATTTGCGAGAGAGATAGAAGAGAAAAAGAGAGATCTGTGTACTGTGATTCTTCTGATACTACTATTGTATATTTCTGGGTTGTTATCAGAAGTGAGATCGAGTGATTAGGTTTTATAGGTTGAGTGTTTGATGTATCAGGGCTTCTGGGCTCCTTTTGAGGGTTGATCTTGAATAGATCTGTGTAGTTCAAGGTTGTATAGACACCACATAGTGAAAAAGTCTCTTTAAGTGGCTCAACGTGGATGTAGGCCCCATTCTTGGCCGAACCACGATATATATTGTGTTATTTACTTTACTTGCAGCTTTATCTTGTGTAGATCTTGCATGTATAGGTGATATATTACCTGTTGAACTTAGATGATGCATGAGTAATATAGTTGTTCAAATATATGCTTATATCTGAATGTTTATAGGCTTAAATTTGATCTATTGTTCACTCTTTGCATAATTTTGAATATATAAAGAAGTCTGTTAGGTTAATAGATATTTTCTTTAATAAGTATCTTGGTTGTAAGTGAATCTTACTGAACCAGTTAAGAGATATAACTATTAGAAAAATAGGATTTATACTTGCTATAATTTCCTAACAGTGGTATCAGAGCTTGTAATCTAGTACCAACGGCAGACTTAGGAGGCATAATCCCTCCAGTGGAAGAGTCTTCAAGCTCTGAAAACTCGTCTGGAGAAGAGGTAAACCCCAGTGAAACTGCAAGTGCTCAAGCTGAGGTAACTGTTCCTGACTTTGGCAATTTTAATAATTCTTTCAATTCTTTATTTAATATGAAGTTTGAAATTGATAAGTTTGATGGCACTGGGGATTTTGGAATCTGGAGAAGAAAGGTGAAAGCCCTTATGTCTCAACAAAAAATCCTCATAGCCATTGAAAGCCCTGATAAATTGCCTGATAGTTTAACTCAAGAACAGAAAGATGACATGTTAGAAATGGCATTAGGAACTATAATAATTAATCTGTCTGATAATGTTCTTAAGGAAGTAAATGATGAAACCACTGCTTTTAATATCTGGAAAAGGCTTGAAAGCATATATCTTACTAAATCCTTAACCAATAAGATCTATCTAAAAGAAAGGTTATTTAGTTTTAAGATAGACCCCAATAAAGGCTTAGGTCAGAACTTAGATGAGTTTAAAAGAATGACCATTGAATTAGCCAATGCTGGTGAAGATGAGAAGTTGAGTGATGAGAATGAGGCAATCATTCTCCTTAACTCACTTCCAGAGTCATTCAAAAATGTTAAAGCTGCCATCAAGTATGGCAGGTCCTCTCTGAGCCTTGAAGAGTGCATTTCAGCTCTCAAGTCTAAGGACCTGGAACTGAAAATTGAGAGGAAGGATGGTGGTGAGAATCTGTTTGCTAGAGGCAGGCCTTTAGTTAAAAATAGTAATCAAAATAGTAAGAACAAAGGCAGAAGTAAAAGCCCTAATAATAATAACAGATCTCAATCTAGAAATAGGTCTGGATCTAGGAAATGCTACTTATGTGGGAAGGAAGGGCATATAAAGAAATATTGTTATGAATTTAAGAAAAAGACTCAAGATAAAACACAGATAGAAGGCAATGCTGCAGTAGCCTCTAAACATTTTGAACCTAGTGAAGTCCTTACTGTGAGCACAGATGAGATAAAATATGAATGGATTTTAGACTCTGGCTGCTCCTACCATATGTGTCCAAATAGGGACTGGTTCACTGAGTTTGAAGAACTCAATGGTGGATCTGTGCTGATAGGAAATAACCAGCAATGTAATGTATAAGGAATAGGTTCAGTTGCCATAAGAATGTATGATGGCATGATTAGAGTCTTTAGGAATGTTAGATTTGTCCCAAATCTGAAGAGAAATCTAATTTCTCTAGGAACTTTAGATGAGGAAGGGTACTCATATAAAGCAAAAAGAGGCATTCTTAAGGCTTCTAAGGGATTCCTTGTCATCCTTAAAGGAGATAAGAGGAATGGGCTTTATATTTTGAGAGGAGTTACTGTCACAGATGAAGCTGCTTGTGTGGCTTCCAAAATCTGTGACAAAGGGTCTCTATGGCATAAGAGACTAGGTCACATGAGTGAAAAGGGGTTGGGTGAGCTAAGTAAGTAGAATCTTCTTAATGGTGATCAAGTGAATAAGATTGAGTTTTGTGAAAACTGCATCCTAGGTAAGCAACATAGACTTAGCTTTAGTATAGCCCAACACACAACTAAAGAGATTCTTGAGTATATTCACTCATATCTCTAGGGACCTGCCAAGGTCCCAACTCATGGAGGTAACCAGTATTTCCTTTCATTGATAAATGACTTTTCAAGAAAAGACTAGATTTATCTCTTAAAATCTAAGGACCAAGCTTTTGAAAGTTTCAAAACTTGGAAGAAATTAGTGGAAAACCAAACTTCTAAAAAGATCAAAACCCTTAGAACTGATAATGGACTTGAATTCTGCAAAGATGAATTCAATAAATTCTGTAAGAGTGAAGGCATCCAAAGACATAGAACTGTTAGGTATACACCTCAACAGAATGGGGTGGCAGAGAGAATGAACAGGACTATTTTAGATAAAGTAAGATGCATTCTCATTGGCTCAGGTTTGAGCCAAAGTTTCTGGGGAGAAGCTGTTGTTACAGCAGTTTATTTAATTAACAAATCTCCCTTCACTGCCATAAACCTTAAAACTCCTGAAGAGTTATGGACTGGCAGATCTCCTAGCCTTAAACACTTAAGAGTTTTTGGGTGTGCTTGTTATGCACATTAATTTGAAGGGAAATTAGAACTCAGGGCTTTAAAGGGGGTCTTTCTAGGTTATCCCTTAGGAGTTAAAGGTTATAGGCTGTGGCTTAGGGATCAAAAGGGTTTTAAGGTAATCATAAGTAGGGATGTTGTGTTTGATGAGACCAGAATGCCCTGTAAAGACATTGACTTGCCCACTGAAACAAGAATAGATCTTTTAAAGGATACTGTGAATAGGATTCAGGTGGAAGTTGGTAGCCGACCACCAAGTCATGTCTCGGTTCAGCATGATCCTATTGAGGATCAAGAGGCTGCCCATTCTGATGGTATGCATCAGGTGGAAGAGAGTCAGAATCAGCTAGAGGATAACATTGATTCTCTAGCTGATTACGAGCTGGTTATGGATAGGATTAGAAGAGATATTATACCTAACAGTAAGTATTCCAATGCATATTACACATCTTTTGCATTATGCACTGGCCAAGAAATAGACAATGCTGAACCTATGACTTATGAGGAAGCTATGAGTTCCATAGAGAATTCAAAATGGCTGAATGCCATGAAAGATAAAATGGAGTCTTTAGTTAAGAATAATACATGGTCCTTAGTTAAGAAACCCGAGAAACAAAAGGTTATAGTCTGTAAATGGATCTTTAAGATCAAAGATGTGGATGGGCAGAATGAGCCACCTATGTACAAGGATAGATTAGTTACTAAAGGGTTTACTCAAAGAGAAGGAATTGACTACAATGAGATTTTTTCTCCTGTACTCAAGTATAAGACCATTAGGATTATCTTAGCTTTAGTCAGTTTCTATGACCTAGAATTAGATCAGTTAGATGTTAAAACTGCTTTCCTTTATGGGGATTTGGATGAGACAATCTATATGTCTCAGCCTGAGGGATTCACATCCAAAACAAATCCTTCCTATATTTGTCTTCTTAGAAAATCTTTGTATGGGCTTAAACAAGCCCCTAGACGATGGTATAAAAGGTTGGATGCTTTTATTACTAGTTTAGGTTTCTGTAAAATTGAGTATGATTCCTGTTTTTATTTCAATAATACAAATGTTGAAAAATCTGTTTACTTGCTTTTATAAGTAGATGATATGTTGATAGCTAGTAAAGATATGTCTAGAGTCAAAGATTTAAAGAAGAAACTAAAATCTGAATTTGAAATGAAAGATTTAGGAAATGCTAGAAAAATTCTGGGTATAGAAATTTCAAGAGTCAGAAAAGAGAATAGACTATGCCTAAATCAGTCTAAATATCTGTCCAAATTAATTAACAGGTTTGACATGAAAAACTGAAAACCTGCTAATGTTCCCTTAGCTTCAAATTTTATTTTGTCTGCTGCACTGTCTCCTAGAACTTTAGAAGAAAGTAGATATATGGAGAAAATCCCTTACTCTAGTGCAGTAGGATCAGTGATGTACTCTATGATTAGTACTAGACCTGATTTGGCTCAGGCCATTAGTGTTCTCTCTAGATATATGGCCAAGCCTAGAAAGGGACATTGGAATGCCATGAAATGACTGTTGAGATATATCAGTTCCACCATTTCAGTAGGACTGATCTATGATTGTGCTAACAATGAATTAGAACTGGTAGGTTATGTTGATTATGATTATGCTGGGGACAGAGATAAGAGAAGGTCTACTTCATCTTATTTTTTCACCTTTACAGGGTGTTGTGTTAGTTGGAAAAGTCAGTTACAATCTGTTGTGGCATTGTCCACAACAGAAGCAGAATATATAGCTGTTACTGAAGCTATTAAGGAAGCCATTTGGCTTCAAGGGTTGTTAAGTGAAATTAATGTGTTTAAAGGAAAATCTTTAATATACACTGATAGTCAAAGTGCTTTGCATCTTTATAAAAACCATGTATTTCATGAAAGAACAAAACACATAGAAGTTAAATATCACTTCATCAGAGATCAGATATCAGCTGAAGTGGTGGAAGTGGATAAAATTTCCACTGAAGATAACCCTGCAGATATGGGTACTAAAGTGGTACCCAATAGTAAACTTAAACATTGTTTGAATTTGCTTAAAATTGGTGATTATGGCTGAGTTCTGTTTTCTGTGTATTGAGCCAGGTACATCAGAAAAGATATCCTTTTACTATGTGATGAAGTCTGAGCAACCTTGATCAACAGTGATGGACTAAGGTGGAATTTGTAAAGATTTTTTTAGCCCATCATATTCAAGCCCAATGATAATATTGGTTGAAGCCAGGAGAAGCCCAGCTGATAAATGCTCCCTATCAGGCCCAAAGCCAAAACGCTGCGTTTTGACTTACCTTATCTGATCACTTGAGATGCTGAGTCAGGATTGCTAGCTGAGTTGTCATGCTCGGATTGGTTTCGTATGGCTGATGTGTACCTTATCTCTGAAGAACTATATAAAGAAAGAGATGATGAGAGAGAAGACAATTAATTCATTTTTTAGGGTTCTCATTTTTTCTTTTCTTCTCAGAGTCTGTTTTCTCTCGAATGTTCTTGGTGTTCTTGAGATTCATCTTGAATTTCTGGGTTCTCTGCTTTGAATTTGCGAGAGAGATAGAAGAGAAAAAGAGAGATCTGTATACTGTGATTCTTCTGATACTACTATTGTATATTTCTGGGTTGTTATCAGAAGTGAGATCGAGTGATTAGGTTTTATAGGTTGAGTGTTTGATGTATCAAGGCTTCTGGGCTCCTTTTGAGGGTTGATCTTGAATAAATCTGTGTAGTCCAAGGTTGTATAGACATCACATAGTGAAAGAGTCTCTTCTGAGTGGCTCAACATGGATGTAGGCCTCATTCTTGGCCGAACCACGATATATCTTGTGTTATTTACTTTACTTGCAGCTTTATCTTGTGTAGATCTTGCATGTATAGGTGATATATTACATGTTGAACTTAGATGATGCATGAGTAATATAGTTGTTCAAATATATGCTTATATCTGAATGTTTATAGGCTTAAATTTGATCTGTTGTTCACTCTTTGCATAATTTTGAATATATAAAGAAGTCTGTTAGGTTACTACATATTTTCTTTAATAAGTATCTTGGTTGTAAGTGAATCTTACTAAACCAGTTAAGAGATATAACTATTAGAAAAATAGGATTTATACTTGCTATAATTTCCTAACATGGGTAATTTGTGATTTGGGTGAGAGAGAGAGAGAGAGAGAGAGAGATGAAGGTGAGGTGATGAACTCAGTGGCGGATCCAGGAATTTTAATCAGGTAGGGCATTTGAATAAATTAAAATCGCAATTACATAAAAAATACTAAAAAATTATTTTTTTTAGATAAAATAAAATCAATAGAACACTTACTCAGGTGAATTAAATAATCTTACATTCAAAAAGAAATATAAAAAATACATAATAAATAATAACAAGAAAAACAACATAAATAATGAAAAAAATTAAAAGAATAAATTACAATCTAATTTTATAATAAAAAATTTTGTTTTACATTTATAATGAATTCAATTTAAATTTATACAAAAATAATTTATTAATAACTATTATTAGTCATGTTTTTAAAAAAATTATTCTTTAAATTATTGATTTATTGATTCTAAATAAAGTAAAACTATAAAATAAAGAAAATACTAAGAATAAAATAAAATGAATCATAATAAGGGATTGACTATTTTAATATAATAAAGTAAAATCTGAGATTTTAGGTTTTATTGATTGAATGTATTAGGTATGTCAAATTAAAACTATTAGAAATAATAAAAATCCAAAAATAATAATATATAATTTAATATAAAATAAAATTGAATTAAGTAAACACAAATTAATGGTAGTTAAGAAATCAACAACAACAGAATCGAAAAAATGAATCGAAAAAAATGGTAAAATAAAGAAGATATAAAAAGTTAGGATAAAATTGAATTAAAAAAGACAGATAAAATTAAATTAAAGAAGAACCAATTTGAATAAGATGGGACTTGAACCATGCACCTTAGCCCAAAAAGAAAGATCTCCTACCACCTATACTAATACTAATTTGTTGTTAAGTGTTCTTATTAAATATGTATATATACAATACACACAGAATCAGTTTTTTTTTATAAAAAAATTGAGATAGGGCACTGGCCCTACCTGGTCTCCACATGGATCCACCCCTGGATGAATTGATGAATGATGATCTGAGAAAATCATATCTGGTTTTAAATATATATATATATATATATATATATATATATATATATGTGTGTGTGTGTGTGTGTGTGTGTGTGTGTGTGTGTGTGTGTGTGTGTGTGTGTGTTGGAACCGTCCGGTTCGAATCTGAACCGTCCGGTTCAAACCGGAACCGAACCGTCGGTTCCAGTCCGGTTCGAACCGGACGGTTCCTTAAAATTTAGAACCGGAACCGGATCCACCCCAGTACCAGTTTCGGTTCCGAAATTGGAACCGAAAAACCCAATTCCGGTTCCGGTTCCGATTTTTCCCATATAGTTTTGGTTCGGTCCGTCAGTTCGAACCGAACCGGCGTCATGTCTAGTTGCACTTGCACTACTTGAGTAGCATGAAGCTAGCAGGACTACGAGGACGAAGACTGTCTCTGCTTTTGTCTTTTAATCATTAGCAAGCATGTAACTATATATGAACCTTTTTATTGTACGAGTTGTATATCGTTTATTAATAAAATTTCATATTGATGATCAGTTGTAATTTGTAGTGTCTCTAGCTCCAATTTAGGTAACAAAATATTTTCTTTTTTATCGAGTAATTACTTTATTTTATTTGTCAATTAAAAAATTTGATCATCTCCTTAAGTCGAGTTGTCAAATTTTGATTTGTGTGGTTGATGTTTTTTGGGTTTGCATCATGATAGATTTAAATGAAAAGCATTGCATGCAAGCATGGGATTATCAGAGGCATTGATTGTAAGTTACAATTTGTAACCACCTCGAAAGTCAAAAAATTAGAAGTTGTTGTTTATTCCGATATTTAATTGATAATTTAAGATGTTTGATTGTTATGCAAACCCAGTGGCTTTACCTCTTTGGTGTGGTGTTAGTAACCATCCTCAATCTCTTCAAACTAGAGAAGCTATCTACCATTTTTTATCTATATTTATATAATGTCCCATAATTAATGGAGACACATATATGTTTATTAGGGATCATCTCCCGGATGGAAGAAAAAATAAATATCAAATTAAGGTAAAAGAGGGGCGATTTAAATATAGATTTTTTTCGGTACCTTAAGTAAATTCACAATAGAAGCAAGAAGCTAATATATAAGGAAATATATATATAATCTTTTTCTCCTCAGTGCGTACTGATATAAAATATATCAATGCATTACATATGGGCCATAGATTATGAATAAGCACTGATAAGTGCATACAGACTGAGGGGTTGTTTGTTTTTTTGTCTGAACACTGAACAGTCCTGAATTTTTCTGAAGACTGAATAGGGACTGAAATCTGAATCTGAATGACATGTTTGTTTTTTTTTCCTCACATCTGAATGTGCTGTTAACATGTTTGTTTTTTTGAAAATAAAACTGTCTGAAAATATGTAATTGTACATTTATACTCATACTAATTAAAAGAAGTAATTTAACATGTACCATTCTTTATAACATTTTGTATGGTTTTTTTTTTTTTTTGCAAACAAAGTTTAATTTAATAAAATAAAAAGTTAAACAAAGAATATAATTTTACATGTTCTGCAAACAAAGTTTAAGTTAAATTTATTGTCAAAAAAAAGTTCAAATTCAAGTTCAATTTTATATGTTATCCACGATTCCGGTGAATATAATTCATGAAACCTTTTTTGTTTTTTTTTTTTTGGTTTCTTGGATCATATGCACCGGAATCCAAATAAAAAAAGTTCTTGAATTTTTATATACAATAATTCTATAACATTTTCGAGCCACGAAATCTACTTAATATGATAGACAACTTTATTGAGCACTATACTAATAGTTAGATAAAAATAAATAAATAAATAGTTCTTACCGGGATTTGGCAGGAGAGAAATTCAATTGTTCAATCTCTGAAAAATTTCATTATGAAAAGTATTTAGGTTTTTTTTTTCTTTTCTAAAACATGTTTAAAATAAGAAATTTGTTAAAAGAAATTCTTTTATACCATATTAAATTAATATAAATTTGGAAATATATCTTTTTTTGGAGGATAGACTTTGAATAGAATATTTTAATTGTAATCCAGTGATTTGGAATTAAGTTAAAAGTCAGGATTTCTTACTTTTTATTTTAAGTTATTTTTTGATATTTTTAAGTTGTTTGACCACTTAAAAAAACAAACAAAACAACTTAATGAGTTCAATTCAGACCCATTAAGTTTTAAGTGAAAAAAACAAACGACCCCTGAGTCAAAGCAGTTGAATCTAATGGTCTACATACAATATACTGATGTATATATTTATCAATGTGACTAAGGAGAAAAGCTATGTATATATATATAATAGAAAATAGAAATCATAATTCTCTCTGCCTCTTTAAAAGAAATTATATTATTACAATTAATACCTACATAAAAATAGAAAGAAAGAAAAAACTAATTGTGCCCATATTAACTTCACAATATCAATATTATTATTAATAAATTCATATTTATCTCTATTGCAAATATTCATTATCTTTTATCTTTTCAAGTCCTTAACATAAATAGCGGTTTCACATTCCACATAAAAGACCTACAAAGAAAATGAATCGCACTGAAGTTACATAAGTCAAATCAAAATTCAAAACAATACCACATTCCTTGCTTCTTCTTCTTTATCTTAAAAGTCTTTTATCTTAAGCACTCTTTCTATTGTCAGTTCGTTTTGATATAAAATATATCAGGACGAAGAATGTGAACCACAGATTATGGAGAAACTTTGACAAATGCATACACTTTGAGTCAAAATATGTAAATCTAATGGTCCACATTCTTTGTCTTGATATATTTTATCAGGACGAACTGACAATAGAAAAATTGTATCTTAAGAATCCTTAATTAATGGGATACTTAATATTATCTTAATCAATTTAAAATAATAATTATGATAATAATCTCTCCATTAACATTTCCTATCCCATAAACTATTCATTTCTAGTCTATTAATTTTATTCATTTGCCTATAAATTCTTTTTATATTCCATTCATACAATTTTTCACATAAACTCTTCATTTTTAGTCAATTATTTGCTTTTGTTTGCCTATAAATTCTTTTTATATTCCTTCCAGACAATTATTCACTTAAACTATTCATTTTTCTGATAGAAGAACGAATAGTAAATCTAACACTTTGAGTCAAAATATGTAAATCTAATGGTCCACATTCTTTGTCTTGATATATTTTATATCAGGACGAACTGACAATAGAAAAATTGTATCTTAAGAATCCTTAATTAATGGGATACTTAATATTATCTTAATCAATTTAAAATAATAATTATGATAATAATCTCTCCATTAACATTTCCTATCCCATAAACTATTCATTTCTAGTCTATTAATTTTATTCATTTGCCTATAAATTCTTTTTATATTCCATTCATACAATTTTTCACATAAACTCTTCATTTTTAGTCAATTATTTGCTTTTGTTTGCCTATAAATTCTTTTTATATTCCTTCCAGACAATTATTCACTTAAACTATTCATTTTTCTGATAGAAGAACGAATTCATTGGTTGTTTTGAAACAAACAACTTACGGTCATTTTCTTCTCGGTGTGCGTTAGTTTTATACCATGGTTAGATATGGATGTTGGAAAAATATATTACAGATAAGATAAATTTGAAAATATATTAAAAATATATTGAAGTTGACAAATCTAGGTTTCAAGAAGTTGACCCAATCCGTGAAGGACAGTTTCCGACGATGACCAACTCATTTAATGCTCTTGCATAAGATCAGGATTTAATTGAGAGTTTTTCTTCAATTCAAATTCAAACAAATCAAGATGCGAGAATTAATGTTCATATCTCCAATGATTTGAATACCAAGTATTTAAATTTGGAAAATAATAATGAGAATCCTCAATGTTCTCAAGAGAATATTTGCATTAATAACATAGTGATTCTTGACAATCCAAGGATTATAAGTGCTCAGCAAGTTTTGGATGAGATTTCAAGAGATAAAAGGTAAAGAGAAGACTTTTGCGTACCCCCCTTTAAGGGGGGTGAGCATTACCCCCCTCCCCAATAAATGACATGTGTCCAAAGAGGGGTATTTTTATCCAAAAACTCTCATGTGTTTGGACAAAACTACCCCCTCTCTAAACACGTGGCATGTATTGGGGAGGGGGGTAATGCTCACCTCCCTTGAAGGGGAGTGAGCAAAAATGTACTCAAAGATAAAAGATTAATTTGGAGAATATATCAGAAGTCCAAGATATTCATGCTTCAAATTCTAATCATGGTCCAGAAGATCCCGTGTTTGACAATAATTGGATTCTCATGGTGACCAAATCAAAAAGAAAAGTGAAGTCAACTTATAAGATTTTATCTAGTTCCAAGTCTCAAATGAATAAACGCCTCCCTATAGTTGAAACTAAGATTCGCACTGATTCTACGGCTTCAGCAACTCAAGCAGAATTAAGGCTTGTTGCTAATTAGGCCGCACATATTAAAACAAAAATAAATGATTCCGCTGGTCTGATTAATTAGATCCATGTTTTTTTTGTTATGTTAAGGAACGTTTTTAGATTAATGTTGGGGCATGCGCTCCCTTCTGCTTTTGTATTTCATTTCCTTTTTTATTTGTTTTTTTAATTATTAATAATAAAAGCTCTATAGAGCTTATTATATAAAAATATAGATAAGATAAATATATTAAAGAAAAGATATTATTTAAGATTCTTTGTTTATTTTTTTTAGAAATCGTATTTTCTTCTTTAAAAAACAACGCATTCTATTATTTTAGTCTGTGTATATTTACTCTCTCTTTTTTTTAGAAATCGTATTTTCTTCTTTAAAAAAACCAAAACATTCTTTTATTTCAATATATGTATCTATATAATAATTCGGGAAAAAATATCTTTAGATATATATATATATATATATATATTTACAATTCGAACTGTAACAAGAACTTTTCCAACAACAATTTTTCTAAATCTTCTGCAGTAAACTGAAAATAAATAAATTAAAAAAATCCGAACTTCAAGAGCTAGCTATTTTTTTTATTTTTTTTTAGAGACTCCTACGTAGACTTTTCATTAATTAATTTCGTAAATTTTATGTACGGTTGGGGGTCTATTTGGTCTCAATATCATCATGATCACCAACGACTGCAATGCTTGGAAACACAGCCATGAAACACATTTGGCCATGCTTGAAGAAACAGTCTCTCTCTCTCTCTATCCAAAACCAAATCAGCCTCATCTGCAATATGAAAGGTCACTGCAGGAAATCCAAATAAAGCAGAAAATACAATTTCTAAAAAAAAGATGCGTTGTTTTTTTGAAAGGGATGAAAAAAAATTACGTTGTTGGAACAGTAAAAAAATATAAATAGAGAATCTTAAATATTATCTTTTCTTTAAAATATTTATCTTACCTTTAATATATTTTTCCAACATTCAAATCTAACCGTCGGATAAAACCAACGCTTATATTTTGATGTCCTATATTTTCATCCCATCAGTATTGAGGAGAAAATGACTATATATATTAAAAGAACAGATTCAATTCATTGGTTCATCTAACACAAATAACTAATAACTTATATATATATATATATATATAGTCATTTTCCTATAAGTGCGCACCGATAGAATTATATAAGGACATTGAATGTGAACCACTCATTTATAAAAGAGTTTTGACAAGTGTATACATACCAAGTCAAAATATGTAAAATGAGTGGCTTACATTCAATGTCCTTATATAATATAATATATATATATATATATATATATATATATATATATATATATACAAACACGTTTATGAGAAAATTCTTATTTCACAAGCAATATTCAATCTTTTGTTACCTAACTAATTAGAAAAACAAAATGATAACTATTCATATAATGTCCAAATTGGATAAATACAAAGTTAGAAATCGGAGGTGTTAAAATGAAGATCTCTATAGCCAGTGATCACTCCTTAACTGAAGACTAATATTTATGAATTAACAATTATAATATGGGTACGGATATTGACACCCATAAATATGATAAACACACATATTTATAATTACACTCATGTCTAAAATTTAAAATTAAAACATTACTAGAAACACTCATCTTAATCCCAATAGTACCCTGATTGAAATGAATGTTTTTATTTAAAACAATTTATTTATAAACCATCATAAGTTATTAACACACCCAATTTTACAAAAAGATAAAATTTTAAGTTATCCAGGCTTGAAAACACAGTCTTGAGAATTCTTAAATTATTAAATTTCGAGAATCTCTACTTCAGGCCAATTTCAAGCTATGTAGTAGCCAAAAAGACAACAGATGGAAACCCCTATAATCGGACCAAACCAAGGATCCATCAAGCAACCACATCAACCAAAAAAAATCAAAGAGCAACAGACCCTTGAAACGCAACAAAACAAAACAGTAAAGATAGCAAAAGTAACAAAAACAACATCAACCCAACAAAATAGAGACATCAGCTCAGAATAGAGCAATACCAAAACACTGACAACCAAGACACTAATAGAATTAAAGTTTAATTAGGGTTTGATTTTTTTTTAATAAAGTGATATAGTTTTTTTTTTTTTTTGAAAGGCAAGTATTATTGAGAAAAAACTAAACTCAAGAGCTAAGTAGCAGAGAACACAAGAAACAAACAGCCGACAGTCAGCCAAGAAACATATAAAAACAGAGTAGCAAACAAGAAGGCAAAAAGCCCCAGCAGAAAACAACAGAACAAAAAACTAAACACCTCAATAAAGTGTTATAGTTGAAGACATGGGTGTAATTAATGAGTGTAAATAGTATTTGTTTATTTTTAATTAAACTAATTTGATAAATTGGTAAATTTCTATTGGGATATTTTTATAATTAATTTTTTTATTAAAATATGGGTGTATTTATCATATTTATGGGTGTCAATATCTGTTCCCTTATAATATAAAATCATGTTGCTTTGGTGCCTTTTTCTTACCGATATGTGTTAATTCTAATCGTAAGATTATATTTATTATATTAATAGTTTACTAAAAGAAAAAATGTTTTATGTGTTGTTTTTTTTCCCTTTTGTTTCTCCTCCTTACCCAAAATCAAACAGTTTACACAATAATTTAGAAATAAAATAATCAAAAACTGTCACAGTTGGGTTGAGATTGTTGATATAAGAAGTACCTGAAGAAATTAAAGTTTGAAAATAAAAATAGAAGAATATGAATAAATTTTAAAACAAAATCCAATTACAATAGAATTATATATTTTTACAATGCCCGCATATCTTGTGGGTTACAAACTAGTTTAATAATTTTGATTTAAAATGAAGTTTGGTAAAACTTCTAAAAGTGATTAATTGATAATCTGACAAGTTTTGACAGAGATTTTGAGAAGTATGTGAGGGGTTACTTTTTAAAAGTGAGAACTTAGGGGGGTGTATTGGATTGAGATTTTAATAGACAATTTTGTGGTGCAAGGATTTTATGGATTTGCAAAACTATTATGATTATTAGGATTGTTAGGATTATATTTTTAGGATTATTAGGATTATATGGACTAGACTTTTAGAATTCTAAAAGAGTCTTTGGACTTTATTTATAGACTATTAGGATTATCTAGACTTTATTTTAAGATTTTTTAGACTTTTTAAAATACGGACTTTCAAGATTCGATTGTAGTATTCAATTTTCTCCCCAAGTTTTAGAAGTGTCGATGATGCTAAAACACAACTAGAAGCCTTGTGCCATGTTGTCGTCTCCTGCGTTGATATCTTAGCACTTGCTGCTCGTGATGTTGTCGACTTGATATCTTCTTCATATCATTATTTTCTATATATATATATGACATGACGTTTTTTCTAGTTACTGATGTAAATATGGGCTGGGCCTGGAGGGCCCGGTCCGGCCGGCCTGCCAAGGATGGCGGGCCGTGCCTGGCACGGCCCGTAACTGTAGCGGGCCGTGCCATGCACGGCCCCCATCCTTGGCACGGGTAAGGGTTTGAGGCACGGCGTGCCGACCGTTGGGCCCGCGGAATTTTTTTTTTTTTTTTTAATTTAAGTGTATAACGGTTTTTTAAAAAATAACCGTTGGCTGACGTCAGCCAACGGTTATGTTTTTAAAAAAACTATAAAAATTACAATTTACCCCCTCAACTCTTGTGTTTTATATTTTTACCCACTTTTCTATTTTTTCTATAAATACTCCCACACATTCCACTTTTCATTCACTTTCTCTAATTCTCTCAATCTCTCCATTCTCAAACTCTCTATACAATTTCAATTATTCTTAATTTCATTCTTACTATCTCTCTACTATTCTACACTACTAATATACTATTATAATATTTTATTAGTAATTTACTATTATTCTCTAATCTCTCCACCAAGACACCAAAGTTCAAACTTCAAAGGTACATTTTTATTTAAGTGTTATATTTTAAATTTAATATGTTTGTTTAGTTAGTAAATTTATCATTTTATGTTTATATCAGTTATTAATTTTATTTATTTAGTAAATTTATCATTTTTATGTGTAGGGGTTAATTTTAATTTTTATTTTTAGTAAATTAATCATTTTATGTGTAGGAGTTAATTTTAATATATTGTTTTAGTAAAATAATCATTTTATTTTTAGTAGTTAATTTTAATATATTTTGTTTGTAAAATAATCATTTTATGTGTAGGAGTTAATTTTAATATATTGTTTTAGTAAAAAAAAAATCATTTTTATGTGTAGGGGTTAATTTTAATACATTTTTTTAGTAAAATAATCATTTTATGTGTAGGAGTTAATTTTAATATATTGTTTTAGTAAAAAAATCATTTTATTTGTAGTAGTTAATTTTAATATATTTTGTTTGTAAAATAAGCATTTTATGTGTAGGAGTTCATTTTAATATATTGATTTAGTTAAAAAAAATCATTTTTATGTGTAGGGGTTAATTTTAATACATTTTTTTAGTAAAAAAATCATTTTTATGTGTAGGGGTTAATTTTAATATAATTTTTTAGTAAAAAAATCATTTTATTTTTAGTAGTTAATTTTAATATATTTTGTTTGTAAAATAATCATTTTATGTGTAGGAGTTCATTTTAATATATTGTTTTAGTTTAAAAAAATCATTTTTATGTGTAGGGGTTAATTTTAATACATTTTTTTAGTAAAATAATCATTTTATGTGTAGGAGTTAATTTTAATATATTGTTTTAGTAAAATAATCATTTTATGTGTAGGAGTTAGTTTTAATATATTGTTTTAGTAAAAAAAAATCATTTTTTATGTGTAGGGGTTAATTTTAATACATTGTTTTAGTAAAATAATCATTTTATGTGTAGGAGTTAATTTTAATATATTGTTTTAGTAAAAAATCATTTTATTTGTAGTAGTTAATTTTAATATATTTTGTTTGTAAAATAATCATTTTATGTGTAGGAGTTCATTTTAATATATTGATTTAGTTAAAAAAAAATCATTTTTATGTGTAGGGGTTAATTTTAATACATTTTTTTAGTAAAAAAAATCATTTTTATGTGTAGGGGTTAATTTTAATATAATGTTTTAGTAAAATAATCATTTTATTTTTAGTAGTTAATTTTAATATATTTTGTTTGTAAAATAATCATTTTATGTGTAGGAGTTCATTTTAATATATTGTTTTAGTTTAAAAAAATCATTTTTATGTGTAGGGGTTAATTTTAATACATTTTTTTAGTAAAATAATCATTTTATGTGTAGGAGTTAATTTTAATATATTGTTTTAGTAAAATAATCATTTTATGTGTAGGAGTTAATTTTAAAATATTGTTTTAGTAAAAAAAATCATTTTTATGTGTAGGGGTTAATTTTAATATAATTTTTTAGTAAAAAAATCATTTTATTTTTAGTAGTTAATTTTAATATATTTTGTTTGTAAAATAATCATTTTATGTGTAGGAGTTCATTTTAATATATTGTTTTAGTTAAAAAAAATCATTTTTATGTGTAGGGGTTAATTTTAATACATTTTTTTAGTAAAATAATCATTTTATGTATAGGAGTTAATTTTAATATATTGTTTTAGTAAAATAATCATTTTATGTGTAGGAGTTAATTTTAATATATTGTTTTAGTAAAATAATCATTTTATAGGTAGGAGTTAATTTTAATATATTGTTTGATTAAAAAAATCATTTTTATGTGTAGGGGTTAATTTTAATATAAATTTTTAGTAAAAAAATCATTTTATTTTTAGTAGTTAGTTTTAATATATTTTGTTTGTAAAATAATCATTGTATGTGTAGGAGTTAATTTTAATATATATTTTTAGTAAAATAATCATTGTATGTGTATGAGTTAATTTTAATGACCTAAACTTTTTTTTTTCTAGGAAATGTATCCTACCCATCCTTATTTTCCAGACGGTCTAAACATGCTGAACGATGATTTTGATCTCTCCGGACCGGCAGAAACCGTAGTGGGACCTTCTGGTTCCGGTGCCACACCGACATCACGTACCAAATCTAAGAGGTTAACATCAGACGTATAGCAGTGTTTTGACGTAGTAGAAATGACACTTCCAGACGGTACGGTCGGCCCCAGAGCCAAATGTAAGTTTTGTCCTAAGAACTATATCACTACTAAGGGTGGAACCGGTCATTTGAGAAAGCATATGCTAAAATGCATGCCCAAACACGTACATGTACCCAATACAACCCAGACACAACTGCAACGGCACCCAGACGGGTCGGTTACGACGTGGCATTACGACGCCGCGCATGCTAGAGAATGTTTGGCACGGTACATTGCACAAACTGATCAACCTATTAATTTCGGTGACTGTGTTTTTTTTCAAGAATTTATCACATCTGCATTTTGCCCCCAAATGCAAATTGTTTCTAGAACCACCACTAGGAACGATTTGATAAAAATGTTTAAAACCCAACGAGATGACTTGACGGCTGAATTACAGTATCTAACTGTCTCAATTGCATTAACTTCCGATATTTGGAACGCATGTTCCAAACAGGACTATTTATGTGTCACAGGACACTATTTAGACTCTGAATGTAGGATACAAAAAAAAAATTCTTGGTTTTCGTCCTATGGATTTTGCACATACCGCAGACAATATTTTTGCTGTCATTCTTTCTGTTTTAGAAACTTATGACATAACTCATCGCATCCTCTCTATCACATTAGATAATGCATCGGCAAATACTAAGTCTATTGCATTGTTTACTGAAAGAAACATCCCGCAAGCTGGGGGTTATTTCTTCCACCAGCGTTGTGCATGTCATATCATAAATTTAGTTGTACAGGCTGGTTTGAAGGAAGTAAGCAATCGTATAGAACGCATCAGAGATGCCATTTCTTGGATCGGTAGCTCTAATCCAAGATTTCAAGAATTTGGCAGACACTGTACATTAAACGGTCTACGACCCCGACGATTCCAAACTGATATGCCGGTAAGGTGGAACTCTACTTACTTAATGCTGAAAAATTGTTTGGAATATGATACAACTATTTCAGGTTTTTATAACATAAAATTGGCCGAAAGTGGCTGTCCACCTGCTCAATCACTGACACCAGACGATTGGTATGTGGCAAAGATTTTTGTTGAATTTTTACAGGTTTTTTACAATGCCACTATAACCCTTTCTGGGGTCTACTACCCCACATCTTCCCAGGCAATCCATCAGATTGTGGAAATGTCTGACATGTTAAACACTTATAGGGAAGATGACTTGCTTGGCGATGCAGTTGTTGCCATGGAGACCAAGTTTAAAAAATATTGGTCTGAAATGCCTTTCCTTTATGCCTTAGGTTTTATAATAGATCCTAGAATTAAATTAGCTGGTTTAGAATATTTGCTTGAGTTTACTGGTAAAAAATTGTCAATAGATTATTCCGAACAGATTACTGACATTCGAAACAAGTTGTTCGAAGTTTTTAGTATTTATGAGCGCAGGTTTGGCGGCATTCACACGGAACCATCACCAGAACCGGACACACAACCGTTGCCGACAAGTTGGAGCATTCTCAAACGCCGGAAAAAAAACAAATCAGCAAGTTCTTCTTCTTCAACTACACTATCTGCTGCATCTTCTGGTGCCGAACTGAATAGGTTCCTTGAAGCACAGTTTGATGCCGACGAAAACACGGAGAATTTTGATCTGTTGTTATGGTGGAAGACCTATAGCTACAGGTATCCGGTCTTGTCACACTTAGCACGTGACATACTGGTTATCCCCGTGTCCACTATGTCTTCAGAACAGGCATTCAGCACGAGTGGACGAATTATTGAACCAAGAAGAAATTGTTTGACTCCAGAGATGGTGGAGGTATTAATATGCATTCGGGATTGGGAGCATGCTCGAAAGAGGATGCAAAATGAAACGGTAGATGGACAATTTATTCAAAATTTCTCCAATTTATATGTCGATGAGGGTTCCGGCAGTAACCAGGTCCAGAACTAGGTTGTACATGTACATTTACTTGTAATACGATTGCACTCTTTTTCCCTTACCAAGTTTTTATCCCACTGGGTTTTCTTGGTAAGGTTTTTAATGAGGCAATCATGTAAATATGTAATACTGAAAGTCCGAAATAAATAAAGAATTCTTCATTTCATATTTTTATCTACTTTTTTTTCTTTCATGTTTTATCTTTATTTATTTTTTGAATTAATTCATTAAATAAAATAAAAAATGTATCTATAATCTATTATTAATTTATTATAAACATTTTTTTATTATATTAAAATAATAATATATAAAAAAATTTAAAATATATATATGGGCCGGCCCATTTGGCCCGCCAAATTGGCCCACGTGCCGGCACGGCACGGCATGCGGCACGGCACGGAAGGGCCGTGCCTGCGTGCCGTGACGGGCCCCCATTTAGGAAAACGGGCCGGGGGGCCGTGCCGATGTGGGCCGGGCCGGCCCCCTTTTACACCATTATTTCTAGTGTCGTTTTAAAATATTAATCTGTCAACGATATTTGATAAAACCTCACAAAGCCTAAATTAGTTTGAAAACACAATTATAGTGGCAAGTGGGTGTCGTCCACATGGAGCGGAGTTAGCTAAAATTAGTTATTGCTAAAGTAATGTAATATATATATATATATATATAATAATAATGAAACATGAAATGGGGAAGATGTAGATGGTGAATTACACTATCAATAACACTAAAGTAATTATGCAAACTAAATGAAGGGGGAAATGGGATGAAGGATATATATAGATGATGGAAACTAAGGAGTTAATGGATACGAAAGTAAATACTGGGCAATGTAACAAAGTTGTCAATAACACGGCTATTCAAGGTAATCGACCTAGGATGTATAGAGTCGGTTATTTATCCCTAGAAGGTGGCCAACCTAGGATGTATAGTGCAGACCATCTATTAGGGATTAATCCGTCGTAAACTACCAACCTAAGATGTATAGTGTTGGTTGTTTATCGGATTCTGGAAATGAAGCTCGTCTACTTAACAATGACTCAACCGATTAAATGCAGTCACCCTAGGATGTATAGTGATGACTTCTAACTCTCTCACGGGTTCCGACCTAGGATGTATAGTGCCGGAAACTCGATCGAGGTTAGATTAAGACCGCGGTTTAAGAGTCAAAATTCATGACATTCCGTCCATTCTTTAGAGCATTAAACAACTAAATAGGATGTATATCTAGATGCAATACTCATACATAATACAAAGACATCTTGCAAAGAGAGTGTATCTACACAAGAAATCAATGGTAAACATTCACAGCAAGAATAGATCAATGAAAGATAGACATGAATATCAATATAATATCAAGTTTATGTACAAGCCCAATATTCAACTAACTACTCCATCAACCCCTTAGAGGGGATTTAGCTACTCATTTCAACTAGGAAACTAAGATAAGGGAAAGAGAAAGAACCCTTGGAGAACATCTCCTTCCTTGAAGTGGCTTCAATCTCCTAACTTCCTTGAAGTTGAGTAGAGAATGTAAGGATGAGAGAGAGAGAGAAATTCTAGGTCTAAATGTGTTTTACCTCTGAAAAACGGAGTCAAAGGCTTTTCAAAACATTTCTATACTTTTCTATTTATACAACATACAAAAATAGGTCACTTAAGCTTCAAAAATCAAACTGGCCCGCGTGGAGTGCGGGTGGAGTGCGGTTGAATTACCCTCACTGTACCCGCACTGTATGGGTTGCCTTCATCTTCAGTCCTCGGATCTGGGCAGTAGTGCGGGTGAAGTGCGGTTGCATTACCCGCACTTGGAATCGCACTGTGATCGCACTTGAATCGCACTTCCCTATCAGGTGCAAAATCTACCTTCTGTCTTGAGCAACAGTGCGGGTAGAGTGCGGTTAGATGACCTGCACAGTACCCGCACTCTAATGTCAGGTGCAATTCTGCTCTTCTGGCCTTGGTGATAGTGTGGGTAGAGTGCGATTTGATGACCCGCACAGTACCCGCACTCTAATATCAGGTGCATCTTCAACTTCTCTGGTTTGGCATAAGTGCGGGTATAGTGCGGTTGGATGACACGCACAGTACCCGCACTTTATCGTCGGGTGCAACTTCAGCTTCTCTGGTTTGGCAACAGTGCGGGTGGAAAGCGGTTGGATGACCCGCACTTGACCCGCACTTTATCTCTTCACTTGCATCATGTCCCGGCTATAAACATGAGTGCGGTTGGAGTGCGGTTGCGACCCGTACTTGACCTGCACTTGACCCGCACTGTAAAGCTGCATGTGCTCTTTTGTCTTTCCTTTCGCCCCTTTTCTGCCGGAATCACCGCGACATGCTTCCAAACCCATCCTTGCACCATTTCCTACAATTCCACACAAAACAACCCATCAGAGATACAAAAACGCACGAAAACAGAACTAAAGGTAAGGGTTTGAGGGCCTAAATATACTACATATTTGGCCCGATCAATATACATGAATGCTCTACTCAACACACTTTTCAACTGATCATCAAGAGCCTATCACTTTTGTCATATGTACTTAAACAAATTAAATAATGTATATATCTATTTGAACTATTAATTTTTTTTTGCTATATGTTAAAATTAAAATTAAAATTCAAAAATAATAATTGATGATATTAAAATAAAATTGAGTGTCTTTGGAAATTTTATTTTTAAAAATGGAGTGTCTTTAAAATAGGATTGCTAAAAGATAAAATGGATAATTTTGGAACAAAATGAAGTGTCTTTAGAATTGTTTTGACAACAGCCCAGAAACCAAAAAGAGCGAAGCAAGAGAGAAGCTGAAGATGATTTTGAGTGAGAGAGAAAAATCTGGAAAGTATTGAGGGAGAAGGCAAGACAATTTTGGGTTCAAGCTATTTATACAAATCACTAAAAAATCTGAAAAATCCATTTTGTCATGAAATCCTAAAAATCTTGATTTCAATCCAATACCACCAGACAATTTGTTGTCTCTTGAAAGTCTAGATCAAATACCACAAGACAATATGGACTTTTTAAAAAAATCTTAAAATTCTAGATCCAATACCACAAAACAATATGAACTTTTTAAAAAAATCTTAAAAGTCTTAATCAAATACCACTAGACTTATCTAACTTGTTAAAAAGTCTCAATCCAATACCATCAGACTTTTACTTCCCCAAATTGTCTAATAAAATCTTGATCCAATACACCCCTCTTAATGAATATTTTAAAATATCATTACTAACCTTACGAAATCAAGATAAAATCATTTCTACCTTATTTCATCTTAAAATTAAATATTCCACTCAAACACTGATTTGATTTATAAAATCTTTTCAAATATCATTATTGTTCTTATGGGGTTTTTTTTTCTTATTTAAATATTCTAGTTGAATATTAATTTTATTTATATAATTAATGAAAAAATTAAATATGGTTCTAAAATCATGTCTATTTTAGTCATTGTAACTAATCTCAGTACTTTCTCAATAAAATTACCAAATATATGTATACTGCTTTTGAGATTTGCAGTAGTTTTAAAACTACAAGTAACCAAACATTCGCTGATTAACTTCATAGCTGATTATTTCATCGGTACAGCTAACAACAATTATTCTATAAGTTACAGCAACACCAAACTTGTCCCAAATATAAATTATTTATTTAAGTTTTGGCTTATTAATATGAACTTTTTATTATATTCAGATGTTTCTTTTCTTATCAAAAGTTGTTCATCTTGAATGGTATGATAGCTGATTTTTAGTGATTCATATCAACTATTCTATTATTTCAAAAAGTGTAATATTACTCTTAGATGATCTATTTGTTTAATCAAATTCTGTCAGTTAAACATATATATATATATATATATATATATATATATATATATATATATATATATATCTCTCTTTATAGATTGATGACCTCCTTGGTGGTTAATTTAGTAGAAATTAAGATGAATCAAAATACAAAATAATTAATCTCTTTAAATTAAGCTGAAACCCCTCATTGAATTTGTTAGAAACCTTACCTTAAAAAAAACAAAAACAAAATCAATTTAGTACCACTCATAACTTAAGTGATTATGCAAGAAAACATCCCTTTTACATATACTATAGGTATTTGAGTCCTACTTTTATTTATAAAATCATAAAGTATAGGTTCCCTCTCATACAGTGAGATTTGTTTTTTAAATCATATTTATAGGGGTTGATATTGTCAATTTTAGACAGGATCTTGATATGACGATTAAGACTTAAAAAGTAATTATCTAAAAGATGTGTACAATTTGTACGTGTTGTTTAATTTGGTCAAACTTCCTGCTGAAAATTAGAATAACAATTGCTTTCCTTCGAAGGTCTGATTTCTAAAATATCATGAATCATGGTCATAATGAACTTTATTAATTAATGACTATATGGCAATAATTGTTACATAGGGAAAGATAGGATATTACTTATTTTTGTCCTATATCATATATTTGTTGTTTGCACAGGGGATGAGATTATTTAATCTCATACAAGCAGTTTATCTTATCAACGTGAGACTAATTAGTCTACCACTTTATACTTTTATTTTTTATTTTATTTTATTTTTTATGTAATTAAAATATAAATATATTTTAATAATTAATTAAATATTTTATTGTAAACATTTTAAAAATAATAATTTTTAATTTTAACAAATAAAATAAATATTATTTGCTTTAAAATTGGTTTTAAACATTTTAGTTTTTTTTTTTCAAAATTTAATTTAAATAATTATTTTAACCAGCTCAATTATATACAATCATTTTATCCAAGTCAGGTGGAGCTATTTAGTTGTATCTTTTAAAAAAATTCTTCTTCTTTTATTTTTTTATTTAATTATAAAACTTTATATTTATTTAATATATCTTATTATAATATTTAAAAATATATTTAAAACATTAAATATTAATTAAAAATGTTATTTTCTTTAATATTAATTTTTGATATTTTTATTTTTACAAATAATTAAATGTTTTTATTTTAAAAAAATAATTAAATATTTTATTTATTTAAAAATAATTTAATTTACTTTTATATTAATCAATTTCACACTGTATTAAATATATGATAAAATTCAATCATATACTACATCAAAAAAGAGATAAGACTATTTTAATTCAATCTCATACCGCACCAAACACATCACAGGACTAATTTTAGTCTAATCTTATCTCATCCAATCAAAACTCATGAAAATAATCATATCATATCCCGTTCATCAAACGAGTCATATGTAACATATAGGGTTGCACATTTTACCCCGGAGCCCCAATTCACCACGACCCCATCCCCATTTAAGGGAAATTTTTTAGGGGAAAATGGGGAAACGGGTGGGGATGGGGATGATTTTCATCCCCAAATTGAAATGGGGATGGGGATGGGGAGACCCTCCCCCAACCCGATTTCCCCATTTCCCCCACAAATTTCCCCCAAATGGGGATGGGGATGGAGTTTCCCCATTTCCCCAAAAATATTATAAATATAATTATATGTATATATATATATATATATATATATATATACAAACCTCATTTGCTCTTTTAAAATCTAAATTCTTATTGAAATACTTTATTTTGTAATGGATTTTCTTTGTATTTGTAACGCACTGATGGATTTTTTATATTATATTTGTAATGTAATTTTTTTTATTTGTAATCATTAGTAAAATGGGAAAATGAGGAAACGGGGAAACGGAAAAAAATGGGAGAAACGGGGGAAATGGGGGAAATGGGGAACTGGGGTTAGGGATGGGGGTACCTCCCCCCAAAATCCCCCAACCCCATTTTCCCCCAAATGGGGAAATGGGGGGGATGGGGGTGGGTCTAGGAAGTGGGGATGGGGATTGGGGGACCTATATCCACCTTCATTCCCCAAATGTGCATCCCTAGTAACATATAAGTTATAATATCCATAAGAACAGTATTGGGCCGGAAGAGGATCTAAGATGAGGCCCAACAAAATTACCTATAATAAGATGGAGCCCAGTGAAGATAAATTATAATAAAACGACGTCATATTTGGCATGCCTTGACGCCTTGTGTTGTGACTTGTGACTTGTGAGCTGTGACTAGTAAAAGATAGAGCAAAGCGTCATATTAATTCCCGTTAATAATTCAAAATAATTGTGACACTACGCGACGCACCAAGATATGACCGTTGCCTCAACGGTTCAAAAATCCAAATTTGAAAAAGTGGGTCCTTCTTCTTTGTGCAAACTTACCGTTGAACAGCATTCGGTACACAGCCAAATCTCACTTTCTTCAACCAAGATAACTCCAAGAATCTGATAACTGAAAATCCCACTCTCATTCGAGCTTCTCAATTACTTGAATATCTTGTTTGATTGCGTTTTCTTTATCTTTCTTGAATTTTTTTTATTGAAAATTCAACCCAAACAATTCTGGGTTTTTCATTCTTTTTTTTTATTATTTGCTTCTTGGGTGATTCTTGGGTTCTTAGAAAACAATGGCGACGTTAGCACCTGGAATTCTGGTGAAGCTACTCAATGGAATGAACACAGGAGTCAAACCCACAAGCGAGCATCGCAACTCGCTTCTTCAAGTGACAGATATCGTTCCAGCTGAGCTTGATGAGAAGAATCTTTGGCCTAAACATGGATTCTACATCAAAGTTTCTGATTCTTCACACTCCATTTATGTTAGTCTTCCTTCTGAACACAATGATTTTGTTTTGAGCAACAAAATGCAGCTGGGTCAATTCATTTATGTCGATAGATTGGAGCCAGGGTCTCCGGTTCCTGTTGTCAAGGGCGCGAAGCCTATTCCTGGAAGACACCCGTTAATGGGTACACCAGAACCAATAATGGGTCTAAGAGAAAAAGGAGAGAAAACTGAGCAGAAACTTAATTCAAAGGTTTCAAGTCATAGAAGAGGTTCTTGGGGACAAAATGGAGCAGATGGGGTCTCATCTCCTTTGATTTTGAAGCCGGTTCCTTTGGATTTTGATCAATGTACACCTGTGAAAGAGCGGTTCAGTTCGGTGAGAATCATGTCACCGATGATAAGAGGGAAGGCGGCGAAGGATGGTAGTGTGAGTTCTGGTGTTAGGTGTTCTTATGGTGGAGGGCTTTTGGCTAAAATGGTGGATTCAAAAGGAGAAAGCCCTGCATTGCTAAGAAAAAGCTGTGCTGTACCTTCTTCTGCTTCCAAGTTTCCGAGAAGCAAGAGCGTTTGCGAACGGGAGCCAAGAATCCCAATTAGTCCCTTCAACTCATCTGTAGGTACATTTTCCTCTTCGCCATTTGAATTTTTCCATGTATAGTTGTAAAATTGTAACTCCTGATTGTCCTTAAACTTTGTAGTAATGAAGTTTTTTTAATTCAATGTTGATTGTTGAGATTGATAGAACAATTTGTTTTCTTTTGTAGGAAAAGAAAAGCTCTACTCCACCACCAAGTTTAAGGAATGCAAGAGTTATAGCTTCACTGAATATGGGAGGAGATTCAGAAAACTCAAGCTCAAGAGTGACTTCACAATCACAATCTCAGTCTGGTAATTTAGCCCCAGATAGCAGTACTAGTCTGTATATGAATTTACCAGGAAAGCTAAGCATACTTGGCAAGGTGAATATAGATTTTGGCCTTGTGCATTCTTGTCTCTGTGTAGATAATTTTGCTAATATTGTACTGAAACAGGAAGCTGTGCAGCAGAGAGAAACAGCTCAGAAAATTGCCCTTCAAGCACTAAGAGACGCTTCAGCTACAGAAACTTTAGTTCGGTCTCTCAAGTACGAAATATGTTCTTAAATTTTCAATTTTGCATTGAGATATGAAAATTGTAGAGGCTTGCTAAGCTCAATGATATGACGTCTTGTTGTTGTAGGATGTTTTCGAACCTGACCAAATCAGCGAAAGCAGATGCTCCAGCAGCCTGCTTTGAGAAATATTTGGAGTTCCATCAACAGATTTTACAAGCAGTGACTGAAATGGTGTCCATTCAAGCAGCTACTTCAGCTTCAGAAATGGCCCAAAACCCGAAAGAAGAAGAGTCATCATCAATCTTACACGAAATTGTACACAATTCAATGGATCAATGCCGGAGCTCGGAGCTGAATTCTTCAAAAAGGCGATCAGCACTGTACAAATCAGTTGCAGCCTTTCCTGGAAAAGTAGAACAGAAGACAAACTTCGAAAGGCTCCTGAGATCAAGCACTAGTAGTAGTAACACGAAGGCTACAAGTTGGGAGAGAAAATGTCCATCAACCCCACTTGGAAAACTGAATCTTGAAGCTATTTCAGAGAACGATGAAAACAAGAAACCACCAGTAGTAGCTTGCAGCTTAAGCAACAACACAATCAAGTTGGGTAAGCAGATTGAAACTGAAACCGGGTATTGGTTTATGGAATTCCTCGAAAAAGCTTTGGAAACCGGTATGAAGAAATCGAAAGGAACAGCAGATATGGATATCAAGAAAGTTCCTCAGTCTCTTATACTCAAAGTTATTAACTGGGTTGAAGTAGAACAGTGTGACAGCAATAAGAGGCAGGTTCATCCAAAAGCAGCACAAATAGCCAGGAAGCTGAGAATTAAAATGAAGAACCCTTGAGACTGGATTGAAAACAGAGCTTTTATCACATTGTGTTTGATAATATTAACTCAAGAAGAATTCTTTTCTGGCTTGGTTTCTGTTCAGTGGTTTTGTTTGGAGATTGTGTGATTTGTTGATTAGCTTAAATGTGCCATGTAAAGCTCATTTATATGAAGAATTATTCAGATTATTTTCCACATGTCACTTGATTCTCTCTCTACATATTACATGAAGAATTACATGGAAAAAAAATCTTAAAAAAAATATGAAAATTAAAGCAGTCAATTACTTCATCATATGTATACTGATTACTAATGGAGCTTTTAAAAGACACAATGTTCACCTTACAAGTTCCAAGTTTTTTGTTTTTTTTTGTTTTTGAACTATCATGTAAGTAGTTGCTAATTTTATGTTGATAAGCTGATTAATTTCTCTTAAAAGTATCATGAAAATATAACTTGTAAATGAAGATTGTGGATACAAACTCTGCTTGAAAGTTGGAAGTAACAGTTCTGAATTCTTGTACATTTATCATTAAAGAAAAAAAAACTACAAAATTGAATTTATGATTTACATTGTTTAACTTTTACATGAAACAAGAAAACATCAAAATTTATTATACAACACTTAGCATTTCTCCCAAGAAAATATCAATATACATAAGCATATGTACACCTAGCTACTTGACTTTATAACATACACATTGAAGTTCATGTGGTTTTGTCACCAACTTTGTGTGAATATTTTAAATCCGTTGAGACCAAAACCAGAAGCAATCCTGAGTTGGGTACGTTATAGAACTTCTGCCATTGACATGCATGTCCATTTTTCTTGCTCTCTTGTTATGATTGTAGCCAATTTAATTTAAGAATTGTGACAAAAGATAATCAAAGCAAAAAGAGAAAAAGAAAACTAAAATTGTAAAAAAAAATGTTTGGATTAATAAAGAATTAATTATAAAATCCATAATGTAGAATTTAGCATATAGAAATAAAAAACAAAAACAAAACTTGAAATCCTATACATACACCATGATTTCATATTAAGCAGTGTATAGGTGAATAATATAAGAAATCTTTTAGCCTTCCTAAGTCAAGACACTGATTATTATTTTGAAAGATAGCGCAATCATGATGTAGTTCTTGAATATTAAAAAAAGAAAACAAAAACAAACAAAAAATCATGAAAAGAAGAAAGAATTTATATATACCTGCATTGGTCCTCCATTGTAGAAGGATAAAATTTTTTATCTTTGTTGTTCTTTATCGTTGTAAACAATAAGAACCAAATTGCTAAAGAAAATTTTCCAAAGTTATATCTCTCATTCACTTAGTTTTCCAGAACAATGATTTACAACCATTAAAATTTTACCAGTTTCATGAGTTTGAGTGCTAGCTTGACAAATGACAAACCTTTCTATAAAGAAATTTCCATAAACATACACAAGATAATTATAGAATACCATATTTTTCAAAATTTATAATAATTATTACATCAAAAATTTCAGTACTCACCAAGTTGATGCTTTAATTCAGATCAAGAAGCGTGCAACAAGGTGATAAATTATCAAAAGACAGGTTTAATAACACTGGAAAAGAAATCTTGTAGTCAATTTAAATCTTTTAATTATTCAAGAAAGAATTTGCATGGCTATCTTCCTAAATGGTCAATACACCGATCATTATTGTGATCAAAGAGAGCTCATGCAAGATGTAGTGCTTGAATATTAAAAAAAAAAGTTGAGAAGAAGAAAGGATTGATACGTGCATTATTGGTCCACCATTGTTGTAGATGAATTAGTCCTCGTATGAGTAAATATAATTGTCTGATGATCATAAGAGGGCAAGATCGACACAGCATTCTTTTTTCAAAGAAGCATATTATCATCTGACCCTCTCTCTCTCTCTCGGAATCATAACCTAGAACACCACAATCAACAACAACAATAAAAGATAACAATTGAGCACTTCAAGTACCTTCTCTAAGGCTTTTATAAGCAACGGTTTGGTCGGTGGGAGAAGAGATTTCTTATTTCTTAAAAACTAATACTAATTGCATGCTTAATCAGGGTTAGTCAGTCTAATTTCACCCTAATATAAGTTTTGGGCCAAATGTGATTGATAAATGTGGCCCAATAGATGTCGTTGTGGGCTACGTTTTGCCCACTTTGGTTTTATGCAACCCTTATCAAGATAGTCTCGGTCGGTTCCAATTTCCTCACCCTTATATATGTTGTACGCTGAACTAAAATATATTCTGTTTTGGGGTCAATGCTGAATTGAAGGATATATAAATATATATATATATATATATTATTTTTGAAATATTACAATAATTCAAGTTTTAGAATGATACATCACTCGAACCCAAAATCTTTTAATTTGGGTGTGAAGGTCATACCACTGGAACAACCTCATATGGTCATTAATCGAAGGATTGAAAGTATTAAGTGTATTTGACTTAGATTTGGACTGCCCCAGCCCCGCCCTCGTTTGGATATTTTAGATACATTTAAGTATTTAACTGATATCAAGCTTCTGTTTGCTTCAACCTTGTGTGTTACATTTCTGGTGGCGTGACTTTTCGATTGTCAAAGAAATATAGTATTTTCTAAGATTTTTATTCTCTTAATGAACCAGTACTTTACTATTATTATGAAGAACCTCAACAGAAATTGAAGTAAAAATACAAAGATTACAAGGTGACACATGCAAAGTTGTACATTCACAATTACATCCATTACAAGCAATTAGTTTTCCCATCTATCATTTATGATTGGATGCCTGAAAATTTTCCAAATTTCATACTTTCGCTAATTTTATGTTGAATTTTGAGGACTCAAATTAAGTTGATTTCTAGTCAAGTGTCATGAAAATATATAACTTTTAAAAGAAGATTGAAGATACGTACTATGCTTGGAAAGTTGGAAGCAACGGTTCTGATTTCTTGTACATCATATCATTAAAGAAAAAAAAACTACAAAATTGAAATTATAGTTTACATTGTTTTAACTTGTACATTCACAGGCCATGGAAGCAAGAAAACAACAAAATTTATTACATAACAACTCGCATTTCTTCCAAAAAATATCGATACATAATGATAATACATAAGCATATATACACCTACTTGACAATCTGTGTGAATATTTTTAAATCCGTTGAGACCAAACGGAGAAGCAATCTTGAGTCGGTTATGTAATAGGGACTTCTGCCATTGACATGCCCATATTTTTTGCTCTCTTATCATGATTTTAGCCGGTTTAATTTAAGGTTCGATACAAAAGGTAATCAAAACAAAAAGAGAAAAAGAAAAAGAAAAGAAAACTTTAAATTTTTCTTTATTTAATGATGATCGGAATCGATAAGTGCATCGGAATATCCCAATTAAACAACATTACTTCTTTGACACCCTCGTCATTTATCTCACCCCAACATATTATTAAAATAATTAAAAAAGAGTCAACATAAGATATAAAAAACAAATCAACAAAACCTAAAGGAAGAAAATGCTATATCTTTATTTGCTTTTATTTTGATAATAACTGGTTTAATTAGTGCTCTTATATATGAAGCTGTTTTTTTTTTTATAAAACTTTTTGTTTTTTGAATAAATATTTATAAAAATTTTAGAAAGTCCAATTGGTGATTAAAAATTTGTTGACGAATTGTAGTTTTTTTTTTTTGAAAGAATCGTAGTTTTTTTTTAACATCATAATATCTAAAGAAACTTAGTATATGTTAATAAATAATGTCACCACATAATCTTATTGAATTTACAACAGTTATATAAAAACCATTGTAAAACAAACAAACATTTACATATAAATGAAAATTTAGTTAAAAAACTAAAAGAAATTGCAAAAAAAATAATAATAATAATGTTTGTATTGCTAAAGAATTAATTACAAATTCCCCATAATGTAAAATTTAGCATAGATAAATCAAGAACTTGAAATCTTTTTTTTTTAAGGAAATTAAAAACTTGAAATAGTGTACATATACACAAGATGATTTCATATTTAGTAGTGTATGTAATTTCCAAATAGACGAATAACAAAAGAAAAGAAATCTTTTAGTCAGTTGAAATCTTATAGCAGTCATTCAAGAAGAATCTGCATGGCTGCCTTCCCAAATCAATACACCGATCATTATTTTGAAATAAAGTGCATGCAAGATGTAGTTCTTGAATGTTAAATAAAAAAACAAAAAATAAATAAAACTTTAAAAAGAAGAAAGAATTGATACCTGCGTTGGTCCGCCATTGTTGTAGAAGAATTAGTCGTAGAACTTGTCTGATGATCATTATTTAAAAAGAGGGCAAGATCGATTGCAATCTATTTCATAGAAGCATATTATCATCTGGTCCTCTCTCTCTCGGAATCATAACCACAGAACACCACAAATTAACAGAAAATAATGATAATAATAACTATTGAGCTCTCAAGTTCCCTGATCTCTAAAAGGCTTTTATAAGCATCGGGTAGGTCGGTAGGATAGGAGATTTCTTAATTGCATGCTTAATTGCCCCTAATATAATTTTTAGGCCAAAACAGAAAAATAAATGTAGCCCAATTGTAGTCGTTGTGGGCTGCGTTTTGATCTAAAATGGGGAACTAACTAAATAAACCCCACTTTGGTGCTTGTACTCTATTTCTTTTCGGCCATAATAAAGGAAACTAGAGGGGATGTATTCAATTAAGATTTGGCTTAATTGCATAAACATCCCCTAATTTTAGATTAAATTGCACTCATATGCAACATTTTTATTTATTGCACAAACATCTCCTGTAAGATGTTGACTTTTTGTTGATCAAAAGGGAATGACGAAAATACCCTTATATGAAATTATCAATTACCCCTTGAGATTTGCCCTTAAATAAACTGGTCCCTCTATTCTCTTTAATAGCATGTCAACCCCTGAAAACCTTTGATCTCTAATAAAAAAATTAAATGCATTATTAGGAATTGAACCAACAACCTTAGTCAAGAGCTCCAACAATTGAGCTACTCAAGCTTATTGATATAGAATTATTGATTTAAATATATATATATATATATATATCTAGTTATATAATATATATATATATAACTATATATATATATATATATAACTATTTTAAGTCTTAATTGTACAAAATAATTTAAATATGTTTCTTTCCATAATTTATAAACTCACATTTAATACTAATATATAAAAACATATTAATGAAAATGAAAAAGAAAATAAGAAAACAAAAGGAAAAAAATCATTTTAAATTTGTTAAAATTATGAAAAGAAATAGCACAAAATAATTTAAATCTATTTATATAATTTAAAATGAAATCATATATATATATATATATATATATAATATTTTAAATAAATTCATATTTAATAATAATAATATATAAAAACAGATTAATGAAAATGAAAAAGAAAATAAGAAAACAAAAGGAAAAAAATCATTTTAAATCTGTTAAAACTATGAAAAGAAACAGATTTAAATTATTTTGTGCTATTAAGTCATAAAAATAATTTAAATCTATTTATATTATTTAAAATGAACTCATATATACATATATATATATATATATATAATGTTTTAAATAGATTCATATTTAATAATAATAATATATAAAAACTGATTTATGAAAAAGAAAAAGAAAATAAGAAAACAAAAGGAAAATAATTATTTTAAATCTGTTAAAATTATGGAAAGAAATATATTTAAATTATTTTGTGTAATTAAGCCTTAAAATATAATTATATAACTATATATATATATATATATATATATATATACACTTAAATCAACAATTCTATATCATTAAGCTTGTGTAGCTCAGCTGGCTTGAGCTCTTAGTTTAGGTTGTTGGTTCAATCCCTATTAAAAGCATTTAACTTTTTAATTAGAGGTCAAATGTTTTCAGGGGTTGATTTGCTATTATAGAGAATAGAGGGTTTAGTTTATTTATAGGCAAAGCTCAGGGGGTAATTGAAAATTTCATATAAGGGTATTTTCGTCATTCCCTTTTGGTCAACAAAAAGTCAACATCTTACAGGGGATGTTTGTGCAATAAATGGAAAGGTTGCATATGAGTGCAATTTCATCCAAACTTAGGGAATGTTTGTGCAATTAAGCCTTAAGATTTTAAACGACTTTTAATGACTTTTATGGACTAAAAAAGTTTAGGTGTATTCAATGTAAAGTTTTAAAGACTCTATAAAAGTCATGGGGTATTCAATACAGACTTTTATAGACTTTTAAAAAGTCATTAAAAGTCATGTGGTATTCAATCAAGACTTTTTAACAGTCTATGAAAGTTATGAGGTATTCAAAATCTTAATGGCTTTTAATGACTTTTAAATATCAATGACTTTTAGTTATAACAAATCTCACAATTTGTCTTTCATTCCTACCAAAAACTTTGAATGACTTTTGTTTTAAAAAATAAAAAGAATTTCACTTCAGAAGAAAAACATAAAACTCTTTGAAAAACATTAATCATCAAATATATGTTATATTTTCAAATAAAAAAACACATATTCTTAACAAATTTTACAAATAAAATAAAATGAATAAACATTATAAAAAAATACAAACATTAACGATCTATAACAAAAAAAAAATTAACTAAAAAATAATATACAACAACTCTTCATAGGCTATACAATTAAGGACGAGAGATTTTTTTTTTACCTCTATTTTCAAAGCAACTAAACAATAACGAAACAAATCAAACGAACTTCATTTACGTTAATTAAAAATAATAAAAGACAAAAACCACTACTCAATCATGTCAATATGCTATATTCAAAGTCGTGTATAATCGTGACTCTATATAGTTATGATCAATATCAAACCATCCATTTTTAGTCGTGCATCTTATTCAACAACCATATGCGATTTTTATGTTTTATCTTCAGTAACTTGAATTAATTTTAGGTAGATTTTTTATACCCATTGACATACTTTCGTAGAGACCTATAAACGTTAATATTATTATCAATTTGCTACATGTATTCTAAAAGAAAATTTATAATATTTTGGTTAATTATAAAAAAAATTGGTGCATAATATCTTTATAATGCAAAATATAATAAAATTACAAATAACAAGTAAGAATCACATATATAGGTAAGAATGTTTTTATCAAGTTTAATTAACAATGATTTTTTTATTCTTTTTAAAAAATATATTTTTATTGATATGAGAAATCTATATAATTTTGCTAAAACAAAGTATATATCATATTTAAAAATCAATAAATGTTTATAAATGTCTATAAAAGTCTCTGAAAGTCATTTGAAATAAAAGTTTATGAAAGTCATTTAAAATAAAAGTCTATGAAAGTTTTTCATAATTCTGTAAAGTCCATAAAATCTGCAAAAGTCATCCACTTAAAAAAGTCTTTAAAAGTCTTTAAAAGTCTTTTGAAATCCTAATCGAATACACCCTCGTAAGGCTCTGTCCTATAAACGTTTTTCGTTGACTGTTTTTCCAAATGAAAAATGAAAATGAAAACAGTGTTTCTGGTTTCAGTTTCGAAATCCAAAAACGCATCTGGTAGTATATACTGAAAATTGTATTCTGAAAATGAAAACGGAAAAAAACGTGTCTGGTAGGTTAACCGAAAAATATCAAAAATTGTATAATTTTTCTATTATTTTTTATATTGTAATTTTTTAATTTGAATAAAAGATAGGTCAATAATTCATTCCAAATAATTATCCAATAACTCATAATAACCGGATAAAATCTCTTTGATTAATTATTGTGATTTTAAATTTAAAATAATTTCAAAATCCAAGATTTTTATGTTAATATATATATATATATATGTTAATAAACTCTTTGTAATCTGAAACAAAAACAAAAATAAAACCTTTTAAAAGAAAAAAAAAAGCAAATATATATATATATATAGGAGCCGATCTGCTCTTGGAGAAGCATATCAGCAACACTAAGAAGAAAAGAAGATGAAGAGAAGAAGAAGAGAAGAAGAAGGAAAAGATGAAGAGAAGAAGAAGAGAAGAAGAAGGAAAAGATGAAGAGAAGAAGATGAGAAGAAGAGATGAAGAAAGAGATTGATGACAAAGACAGTATGGAAAAGAGGAAAAGAAAAAAAAAACAGTAAAAAAAATTTCAAAAAAAAAACAAAACAAAAAACAAAAACGAAAACGAAAACAAATATTTTGTGTTTTCAAATATTTCATTGTTAACACTGGTTTTGTTTTTCATTTTGTTTTTTCATTTTTAAAAAATAAAATGAAAAACGGTTAACGAACACGAATTCGAAATCATTTTTGAAAAACAAAAACGAAAACGAAAATGGATCAGCTGCAGGACGGGACCTAAATTAGAAAACTTAAACTTGCCTTGTTATTATATTTATTAAGGAAACTAAATTAGAGGTTGGCATACTTATATTTATCAATTGACTAAACTTGAAAGATTGCATGCTATCGTATTCTCAACCATGTTCCGCAACAAAAAAATGATTATGTTGTGGTCTCTTTATACTTTTCTTCATGGAGCAATTCATTGAAGATGCCCCCAGAAAGGCTGAAAAAATTAAAGAAGATCTAGTTATGGTAACATTTAATTTGTTCAATTATAATAGATTGTGATAAAATTTAACATTTGCGTAATTCCCTGAGATGTTGTCTTTGGTTAAATTGTATTGCTTTTCAGTTTGGAAAGCGGTGATTCCAATTCAGACCTGAAGAGGCCTCTGGTTTAAGAGTGAAAATCCGAAATTTGCTCAAGGAAGAATTCGAATTGGCAAAAGAGGGCTGTTGTCTTTCAGAATCTCCTTGGTCTTCAGGTCAAACTCAAGCCTGAATCTAGTGCAATCATTACACGTGTTATTCAGTAGGTTTGGTGTACAATACATGTATAGCTCTCTAGTTGATTCAAGTAATTTGCTTTTCACCATCCTATTTGACGATTTAATGGAAAATTAAACGTGTAAAATTTTTGGGCAAACTGGTCCAAATGCTATCTTGACGAATTGTAACATCATAGCCGTTTCATAACTGACCGGTTATGGCAAGATAGAAGCACCCTTTTTAATTACTTCACCGGATTTATAGGAGGTGAAGAATAATTCTGATTACTAGTGAATAGTGATGGTGGTTTTATAATAATATAAAAGTTCTATCTTTTTTTATTCTTACTTCAGCATATGTAAGTAGTTAGTTTACAGTTGAATGGAATTTTTATGAACCGCCTTTGTGAAGAAATATGCAGGCAGAACCAATCATATGTTGGTGTGAATGGTTCGGCACTCTCATCCTTTAAGCAAGGTCGTGAGTTCAACCCCCCTTGTGAACAGAGCTGCACATATTGGGAGGACTTTACCTCTTAGTGGGCTGACCCGGTGCGACTGTGCGAGTCCGGATTAATCGGGGTGTGGATAGGGCCGATTGCACCGTATGGTGGATCAGTCCCCCCCGAAAACCGGATGGTGTAAACCAAAAAAAAATATATATATATATATATATATATATATATATATATATATATGCAGGCAGAATAAAGAAAGCAAATTCTTATGTGAACTGGACCCAAAGTTTACCTTCGTTATTATATTTGTCTCTCCTTAGCTTGTTTATTATATTATTACTATTTTTATGAAGAACCTCAACGGAAATTGAAGTAAATATTTAAAGATTACAAGGTGACACATGCAAAATTGTAAATTCACAACTACATCGATTACAAGCAATTAGTTTTTCCCTCTCTTATTTATTGGATGCCTGAAATTTTTTCCATATTTCATACTTTGCTAATTTTATGTTGAATTTGGAGGAATCAGATTTAGTTGATTTCTCATAAAGTGTCATGAAAATATAACTTTTAAATAAAGATGGAAGATACAGTTCTGATTTCTTGTACATCGTTGAAGAGAAAAAAAAACTATAAAATTGAAATTACGGTTTACATTGTTTAACTTGTACATTCACAAGCTACGGAAGTAAGAAAACAACAAAAATTATTACAACACTTGGCATTTTATCCCCGAATATATCAGTACATAATGATACTACACCTACTTGACGACCAACTTTGTGTGAATATTCTTACATTCGCCGAGACCAAAACGAGAAGCAATCCTGCGTCGGGTATGTAATAGTGACTTCTGCCATTAACATACCCATGTTTCTTGCTCTCTTATCATGATTTTAGCCAATTTATTTTAAGATTCGTGACAAAAAGGCAATCAAAACATGGAGGAAAAAATACTTTGATTATTTTTATTTGTCGATGATCGGAATCAGTAGGTGCACCGGGATATCCCAACTAAACTGGCACCTCCTTGGCACCCTCATCATTTATCCCATCCCAACATATTATTACTGAGTAAAATAGAGTCAACACAAGAAATAAAAAACAAATCAACAAAACATAAGGCCCCGTCTTGCAGCTGTTTTTCAGTTCGTTTTCGTTTTTGTTTTCCAAAAATGATTTCGAATTCGCGTTCATTAACCGTTTTTCATTTTATTTTCATAAAACAAAATGAAAAATGAAAAATGAAAAACAAAACCAGTGTTAACAGTCAAATATTTGAAAAACACAAAATACTTGTTTTTGTTTTTCAAAATATTTAACAATAAATTCATTTTTTTCCTTTTTTTCCCTTCAAACGTGAGTTCTCCACTTCTTTATCACTTCTTTCTTCCTCATCTTCATCTTCTTTCTTCGTTCGTCGATCGCTGCCGACCAGCTCTGCATCACCGCTCGCCGCCACCGATGTGGTCTTCGTCTTCTCTCTCTCGCCGCCGATCTGCTCTTCAAATTGGAAGTTAGATTAATTGAAAACCATAACTTAGTAGTGGACCAGAGTCCACTTATTAGTTATCCACTCATCCATGGCTTCACCATCTAAACTTTGTTTGAATACCAGCTTTTCAATTTCCTTTCCTTCCACTTCCAGTGTAAAAGACCCATTCAAGCTTAAAATTTTCAACCTCCCATGGCTAGTGAACCTATTCCTTCAAAGGTTGTATGTACATTGTTCGATAGAAATCCTAAACGAATTGGTGTTTCAATGATTGATCTCAATTAACTTTGTTGGATATGTAATTGATGTTGAAAAGGGTGTGGTTAAAAATGGTTATTTTACAGGTAATGGTATTTCTCATGATGATTGCAGTGACGATGTGTGTATTAATGACACTCATGATACATGTTCTTCTTCAGGGAGTTTACTAGATAGGCGTTTTGTGATTGATGTTTTAAAATTTTGTAGCAATGAAAGTTGTCTTGAACTGGGAAGGATACCACGCTTTGATTATAAAGAGTGGAGTTAGTGTTAATCAGTTTTTAGGTACTAGTCTTGTTGATATGTTTGCTAAATGTGGAGATATGAGTTTACTGGTAGCACGTTTAACTTCAATTTAACTCCATATTTTGTTAACTTAACTCCAGTTTACTGAATTTCATGTGTAATGTTTTGATGACTCACTTTTATTCAAATTATATATAAACATATATATATATATATATGTATCTATCTATGTATGTGTGTGTATATATATATACATACAGTCCTTTTCCTGTCAGTGCGTACTGATAGAATTATATAAGGACATTGAATGTGAGCCGCTCATTTATAAAAGAATTTTGACAAGTGCATACATACCAAATCAAAATATGTAAAATGAGTGGCTCACATTCAATGTCCTTATATAATTCTATCAGTGCGCACTTATTTGAAAATTAGTGTATATACATATATATATATATATATGTATGTATTCGGTGAATCAATTTTCTTCTCTGATTCATTATTATATTTTTCTCTTTATTTTTACAAAAAAATTTAAATTATGAGTTATTTGATAATTATTTGGGATAAATTATTAACTCACTTTTATTCAAATTAAAAATTGCAATAAAAAAATATTAGAAAAATTATAATTTTTGATATTTTTCGGTTAATCTACCAGACGCACTTTTTACGTTTTTATTTTCATAATACAGTTTTCAGTATATGCTACCAGACCCGTTTTCAGATTTCGAAACTGAAACCAAAAACAATGTTTTCATTTTCATTTTTCTTTTCGAAAAACAACAAATAAAAAACGTCTACAGGATGGACCATAAAGGAAAAGTTGCTATTTATATAAATATATATATATATATATATATATCTTTATTTTCTTTTGTTTTGATAGTAACTAGTTTAAGTAGAGCTCTTATATAGTTATATATGAAGCTTTTTATTTATAAAACTTTTATTTTTTAATAAATATTTATAAAACTTTAAGAAAGTCCAATTGGTGATTAAAAAATTGTTGATGGATCGTAGTTAATTTTGTTTGTTCGTCATAATATCTAAAGAAACTTATTACATGTTAATAAATCACGTTACCACATAATCTTTATTGAATTTATAACAGCTATATATAATTCATTGTAAAAAATATACATTTACATATAAATGAAAATTTAGTTAAACAACTAAAAGAAATTGCAAAAAAAAAAAAAGTTTGGATTACCAAAGAAGTAATTTTAAAATCCATAATGTAAAATTTATCATAGAAAAATTAAAAGCTTGAAATGTTGTACATTCATATTAAGTAGTGTATGTAATTTCCAAATAGACGAATAATAAAAGAAAAAGAAATCTTATAGTGAATTGAAATCTTTTAGCAGTCATTCAAGAAAGAACCCTTCCAAAATCAAACACCGATCACTATTTTGAAAGAGAGGGCATGCAAAATGTATTTCTTGAATATTAAAAAGAAGTTGAGAAAAAGACTCGCTTGCATGCTGAGCATGAGTAGTGATAATAATTTTTAGTCGGTTGAAATTGAGAAAATCTTTTAGTCAATTGAAATGTTTTATACATTCAAGAAATTAAAGAACATGCATGGCATGATGATGCAATTAAGATGCATTTCTTGAATGTTAAAAAAAAGTTGAAAAGAAGAAAGAATTGATACCTGCATATATATGTTGGTCCGCCATTGTTGTAGATGAATTAGTCCTCGCTTGAGTAATATTTGTCTGATGATCATGTATCCTAGAGAGAAAAAGAGGGCAAGATCGATATAGCATTCTTTTTCAAAAAAAGAAAGGAAAATAAGCATATACTATCATCTGGCCACTCTCTTTCTCTCTCGGAATCATAACCATAGAACACCACAAGCAAAAATAAAAAATAACAATTGAGTTCTTCTCTAAGGCTTTTATAAGCAACGGGTAGGTCGGTGTAGGAGAAGAGATTTCTTAATCACTAATTACTAATTGCATGCTAAATCAGGGTAAGTTTGTCTAATTAGACCCTAATATAATTCTTGGCCCAAAAGTATAAAATGAATGTGGCCCAATTGATATTATTTTGGGCTGGGTTTTGATCTAAATAGTAGAGTTACGATATCTGTACCCTTTAAAAACTGTACGTACACCACAATTTAGTATTTTTTCTTTGAAAATCCAATATTACCCTTAAGTAAAATTACTTAAAGGACTAAATAATTTATAAGTACACAGCAATAATTATTAATTGGTTTTATATTAATCATTTATAAAAAGAAAAAGAAAGTTTCCTATTTATTATTTAATATGATAATAAAAACCTTCCTATTTTATCAAACCCTAACTTCTATTTTAAATACTAATTTCAATTTCTTTTAAGGAATACAAATTGATTGAGTTGACAAATAATTTACTGATATAATTGAGTGAAACAAATCAATACCAACAATAAACTTTCTTATGAACAATTGTTTTTTTAAAAAAAAAATTCTTAGGAACAGAAGAATTGAGATACACTTTTGTTAGGTGAGAGTCTCTTTTTACATATGACCCTTCTTCTTGGTAATTGATGTTTTCTATTAATGGATTTTAAGTTTAAAAAAAAATTAAAAAATTAAAAACTAAAAGAGCTAAAGCAACATATATACATGTTACTGTTACAGCAAGTAGTTTTTCAATTCGGTGGAATTGGAGAATTTTGAGCTTAAAAAATATTAAAAAACTATAACAAAAAAAAGTTTTAATGCAATGAAAAGAAATTTTTCCAGACAATTTTTTAGTGACATCTAATGTTATTTATTTGAATAAAAAGATATAAAATAATAAATTTTAAATAAATATAATTATATAATAAAATAGTTGGGTGTGCTTATAAAAATATAATACAAGAAAATTAAAGAAAAGGTATTTTTACCATTAAGGGGGATTTATTTACGAACCAGAGATTTTTAAAATATTTTAGGGTTGTATATACGAAAGGGATCTACATACAGTTTTTGAGGGGTGTTAATATCACGACTCAAATAGTAAATAGGGAACTAACTAAATAAACCCCACTTCAGTTAACGAAATAATGTGAAATATGAGGTGTAGTTTATATATTAATATATAATCCATCTAAATTGCTATTATAATTAATTTCATTAAAGTTCCTATTTTTGGTAAAAAAATCACATATCTAAACAACTTTATAAAATTAGCAACGTCTTTTTTTCAAATACATAATTGAGTCCTTTGACCAAAAAACCTAACGATCAACTTTGACTATATATTTAAAAGTATAAATTTACCCTTTTTAATACAATATAATACAAGTCTAAAACATCAATTTTACCCTTAAAAGGTTTTTTTATTACACATTTACTTTTCAAAAAAAATTCAAATAATCTCTAGATTTTAGCATTAAAAACCTTTTAAAAAAGATTTTAACATTAAAATGATTATTTCAAAAATAAATAATATTTAAATTATTTATAAAATTAAATTAACACAATTTATTTATTTTTATTGTTTTCTGGAAGATACATAAAATTTATTAAGATCTTAAAAAAAACAACAAAAATTAATGGATAATCAAAAAATATTAAAAAAACTGTTACAATTTTAAAACATAAAAAAATTAATTAATAATAGAAAATTATTAAAAAAAGTTAATAGATATTTAAAAAATAAAATAAAAAAATAAAATAAAAAAACTTAAACGATGGATCTCCATCATTTTAGGCAGGATGGAGATCGACTGACTTAACGATGGATAATTATCGCCTCGGATCGACTGCATTTCGTTGGGATTGTTAATGCTATTTGATGGGAAAAAACTACTAAATCGACTGCATTTTAATGCTATTTGATGTTTAAAAAAAACTCATTTTGGAGTACCAATCTTAACAATCTTGGAGGTTATAAAGGGATGGTGAAGCTCTTGGATTCTGGAAACCGGTTCTGGGTAAAAAAGATGAAGAAGAGAGTGGCTTATTCAATTTTCTCTAGGATCTAGTTATCAAATGGATCCATTATAGTATCAAATGGATCTAGTTTCAACATGAAATCATTTATTATTCAAAACCAGACTAATATGAGACGATGAAGATGATCTCCATCGCCGCCTCTGCCTGAAACGAGTTCTCCATCGTTTCAGATTTTTTTTTTTTGATATAATTTCTTTTTTAAAATTATCAATTAACTGTTTTTTTAATATTTTTCTATTATCCATTAATTTTTTTTGGATTTTTAAGTTTTAAAATTGTAACTGTTTTTTAACATTTTTCTATTATCCATTAATTTTTTTTTAAGATCTTAATAGATTTTAGTTTTTGTGTATCTTTCAAAGGTGTTAGTTTAATTTTATAAACCATTTAAATATTATTCATTTTTGAAATAATAATTTTAATGTTAAAATCTTTTTTTAAAGGTTTTTAATGTTAAAATCTTAAAATTATTTAAATTTTTTTAAAAAGTAAATGTGTGATAACAAAACCTTTTAAGGTTAAAAACGACCTTTTAGGATTGTAGTATATATTAGCAAGAGCAAATTCGTACTTATATATATATAATCAAAGTTGACTTATTATGTTTTTTATCAAACGACTAAAGCAATGTATTTTAAAAAAAAAAATACTGAAGTAAAAATGGGCGTTTCCCCATTGGGCACATCCCCTATGGGGTATGGGTGGCAAAATTTGCTCTCAATTGGGTCTTTTTTTAAGGGGGAGGGGGGGACTAGGCCCCCATTTTATAAATGGGGGAGGCCATTTCCCCCTATATATATATATAATATTTTTATTTTTATTTATATCTAAAGTTTTAATAATTAAAAAAAACTAATATATTATAATATTAAAATGAGTTAATAGTTACTAGTAAGTACTTAGTATATAAGTATTAATCAAAGCCATAAATTTTTAATTTGATTTGTTTTGATTTTTATTATGTAATACTCGGTATTTATATTTATTTTGGATTTCTTTAAATCGATTATATATTTTAGAACGAATATTTTGATTACTTTTTGAATTAAATATTTTAACAAGGTCAAACTAGAGATTTCAATGGTCGGATTCCAAATTTTGAATTCCGATTTTCGGATTGAGAATTAAAAATTTAGAATTGAAAATGAAAAAAAATTAAAAAAATAGAGTCTAGGTTTAGATGTGGGGGAAGAGTTGATGAATAGGGGTGAGGTAGGGGGACCTTTCCCCGACCCATTGGGCCCCACGCTCATCTCTAGACTGAACTCTAGACTGAAATTGTTAATATAGTAAAAACATTTATATAAGTAACATTTTGTCAAAAGAAAAATAGATACTTTAATTAATTCCCCCTTACTGTTATAATTTATAAGTCAAATGTCACATCACTTGTTCTCTTTTGGAAGTGGGCCGTTTTTTTGGGAGGGATTTTCAACATGTCCAGCTCATGTTCGATATATTTTTTATTTTCTCAAACTTGAAGTTTTGTCATTGCATGTAGTGGTGCTTCTTCCCTGATTTCTCTTTTTGGCCGTAATAAAGGAAACTAAATTAGAAAACTTAAACTTGCCTTGTTATTATATCTATTAAGGAAACTAAATTAGAGGTTGGCGTACTTATATTTATCAATTGACTAAACTTGAAAGATTGCATTCCATCGCATTTTCAACCAGGTTCCCCAACAAAGGAATGATTATGATTATGGTTTCTTTGTACTTTTATTCATGGAGCGATTCGTTGAAGAGGCCCCAAAAAGGCTGAGAAAACAATATCTAGCTATGGTAACATTTGTTCAATTATAATAGATCTTGATAAAATTTAATATTTACGTAATTCCCAGAGTCAGAGATGTTGTCTTTGGTTAACTTGTATTGCTTTTCAGTTTGGAAAACAGTGGTTCATACCTGAAAAGGCATCTGGTTTGAGAGTGAAAATCCGAAATTTGCTCAAGGAAGAATTCGAATTGGCAAATGAGGGCTATTGTCTTACAGAATCTCCTTGGTCTTCAGGTCAGACTCAAGTTATTCAGTAGGTTTGGTGTACAATACATGTATAGCTCTATAGTTGATTCAAGTATTTTGCTTTTCACCATCCTATTTGACAATTTGATGGCATATTAAACGTGTAAAATGTGAACAACAATCAATTTGTAGAATGCACTACTTTATATTAAATTGAGTTAATTGAAATAAACTGGATCAACCCTTATATAGGTTGAAATCCTGACAACTATTAAGTGTGAACATTACTTAAAGATTTGTATGCTGTCTAACTAAACAGCCTAACATTATCAGTATACTTTATTGATTACACACAATGGCTGACTAGCAGACAATACTGACTCTACTAACTTAACAACTTGGTTTAGATTAAATCCTGCATAAAATTTTGGAAATCGATTCTATACGGGCTGCGTTGGTCCAAATGTTATCTTGATGAATTGTAACATCATAGCCGTTTCATAACTGGCTGGTTATGACAAGATATAAGCACCCTTTTTAATTACTCACCAAATGTATAGGAGGTGAAGGACAATACTGATTATTACTAGTGATGGTGATTTTACAAGACAATGTCCACCTTACAAGTCCCTTTTTTTTTAAAATCAACAGTACAAGTTGTATCGAGGCTGTTGCCTTTTTTTTTTCTTCAGCTCATGTAAGTAGTTTACAGCTGAATGGAAATTTTATGAACTGCCTTTGTGAAAGAAATATGCAGGCTGAAAAAAGAGTGCAAATTCTCATGTGAACGTACTGGACCCAAAGTTCACCTTCTTTATTATATTGTCTCTCTCTATCTTGTTTATTATATTATTTAATTTCCTCTTATTACTATTATTATTAAGAACCTCAACGAAATTTGAATGTAAAATTAAAAAGATTACAAGGTGACACATGCAAAATTGTACATACACAATTACATCGATTACAAGCAATTAGTTTTTCCCTCTCTTATTTATGATTGGTTGCTGTTGAATTTGGAGGAATCTGATTAAGCTGATTTCTCATTAAGTGTCACGAAAATATAACTTCTAAATGGAGATTGAAGATACGTACTCTGCTTGGAAAGTTGGAAGCAACAGTTCTGATTTCTTTTACATCATTAAAAAAAAAACTGCAAAATTGAAATTATGATTTACATCGTTTTAACTTGCACATTCACCAGGCCACGGAAGCAAGAAACAACAAAATTTATTACACATCACTTGGCATTTTCCCCATAAAATATCGATAGATAATGATAATACATGAGCATATGTAAACATGCTTGACGACCAACTTTGTATGAATATTTTTAAATCCGTTGAGACCAAAACGAGAAGCAATCCTAAGTAGGGTATATAATAGGGATTTTAGCCCATTTAATTTAAGATTCATGACAAAGGGTAATCAAAACAAAATGAGAAAAAAAAATTGTTGGTGATTGGAATCAGTAGATGCACCGGAACATCCCAGCTAAACTAGTACCTCCTTAACATCCTCATCATTTATCACATCCCAACATATTATTAAAATAAGTAAAAACAAATCAACAAAACATATAAGAAGAGTTTATATATATATATATATTATTTATTTATTTGCTTTTATTTTGATAATAACTAGTTTAAGTAGAGCTCTTATACATGAAGCTATTTATTTATAAAACTTTTTTTTGATAAATATTTATAAAACTTTTAGAAAGTCTAATTGGTGATTAAAAAACTGTTGATGAATTGTAGTTAATTTTGTTTGTTCATCATAATATCTTAAGAAACTTATTATATGTTAATAAAAAAAAGGATACCACATAATCTTATTGAATTTATAACATTTATATACAAATCATTGTAAAAAAAACATTTACATTTAAATGAAAATTTAGTTTAAAAATCTAAAAGAAATTGCAAAACATTAAAAAAAAATGTTTGTATTGCTAAAGAATTAATTACAAATTCCCCATAATGTAAAATTTAGCATAGATAAATCAAAATCTTGAAATCTTTTTTTTTTTACGGAAATTAAAAACTTGAACTCTTGTACATATATGTGATTTCCAAATCTTTTAGCTAGTCATTCAAGAAAGAAAGTACCCACATGTCTGCCTTCCCAAATCAATACACGGACCATTATTTTGAAAGAGAGCACATGCAAGATATAGTTCTTGAATGTTAAAAAGAAAAAAAAAAGTTGAATGAGAGAAAAATGATAATGTATCAATTAATATTCTTGGATCAATATGATCTCTTTTCTCTCATTCATCCAGGCTTCATGCCACAGGAAACGTTTTGAAAAAACCTGCAGCTAGACTCGCTTGCATCCAGAGCATGAGTAGTGATAATTTTTAGTCGGTTGAAATTGAGAAAATCTGTTGAAATTGAGAAAATCTTTTAGTCGGTTGAAATGTTTTAGACATTCAAGAAAGAACAAGAACATGCATGGCATGATGATGCAAGATGTGTGTTAAAAAAAAAAAGTTGAAACGAAGAAAGAATTGATACCTGCATATATATGTTGGTCCGCCATTGTTGTATAGATGAATTAGTCCTTGCATGAGTAATATTTGTCTGCTGATGATCATGTATCCGAGGGTGAAAAGAATGGCAAGATCGACACAGCATTCTTTTTCAGAGAAGCATATAATTATCATCTGGCCACTCTCTTCGCTCTCGGAATCATAACCACAGAACACCAGAACACAAAAATAATAATAACAATTGAGCTCTTCAAGTACCTTCTCCTCTAAGACTTTTATAAGCAACGGGTAGGTCGGTGTTGAAGAAGGGATTTCTTAATCACTATTCACTAACACTAAATTACTAATTGCATGCTCAATCAGGGTAAGTTTTTGTCTAATTTGCCTCTAATATAATTCTTGGGCCAAAAGTGAAAATTTAATGTGGCCCAATAGAAGTTGTTGTGGGCTTCGTTTTGAACTAAATAGGGAACTAAATAAATATACCCCACTTTGGTTTTATTTATGTAACCGATCCTAAAGAAACTTGGTGAAAGGTTAAAGAAATAATTATAACATACATAATGTATTCTTTAATATATAATTACAGTCTACTATAAAACCAGGATTTTTTTTTTCTATTATATACTTCAGAATTGATTAATTTATCAACTTTCAAAATTTTAAAAATTACGAGGACCGATGCCAAGTTTAAGTAAGAAATTAAGGCATATGTATCATGATTTTTTTTTTCTTCAAAAATTATATATCCGAAAAAGGAAAAGCTAAATACACTCACAAGGAGATCTCCTGAGTTCCTAGACTAACACATATCCTTATTTTTTTTTACTTTGGATGCAAAAATATCATCATAAATGTTTTCTTTACTTCAGTGCCGGTTCTAACTATTCCAAAATCTTTGGGCGAAATCTAAAAAATAGACTCCATACCAATAAAATCATCCTCACTTCATCCCAAAATAAAAATATTAACTAAAAAATCCATAATTTTTATGTCTCCAGTTGCCCTTTTTTTTGTCTTTGGTGGGTGGAGAAGAAATGAAGAATATATAGGTAATAGGTGATAGGAAAGTATGAAACTTTTAAAAAAATGGGTTTTGTACTAGAATAAACCAAATTGGGACAGTTTCTATTTTGTTTTTATTTTGTATTTTTTTTAAAAAAAATTTGATTTTTTTTTTACAACTTAACCCATAACAAAAACACACATTATATATTTGGGGCCTCCAAGCATGAGGGGCCCAGGGCCAGGCACCCCTCCTTGACCCACCCCAGGGCCGCCCCTGCTTTGCTTTCATGTTTATTACTGGATTGACATTCAATTCCATTTGAATGGAAGTGAGGGTATCAAACATGGATAATGACTGGGTGTTGAACGGTCAGCACCCAAAATACTAATCCAATGATGTGATTCAATTGAATTGTAACATATGTTCTTTTTTTTTCTTATATCCATTTCAAATAATTAAACCTCTCATCTTCACTCGTCTAAACATAGAAGCTGAACAATTAGACAAGTAGTCAAACTTATATGTATGCGTTACAATTCAATTTAGGCAATATCATTGGATCAATATTTTGAATGCTGATCGGTCAGCACCTAAGCATTATCCATCAAACACTGCTTTACTAGTAATTTGAGATGTGGTGTTTTTTTTTATAATAAATATTTATCACATGCGAATATGATTACTCAAACATAATAGATTATTGTAATCAAACAATATTGGACAGCGGTGAAACTTGAGATGTTAGTTGTTACTGCGGTTAGTGTTAATTCTTTTTTGTTTTTTGACAAAGTAACCATCATTAATTTTATCCACTAAAAAGAGAGGAAAAAAAACTTCAAAAAAGAAAAGAAAAGAAAAAAACAGATGATGTTGTAATTGGGCCGGGTCGGGTTGTTTTGATCCAATTGAGTAAACAGCTTTGTAACAGTGCCCAATTATGAGAGCAAAACTAAAAGGCTGTATTTAGAAACAGAGGATTGACTCCATTCTCGTTTGTATGCGGAAGAATTCAAACGCACCGTTTTAGATCGTCTTCTTGGCGCTTCTGGATCAGAGAAACCCCAAGGTACTCTCTCCTTCTCTCCAACTATCTATCTTTACGTATAACAAAACCCCAAGGATTTTGCTAAGCCAGGTGAAACTGTGGCCATTAATTTTATTTCATCATATGAATTTGTGCAATTAACACAAAAGAAAAACCCGCAAATTAACACAAATAATAGGGTTTGTGCAATTAACACAAAAGAAAATTAGGGTTTTTTTCAAAACCTTCTCAGCCTCTCTCATCTCTGCTCACCAGTCACTGCCTCTTTTCTCATCTCTCATCTCTCTGCTGTCATCGGCCATCGCATATAACCCTATCGTCGCCGTCTACACGGCACGTCTTCCGCCGCCGGTCGCCGCCATTAACTCATCACGTTCCCGTCATTGGCGAAGCTTCTCACGGTAAGTTCTTGATTGGTCGCAGTTTGTTGAAAACCCCTCACAAACTCTCTCCATTCGCCGAACAATTTATCTTCAATCGAAACATTTTTTTTTCTTTTTTTCAATTGGGTATATTTTTTAATTTGAGGGATAGGATAAATATTTTGTGAACCCCATTAGTCGAAAACTTAGAAGAAAGAAGATAGTATAAAGATGTAGATCCTGGATTATTGCTTTTGTCTTTCTCCTTTTTTTAGTCCTGATTTCTATATTTTGAACAGTTACCCGAGTTTTGTATAGTTTGTAAGATTATTATCTAGTTTCATTCGTTAGGTAGGATCTCTATGATATGTTCCTGGTTCGCAAAATTGGAATCTTCCATTTGATTGCTTGTATGCTTGAAAGAGTCAATAAATTTCTGTCGTTATTTTAATTATTGAGATAAGATATGCTGATGAAGTCTGGTTGAAACCTAGTTTTTTCGAATACTATCATAAGGTTGATGTTCTTGATAATTGTTCATTATTCTTACTGTAATAAAGTTATGTATTCAATTTGTGTAATTATTAATATTTTCTGTCACACTCATGAATCATCTGTATTGTGTGTAGGATAAGTGCAGGTATATAAGTAGCCACTGCAGTAATTAGCTTGTCTCTTTGCAACTCCAGTGCATTTTTAAATATCACATCAGACGCCTTAGCAAGTTTCTTCCTCTGTTTCTCTCTCTAAAGCCAGTCATGGATCTTCTTCGGAACTATGCAGACCAAGAAGATAACGGGTTAGATGAACCAGAAAAGCAGAATCCCCAGAATGAAAATTCCTCTGCAGCAGCATCCCCAGAATCATCACCACCACGCCTCCTCCCATCCAAATCTGCTGCACCTAAAGTCGATGATACTATGCTAGCTCTAACTGTTGCCCAAGCTCGCCAAACCCAATTTAGGCCGCTTGATCCTACCCAGCATGTTGTTGCCTTCAACCCCACCTATGACCAGCTTTGGGCCCCCATATATGGTCCAGCCCACCCCTATGCCAAGGATGGCATTGCCCAAGGCATGCGCAACCACAAGCTTGGTTTTGTTGAGGATGCATCGATTCAATCCTTTGTTTTTGATGAACAATATAACACTTTCCACAAGTATGGCTATGCTGCTGACCCATCTGGCAACAATTACATAGGTGATTTGGATACTCTGCAGAAAAATGAGGGCATGTCTGTGTATAACATACCACAGCACGAGCAGAAGAAACGGAAGTTGGAGAAAAAGAAGGAAACTGAGGAGAATGATGATGTGGGTGTTGATATGGATTCCGAAGAGGTTAATAATCCTGCAAGTGATACATGGTTGATGAAGAATCGAAAGAGCCCTTGGTCTGGTAAGAAGGAGGAAATGCAAACAGAGTTGACGGAAGAGCAAAAGAAATATGCAGAGGAGTATGCGAAGAAGAAAGAAGAGAAAGGTAATGCAGGTAATGACAAAGGGGAAGCTGTGGAGGATAAGACTACATTTCATGGCAAAGAAGAGACTGATTATCAAGGCCGATCCTGGATTGCACCTCCCAAGGATGCTAAAGCGGCAAATGATCATTGTTATATCCCGAAGAGGTTGGTTCATACTTGGAGTGGGCATACAAAGGGTGTTTCAGCAATTCGATTCTTCCCCAAATATGGGCATTTGATTCTCTCTGCAGGAATGGATTCTAAGGTGAAGATATGGGATGTTTTCAATTCAGGTAAGTGTATGAGGACCTACATGGGTCATTCAAAGGCTGTTCGTGATATTTCGTTTTGTAATGATGGAACCAAATTTCTGACTGCTGGGTATGATAAGAACATTAAGTATTGGGATACAGAAACTGGGCAGGTCATAAGGAGTTTCTCAACTGGGAAGATTCCATATGTAGTTAAACTTAATCCAGATGATGATAAGCAAAATATTTTGTTGGCGGGTATGAGTGATAAAAAGATTGTTCAATGGGATATGAATTCCAAAGAAATTACACAAGAGTATGACCAACATTTGGGGGCAGTGAATACAATTACATTTGTGGACAATAACAGAAGATTTGTAACTTCAAGTGATGACAAGTCTCTTCGTGTATGGGAATTTGGAATTCCTGTGGTGATAAAGTATATTAGTGAGCCTCACATGCATTCTATGCCATCAATTTCACTTCATCCGAATACCAACTGGCTTGCAGCACAGAGTTTGGACAATCAGATTCTTATTTATAGCACAAGGGAGAGATTCCAGCTGAATAAGAAGAAGAGGTTTGCTGGGCACATTGTGGCTGGGTACGCCTGCCAAGTAAATTTTTCGCCAGATGGACGGTTTGTCATGTCAGGAGATGGTGAGGGTAAGTGCTGGTTTTGGGACTGGAAGAGTTGCAAAGTTTTCAGGACCCTCAAATGTCATGAGGGGGTTTGCATTGGATCTGCGTGGCATCCGCTGGAGCAAAGTAAAGTAGCAACATGTGGCTGGGACGGCTTGATTAAGTACTGGTAAGTTGTTTCTCATGCCATGCTTCTTGTTCTCTTTGCACTCTTTCATGATGTATTTGTTTTGATCTGCTGATATGCATCAGTGCATGCCTTAACAAGTTTGTTCTTTGCCAAATGTATGCATTATGATACATAGTCAGTTCCTTTATTCTTTATAAACATTTAGTCAGTTCCTTTGTTCTTTATAAACATTAATTGGGAGGCAGCTGTAAACTGATAGATGTTTCTTTCTTCTTTTTCTAAGGGCTTTAGCCGGTCTTTTGGGCTTTGTGTATTCCTTTGCTGCTGGCCTTGGCAGTTTTTTAAGCCAGGGTTAGCTATCCTCCTCTTTTTTGTACATTCTTTTTGTCTAATGAAATGTTATTCAAACTCAGTTCCGAAGAGATTTTAGTTAGTGGTTCTTTTTCTTTTTCCTATTTATTCCTTAAGTTGTTAATCCTATTCCGTATAACTTGTTTTTTATTCAAATTCTCCCGCTCATCTTTTTTCTGAAGGAATCGGTGGACTGTTTGATGTTTGAATTTATACCATACGTTTATCCCACATTTGTAAACTTATTTGAATGTTAAACCTTTCATTCCGGATTCTGTTTGAGTGTATGCATTCCACTGATTCATCCTGACATTGACTGATGAAATTGTTTTTTTTGGTGTGCACTTATCGTATTCATTGTTTTCGCATGAAGCTAGCCAAAGAATAAGATCAGTAGCCTGGAAGAGATATTTTGCACCACACCAAATTTTTCTTAGGATTTACCTGCCTGTATTTTTTAATCTCTTTCAATAAAGGAGTAACCGTTCAGCATTTCTTGTTAGCACGATTCTGTATCTGAGCTTAAAATTATGGAATGAACGAGTCACCTTTCACCATTTAGAGTCCACTCCACTTTGGTAACCCCTATGCTTGAGTAACATCTTAAGAGAAGCTCTTAATGAAAGCATCATGTATACTGCCTGTTGGCTAACTAGAATGATATGTTTCCAGTTCCCCATTATAGACAACATTGCTTTAGCCAAGGTTGTGCTTTCAATCTTTGCTTCGAAGTTTCCTCCTAACCAGTTTCAATCCTCAGGAGGTTTTTGATACTGCATAACATAACGATGCTATGTTAAGTGACTTTCTTGTCTCTGTGTTGACAATACTTAGTTGACCATTTCTTGCAAACTTGTGTTATAACAAGTACTATTACATATAATTCTTACACTCATGTTTGAATCTTTCCATTTTCCATTTTCTTTTCATTCTGTGAATCAACTGTTTCTAATATATTCACATTGCATACTGTATGAAGGCTCAGATCCTTAACAAGGATTTGCTTAATTAACTGAATTGATCACATTAATGTTGTGTCCTCGATGTTACTTGATACCATTTTTGCAATGCATCCATTTGTGTTAGATTAAGTTATACTCGGAACACCTTGGCATACTGTATTTACTGGTTCTACCTCTGTGGAATGTCAAGTTATGAATCTGACCAAGACTATGGAAATCTTACTTTTCATATATCTGCCTTGCAGGGACTAGTTTTTTAATCAACTCCAGTCGTCATGGTGCCAGTCAGATTTCTGGTGAGACATATCGAGCTAGAAGACTAGAAGACTAGAGTCAAACTCATATACTCCTGGAAGTTACAGTGTAATATGGGTGCCCAGTTGAGAATTAAATCTGCATGTGGGTGAGGATCCTAAAATGTATCACATCGCTGTTGTTCCGTCCATTCCGGGCAAACGATTCAACTTTGTTAGTTCATTAAGTTGTTATTCATAGAGTTTTGGCAGTGAAATTGTACTTTGTAAAAATATTCTCTCGGACATCTGTAGATTACATGATTTTGTTAGGTCCAGTATGACTAGTTGCTCGAAACTCTGTCCCCATAACAAGCCAAGCCTTGTATGTACTATGTTCTAAATTATAATCAATTTTATTTATGATAAAAACCTGGAGAAAATATACATTGTTAATTAACGGAGGAAAAGAAAATAGAAGTTTTGATTCCTTTCCTGATGTTTGGAGATTCAAAGGATATATAAGTAGAGAAGTGAATGTTTTTTTTATAAAAAAAAGAAGGGAAATGTGTAATTTGTATGATTTAGCTTGTATGCAAAACCATATTATTGCGTGAGGATTGAAATCTAATAACTAAAATTAAAAAAAAAAAAGAAAAAAAAAAAAGGGAAATGTGTAATTTGTATGATTTAGCTTATATGCAAAACCATATTATTGCGTGAGGATTGAAATCTAATGACTAAAGTTTAAACATGTATACCTGTATAGACGTATAGTAGATACAATAGTACAATACTTGTTTTTCAAAGAAACGATATCGTATAAGTGGGAGTGAAACACCTAATAAAACGTGGTGGTTTTAGCGGCTGTTGTAAGTAAGATGATAATGGAAGTGGGCTGTGTGTGGATGAGGGTGGTGCGAGCCGGAGCCAACTCTGTGCTCCTTTTCAAACCCGCAACCGCAACGCTCTCTACATACGCAATCAGAAATTTCCATCATCATCGGCCTACTTTTTCGCCTTCTTTAAACACTCTCTCTCCCACTCGTCGGCCACTATCTACCACTGCTTGTTCGCCACCAAATCCTGCAACTCCAATCGATGATTGTTGCTCCGACGAGAATGTTTCTCCAGAGAAAGGTTCAAAGGTGCTTCTAAAGGGGATGACATACGCTGAGCTTGAAGTATGTATTATTGACTCCCTTTTTTTGTATTCATTTGTGTCTTGTTTTGTTTGGTGATTGATTGCAATTTAGATGATATATTGTTGTCGTTTTTATATTTATGAGAGCTTGTGTGATGTGTTTGCAGCAATGGGTTCAATCGCATGGATTCAGACCAGGTCAGGCTTTGATGTTGTGGAAACGCCTTTATGGGAATAACATCTGGGCTCAAACTATTGATGAAATGGAAGGTACTGTCATTTGGTCCATTGACCTTGAATTCTTGATTGAATGATTGTGATGTGAGTTTGTATTTGGTGGGTATTTAAGAACTGTACATTTTGTAGGTTTGAACAAGGATTTTAAGATAACGTTGAGTCAACATGCTGAATTCAAAGCATTGTCTTTGAAAGATATTCGAACGGCATCGGATGGAACTAGGAAGGTATAGGACATCTTCACAGTATTCATTAGTTTCAATTGTAGTAATTTTCTCTACACCAGTTGGTTTGACTTGTATGTTCTTCATATAAAATTTAAATCTTGCATTATATTGAGAATCTTCTCATTGATATCGAAACTCTCAGGAGGTTTCAGATTTTATTTAAGCTGGGTGATGGACTAGTGATAGAAACGGTTGTCATTCCATGCGATAGAGGCAGGACTACTGTGTGTGTTTCAAGTCAGGTTGGCTGTGCCATGAATTGTCAATTCTGCTACACTGGCAGGCAAGCATGAATTTTTCGTTCTTTTGAGCTTTGCAATCTGTACTATTCCTGTTTATTTTTTTTTTATTTTTTTTTCCATTTATTTAGTTCATTCTATGATGTCAATTTATATTACAGAATGGGTTTAACGAGACACCTTACTGCGGCTGAGATAGTAGAGCAGGCTGTATTTGCACGCCGTCTGCTTTCAAGTGAAGTTGGTTCCATTACAAATGTCGTATTCATGGTATGAGCACATTAAAGAAAAACTACGACACTTTACTAAAACTTTTCTTGTTGTGGGGTCAACTGGGGTGGCTATATTTTGTTCTGGGATCTGTATTATTCCATAATATAAACCCTTTTTATTTGCCTATTTTGGTTTGATGTGTCTAACAAATTGTGTGGTTGTTTTCTCTACTGAAACTGTGATGACAAAGATCAATTTTGTACTTCTGACATATATGTAGTTTGCAATAATCAATCGGCTTTAGATTATTATTTGTTCTCTCTTTCTTTTTTCTTTTCTTTTCTTTTTGTTATGGTTTTTAAAAGAAAATTTATTCATATTCCAAGCACATGCACATACACATGCACATGCGAATAACAAAAAATTGAAGACTAAACTTGACTGGAGTGTTCATGATTTTTCATCCTTTTTGCCACATCTTTTTTAGGATTTTGCAGCTATGAGATGAGCACCATTTTTAGATTATTTTTTGTCTGATTATGCTAGATATGGAGCTTTTAGATGTATATTCTACGTTGACTAAAGCATGGTTTTCAATAATTCTTATTTCCTGAATAACGATATATAGGGAATGGGAGAGCCACTTCACAATGTTGAGAACGTCATAAAAGCTGCCAACATTATGGTGCACGACCAGGGCCTTCACTTCAGTCCTCGCAAGGTCACTGTTTCTACAAGCGGGCTTGTCCCCCAGCTGAAACGTTTTCTCCATGAATCCAATTGTGCTTTAGCTGTTAGTTTGAATGCTACAACTGATGAGGTATTATACTTCCAGCCTTATTTTGATTGGCACAATGTGGACGTACTGTGTGACCGAGAGGGTTGACCTCTTTTTTTGATCACAATGCAGGTCAGAAACTGGATCATGCCAATTAATCGAAAGTACAAACTATGCTTTCTTCTTGAGACCCTTCGCGAGGAACTTCGATTCAAACATAATTACAAAGTTCTATTTGAATATGTGATGCTTGCTGGAATTAATGACAGGTTAGTTAAAACCCTTTTCCTTTTGCGTTTTCATAGTGGGAATAGGTTTGTTTGTGGCCCGCGTGTAAAACGAATGAGAAACCTGACTTGACCTTGTTCACAGCTTCGATGATGCAAAGAGGCTTATTGATCTTGTTCAGGGCATTCCCTGTAAGATAAATCTCATTTCATTCAATCCTCATAGTGGATCACAATTTAGACCAACCAGTGAAGAGAAGATGATTGAGTTTCGAAATATTTTAGCTGAGGGAGGGTGCAGTGTTTTCTTGCGGCTCAGTAGAGGTGATGATCAGATGGCTGCCTGTGGTCAGCTTGGCAAACCTGGTACAATACAGGCTCCCTTACTACGTGTTCCAGAGCAATTCCAAACGGCTTTAAGTGCATCAATTTAACTAGACTGGTGACAGCTTATGTCAAAAATGACACAAGTTTCTTCTGTGATTAGTTTTATAATTTGATTATGGTTATACTGTATTGTAACAGAAAAGAAAAAAAAAAGTGAAACTTCAGCCGAGCGTATCGCCAAATTTCTAGTCAGATGGCATATGTTTTCGGCATAGGTGAGTTGTTGCAAACAAAACTGTGCCTCGAAAGAAACTCTCATGTGACATAACATTATCATATTTTTTTTCTCCATAGACAACAACCATACGAATTGTGTTATAAGAAATTTCCATTAATTTGTTGTGATAGATAGGATATAAGATTATAATCCTCTTTTGGTACAGCTTGGCTGTTGAATGCCAAGGACAAAGAGATGTCCCTGTCTACTACTAAGCGAATTCTATTATTCCCTTATTTTCTCGCATGTGGCATACTTGGTCTGTTGGTCCCCAACAATTTTCGAATCATCGGAATTATTCTGTCTTCTATGCCTATTCCGCATTATCTGCAAAATGTCAACCACTTTAGATTAAAAACTACATTGTTTTTAATTTTATTAAAACGTGATCATGGGTATGTATTCTTTATCAGTCGTGGACTAGCACACGCACATTCAAGTTTTAGAAATGTCTTCGTGCGAAAATGGCACAATTGTGTTAAATCTAGAATTCTAGATGCCTTTCTCAGTTGACAACCTCTCATGCAAGCAAAAATGCCATAAATTATGCGCTGCGTTTCTTTGACCTCAATGGAATCGCTCATTTTTGTACACAGACCAAGCAAGCCACACCACAATTTTAAATTTTCACGCAAAGAAAATTACTGCAGAGAAGAGAAGAGTGTAAAGCAACAGCAAGAGAGCTTCAGGGATCTCCCCTCCTCACTTTTTTCCTCGATCTTTTTAAAATATGTGATTAGTTGTTAATAAAGTGTTAATCAAATCTTAACCATTCATTCATTACAATATTTCTGTTATGAGACCAAGTGAGCATAGGATAGAATCCAAATCTTTCCAAAATTGATGGGAAAGAAGAATCAAGAGCCTGACAGCTGTCAGCATAATATAATATTCCATCATTTCCTTTTGTTGTTTTTATAAAACACGCCACGTCTGGAACCGCAGTATAATTACTTGATTTTTGTTAGTTTCAGAAACCTTCACTATTCCTTTTTCGCTCGATGCCTTGAAACGTTTTTTTCGTTTTTTAAACTAAAAAAAAAGGGTTTTCATTTCGACCAATTTATTACGTTCGTTCACATCACATTTCCATTTCTACACTCCCTCCAAATTAATTAGAATTTACCACTACGAAACGCCCCGTCCATGATTGGAACGTGACTTTCACGCTCATAAGTTTGCGCGTGGATTAACCGTTCACCCTCTTTTGGCGGCATCACTTCACCACCACTTCTCCAGCATCGTTGTGTGTAACATAACACGGCGTATATAAACTCCTTTCCCTCTCTCATTTTTTTTACATTTTAACTAACTCTCTCTCTCTCTCTCTCTCTCTCAGTTCAAATTTCAAAACCCTAGCTCTTCAGAGTTGAAATCACTTTTTTATCAAAGTTTTTTTTTTTCTTCTTGAGAGTTCGTTTTTTCTATCTTCACACTCTGTTAATAGTTTGCTGAGAAAACAATGGGAGCTTCTATGAACGACGAGTCCTCGAGCTTCTACACTTGGCATGGACGCCGACTATCGAAGCACGTTCACGATAACGTCCACGGAAACATCTATCTGGACCCGGTAGTGGCTCCTATTCAACATTTTGTCATTTTCATGTATTTTTTTCATTTTACTTTTGCGTATCTTGCATTTGTCAATTTGTTTCTGTTTTTTTTTTTAATCCGTTTTCTGTGTTTCGGTTTTGTTGCTTGACTGAAATGTAGAACTGATTGACACCTGTTTTTGGACTCAAAAGAACTATTCATGAATTATTTGAATTTGAATTTGAACGGAGTGAAATATAATTCGATTTTTATTTGTTTCTGTTTTGAGTTCTAGTCATCTATATCATCGTTTTTGAACAAAATTGGTGATATAACCTAAAAATTTTGAAAGTGACAAAAATATCTAAAACAAAGTAATAGTTAAAAAAAACAGAGCATTATTGTTTATGCACTATACATGCTATATTAGTGCTTATTATTTTGATTAAATAGCCGGAATATGATAAAATCATCTCCTGTAAATTACTCTATTTAGCGTTTGTTACTAATTTGTTATTTATATTGCTTAATAATAATTGCTTGTTTTGGTTCTGGAAGTGCTGGTCGGTCATTTATTGGATTTGTAGTCACCGTGCCTTGTACTCGTTTTCAGATCTAAACTTAGACATTTGTTAATCATTGTTATAGAGTTGGTTTGATTTTTTATTGGAGATGTTGATAGATCCAAAATTGAACTTAATTTTGCCTTTTCTGTGAATGCAGCTGTCCTTGAAATTCATTGATACTGAACAGTTTCAGAGGCAAGTTTGATAGATTTGATGTACTGGAAAAGATTTTTCTCTTTTTTCTTTTCCTGTGTAATTAAGCTTGTCTTCTGATAATTTATTACTTGCAGGCTTCGTGATCTAAAGCAACTTGGTGAGTATTGAATATTTCCGATGTAACTATCATAAAATTTGAAAAATATGGTATTATGATTATCTTGTAATGGTTTATAGAAATTTCTTTATAGAAAGGTTTGTCAAGCACTCAAACTCATGAAACTGGTAAAATTTAGTGGCTCTAATGGTTGTAATCTGGAAAGCTAAGTGAATGAGATATAACTTTTGAAAGTTTTCTTGTCCAATTTGGTCCTTATTGTTTACAATGATAAACAACAACAAATATAAAAATTTGCATCCTTTAAAATATAGGAAATTTATGGATGAGCACTTAAATTTCCTTCAAACTCTTGTGACTTTATCAACTTTCCGACCAATAGTTTATGGATCTAACATATCCTTCCTAATGACTGCTGGATTTGTTTTTGTCCCTGCTGATGATTCTCAGACTAGTGAACTTAAGTGTGTGTCTGTTTTTTTTTTTTTGCATCATATGATATCTTTACCACAATCAATATTTGTGCTGAAAGTTTCAACATGGTTAGTACAGTGGATTAGTGATTGCCAGTGTGGAAGGAATTGTTAGAGTGCTGATTACTTAAAAAGTAAATTTTGTATCTTCCCTGAGATTTGTGCATACAATAGCAGAATCCAGTTTCAACAGCTGTTAACTGCTTTTTGTAGTAGTCTTTCCTTTTGTGGTCCTTTGACCCTGTATGGCTTCTGCAACCAAGTAAATGTATAACAAATTGACCAAAAGATGTTAATGTCTTAGTTCTTGACAATTTTCACTATCATCGACTGCCGACTGCCATTCTCCGGAAAGGGTGCTCCATTTATTCTACCATTATATGTTATCCATATAAATATGATGCTTTCTTAGAGCACCTTTGTGAAGCTAAATCGTTTCCTTGTTTCCAGGTCTATCACACTTGGTTTACCCAGGAGCTGTACACTCTCGTTTTGAGCATTCACTAGGGGTTTATTGGCTGGCTGGTGCTGCTGTTAATACAATTAAAGCTTACCAAGTAGGAATTTTCTTGTCTGATTATACTCATTCTGAGTACTATTATGAGAATGTTGTCCTTAAATGCATGCCATCCTTGTAGGGCTCGGAACTTGAAATTGATCACTCTGATATACAGACAGTGAAACTTGCTGGTAATAAATTGTGCTTGTCAGCAGATATTATGTGTTTTTTGTTATCTGTTAGAGTTTGTATATTCTTTTTATTTTCTACACAGGATTATTGCATGATGTTGGCCATGGACCCTTCAGCCATGTGTTTGAGCGCGAGTTTCTTCCTCATGTTCTTAATGGCTCTCAATGGTGAGTAACATTTCTTCAGTAGAGTATACGTTTTGCCCTCTCCATGTCCATTAATTGATCATTTGACCTTCTAAATTTTTTCTGCTTTTATTTCATATCTTCGATGCTAGAAAGGCTTCAACATTGCTGTATTCTGTAAAGGTTTAAACCTTTCTATAGCTGTATTATGTATTGGTTTTGAACATCTTTCTTTATTAATCAGAATAAAATGTAGAGATGTTTAATTTCCTCTGTTAGTAGAGATGTTAATTAAAAGTGTAACTCTTCTTCACCATCAACTAGTTTTAGTTAAGGTGATGAAACATAAACTTCCTTTCAGTTCTGTAGAGATCTTGTGGAATTTGACATAGCTCTTCTTTCAATTAGAAGATTTAATACACTTCTTTAGTGATGACTCTTATTAAATATTTACCAGGTCTCATGAGGACATGTCTGCAAAGATGATAGACTACATTGTTGATGAGCACAATATTGAAATTGATTCTGAAAACCTTAAGAGAGTGAAGGTTAAACTGTTTGGCCATCTTTTTTTTTCCTGCCTACTTTTTAATGAATTAGCAAGTGCTTCTGAAGCACCATTTCTTTGGCCATTAGAGTTCCAAGAGCACCTGCTTCACTCACTTTATTTGGGATGTTTTCTTCTCTTCCACCTTCTGTGCACTGATCTAGCACACCCACCCTCTGTTTAGAGTAGCTTAATGCATGCCTTCATGTGCTTGTCTCACTGTTAACAAGATTTATCTGTGCATTTTAGTACATGAATACAATTTTATATGTAAATACATTTTTGTCTTCTTAACAGGAAATGATACTTGCTAGCAATGCTTCACATAAAGTAAGTGTAGTGAAAACTTAACTATTGATTTAGCTTATTATTTAACTACAGGAGAACTCAGAACCTATGTTTAAATTTGTAGATCTAAATTTCATTTCCATTAATGTCATTTTTATTATTGACATTCTTTCCCAAAATGTAGAGTACAAAGGAAAAGCAATTTTTATATGACATTGTTGCGAATGGCCGAAATGGAATAGATGTAGACAAGTGAGTCCATTAATTTCTCCACATTTTTCTGCTAATTTCTTTTTATGAGTCCATATGGTTTTGATTAGAGAGTATGCATACATCGTTTGTTCGCATACATCGTTTGTTCACAGGTTTGATTACATTACTCGTGACTCCCGGGCCTGTGGTCTAGGTTGCAATTTTCAGTTTGAAAGGTATGAATTGAGACATACAAATGCTAACTCGTTACTTAAGACTTTTGAGTTACTTCAAAGTTTGCATGATGCTTTTGAATGTCCAGAGTTTGAATTGAGCTTCTTGATTAATAATACATTTATCCTGTAAAATTGATAATAAATAAAGAGAAATAGCCTCCAACAAAATCTCATCTTGTATTTCAACCGGCAGGTTAATGGAAACTATGCGAGTCATGGGTGATGAAATCTGTTACCGAGCAAAGGATTGTTAGTATATATTGAAATTTCTTTATGACTTTACACATTTACCTATGATATCAATTCATATTTGAAATTTTTGGTCAGATCTTACGATCCACAAGTTATTTACTACGCGTGCTGATCTGCATCGAACAGTCTATACCCATGCAAAAGTAAAGGTGCCTATTTACAAAATGATTATCTCTCCTGTGACTTATAATTGGTGTAATTGCATCAATGTCCATTTCCGTTTTAATCTGCTGTTTGAACATTAAATGCATTAAGTGAATGTTTCTTTTTCAGGCTATAGAACTTATGGTTGTAGATGCACTGTTAGAAGCAAATAATTGTCTTGGCATTTCGTCTTCAATTCAACAGCCAGAAGATTATTGGAAGGTTGCTTAAAACGCCAACTTATAATAATCTTGACATTTTCCTTTTGATTCTATGTTAGATGATTTTCTTGACTTACTCAAAACTACAGTTAGATGACTCAATAATCAAAACTATTTTGACTGATCCCCGAAAAGAGCTCAAAGAAGCAAGAGATTTAATTCTCCGTGTTAGGAGACGGGATATATATCAGGTATCTTTGTATGCTTATCAAGACACCAAATACCATTTATAGTCTTCTATGTGTCGGAAACTTAACCAAAATCAGTGTGAATCTTTTATAGCTTTTTAACATACTATATATGGTGTAAAGTCTGCACAATTATAGTAACTTATTTTGTTTTGCAGTTCTGCAATGAGATTTCAATACCAAAGGATAAGCTAGAGCACTTTAAAGACATCACTCCGCGAGATATTGTTTGTTCCCAGGTCCAAAACGTATTGTTTATATTATAGTTTTCACTTGGACAAAAGACCCATAATATCTTAAAGAGTAATTTTTCAATCAGAAAGCTGACAGTGTCACACTAAAAGAAGAAGATGTTGCTGTGTGTAATGTTAAGATTGATTTGACTCGTGGAAAGAATAACCCTCTCGAAAGGTACATGAGATTGAGTAAAACAATAATATTGAAGTAGAAGTCTGTTTCCTTAACTTTCTGATGGATATGTTGCCACTAATTTGATTGTGATCTCTTCTTCTTTGTGCTTGTGTATTCTCTTACAGGATCAATTTTTTCAAGGTACAGAGAACACTTCCTCTCTACAACTTATTTTATTCTTACATGATATTTTCTTTAATTAGTGACTGCAAATGCTGTAATAATTATAGCCATCTATGAGAAAAGAATTGAATATATATGAATTTTGGTTATTTTCTATTCAGCAAATTGGTTACTTTAACATCCCGCTGCAGTGATGTTGCATTCCAATATCCTGAAGCGATGATGCTTTCCTTTTTAGAGGATTTGCATTACTTTCAGAGGTAAAGATTTTAACGGCTTGGTTTTTACCAGGATTATGATTGCCATGAGAAATTCCCAATCCGAGATGAAAGCATCAGTCAGATGCTACCTACATTTAATCAAGACATGATCGTGAGGGTGTACTCTAAGAAGCCTGAACTGGTTTGTACTAGAAGTTGCAATTATTGTTGTTAAACCATACTTTACATCTCATACTTCACTCTCATGAATGAATCTGATTTAATAACACACACACAGGTGGAAGCAGTTTCTGATGCCTTTGAGAATTATCAGCTAAAGATGTTTGGTATGAAAGCACAAGTGCACGCAACTCCTGAGAAAAAGAAACGCAGAAGGTAATAACTTTGAATTGTTGGTCTAGTCTTACATACAGGTTCTACATACACCTTGCTTTTTCGTTGGAATATATACATACTCTACTCATAGAGAAGCGTTGCTAAAGCCTAAAGGAATGCTACAAGTGTATAATAGATACGTTTATCTTACATGACTTGTATGAGAAAGTGCATAAATCAATGACTTTAAATAAATCCCGCCTCCTCTCTCTCTCTCTCTCTAAACTAACCATCGTTCTATGATTGATATTATTATCTACCTATATATCTATCTATTATGCTTGGCTTGCTTTTTCCGTGGTTCCCTCTGAAGTGACCATTGTTCTATGATTGATATTATAAAGTGTGGTTTTTATTTTGACGAATGAAAAAACCTCACTGAAAATTAGCATTATGGTTTTGTGAAACAACGATGTACTCTTTCCGAAGTAAAAAGTTGGAATCAGCATGTGAATTTTAAATATATTCATTCTTAAAAAGAAAAGATCGGGAATCCACGATTGAAAAATGATTTTCAATGGGTTTTCAACCACCACAACCATGTCCCCCTAGTCATAAACTAATAATCACTCAATTTAATTTTTTAAAATTATCAATTCCATCTAGTTACAAGTTACAAGTTACAACAACGAATTAATAATAATAACAACCACAAAATCAAAGTAATAATAATAACAACCACAAAATCAAAATACGATCGGGGTGATCAAAGTAGGGTTAGGGTGTTATGAACAAAAAAAATATCAAACATGGGCTTGTCATGTTCAAAATCCCTCACAAAAAGCAGCCCACTTCCAAAAGAGAACAAGTGATGTGACATTTGACGTATAAATTATAATAGCAATGTAGATGGATTATATATGAATATGTAAACTACACCTCATATTTCACATTATTTCGTTAACCGAAGTGGGATTTATTTAGTTTTCGATCAAAACGCAGCCCACAACAACATCAATTGGGCCACATTAATTTTTAACTTTGGGGCCAAGAATTATATTAGGGGCAAATTAGACTAACTTACCCTGATTTAGCATGCAATTAGCAATTAGTATTAGTGATTAAGAAATCTCTTCTCCTACACCGACCTACCCAGTTGCTTATAAAAGCCTTAGTCCTTAGAGATCATGGTACTTGAAGAGCTCAATTGTTATTTTTTTATTTTTGCTTGTAGTGTTCTGTGGTTATGATTCCAAGAGAGAGAGAGAGAGTGGCCAGATGATAATATGTTTCTTCTTCTTCTTCTGTTTGAAAAAGAATGCTATATCGATCTTGCCCTCTTTTTCTCTCTAGGATACATGATCATCAGACTAAAATTACTCAAGCGAGGACTAATTCATCTACAACAATGGCGGACCAACATATATATATTCAGGTATCAATTCTTTCTTCTTTAATTTTCAACTTTTTTTTAGCATTCAAGAGATGCATCTTAATTGCATCATCATGCCAAGCATGTTCTTTAATTTCTTGAATGTATAAAACATTTCAATTGACTAAAAGATTTTCTCAATTTCAACCGACTAAAAATTATTATCACTACTCATGCTCAGCATGCAAGCGAGTCTTTTTCTCAACTTCTTTTTAATATTCAAGAAATACATTTTGCATGCCCTCTCTTTCAAAGTAGTGATCGGTATTTGATTTTGGTTGAATGACTGCTAAAAGATTTCAATTCACTATAAGATTTCTTTTTCTTTTATTATTCGTCTATTTGGAAATTACATACACTACTTAATATGAATGTACAACATTTCAAGCTTTTAATTTTTCTATGATAAATTTTACATTATGGATTTTAAAATTACTTCTTTGGTAATCCAAACTTTTTTTTTTTTTTTTGCAATTTCTTTTAGTTGTTTAACTAAATTTTCATTTATATGTAAATGTATATTTTTTACAATGAATTATATATAGCTGTTATAAATTCAATAAAGATTATGTGGTAACGTGATTTATTAACATGTAATAAGTTTCTTTAGATATTATGACTGAACAAACAAAATTAACTACGATCCATCAACAATTTTTTAATCACCAATTGGACTTTCTTAAAGTTTTATAAATATTTATTAAAAAATAAAAGTTTTATAAATAAAAAGCTTCATATATAACTATATAAGAGATCTACTAAAACTAGTTATTATCAAAATAAAAGCAAATAACGATATACATATATATATATATATATATATAGCAACTCTTCCTTTAGGTTTTGTTGACTTGTTTTTTATTTCTTGGGTTGACTCTTTTTTACTCATATTAATAATATGTTGGGAATTGGGATGGGATAAATGATGAGGGTGCTAAGGAGGTGCCAGTTTAGTTGGGATGTTCCGGTGCACCTACCGATTCCGATCACCAACAAATAAATAATCAAAGTTTTTTTTTCCTTGTTTTGATTGCCTTCTTGTCACGAATCTTAAAATAAATTGGCTAAAATCATGATAAGAGAGCAAGAAACATGGGCATGTTAATGGCAGAAGTCACTATTACATACCCGACACAGGATTGCTTCTCGTTTTGGTCTCGGCGGATTTAAGAATATTCACACAAAGTTGGTCGTCAAGTAGGTGTAGTATCATTATGTACTGATATATTCGGGGATAAAATGCCAAGTGTTGTTTAATAATTTTTGTTGTTTTCTTACTTCCATGGCTTGTGAATGTACAAGTTAAACAATGTAAACCGTAATTTCAATTTTATAGTTTTTTTTTTCTCTTCAATGATGTACAAGAAATCAGAACTGTATCTTCCATCTTTATTTAAAATTTATATTTTCATGACACTTTATGAGAAATCAAATAAATCTGATTCCTCCAAATTCAACATAAAATTAGCAAAGTATGAAATATGGAAAATTTTCAGGCATCCAATAAATAAGAGACGGTAAAAACTAATTGCTAGTAATCGATGTAGTTGTGAATTTACCATTTTGCATGTGTCACCTTGTAATCTTTATATTTTTACTTCAATTTCCGTTGAGGTTCTTCATAAAAATAGTAATAATATAATAAACAAGCTAAGGAGAGACAAATATAATAAAGAAGGTGAACTTTGGGTCCAGTTCACATGAGAATTTGCTTTCTTCATTCTGCCTGCATATTTCTTCACAAAGGCGGTTCATAAAAATTCCATTCAACTGTTAACTAACTACTTACACGGTGCTGAAAAAAATTTAAAAAAAAAAACTTTTATATTATTATAAAACCACCATCACTGGTAATCAGTATTATCCTTCACCTCCTATACATCCGGTGAAGTAATTAAAAAGGGTGCTTATATCTTGCATTCTTGCCATAACCGGTCAGTTATGAAACGGCTATAATGTTACAATTCGTCAAGATAGCATTTGGACCAATTTGCAACCAGTACATAATCGATTTCCAAAATTTTTACACGTTTAATTTTCCATTAAATCGTCAAATAGGATGGTGAAAAGCAAAATACTTGAATCAAATATAGAGCTATACATGTATTGCACACCAAACCTACTGAATAACACGTGTAATGACTGCACTAGATTCAGGCTTGAGTCTGACCTGAAGACCAAGGAGATTCTGAAAGACAACAGCCATCCTTTGCCAATTCGAATTCTTCCTTGAGCAAATTTCGGATTTTCACTCTCAAACCAGAGGCCTCTTCAGGTCTGAACCACCGCTTTCCAAACTGAAAAGCAAACAAGTTAACCAAAGACAACATCTCATAGAATTACGTAAATATTAAATTTTATCAAGATCTATTATAATTGAACAAATGTTACCATATCTAGATCTTGTTTTTTCAGCCTTTCTGGGGCCTCTTCAATGAATCGCTCCATAAAGAAAAGTACAAAGAGACCACAATCATAATCATTCTTTTGTTGGGGAACCTGGTTGAGAATACGGTGGAATGCAATCTTTCAAGTTTAATCCATTAATAAATATAAGTACTCCAACCTCTAATTTAGCTTAAGTTAAAGTTTAGTTTCCTTTATAAATATAATCGCAAGGCAAAGGTTAAGTTTTCTGATTTAGTTTACTTTATTATGGCCAAAAAGAGAAATCAAGGGAGAAGCACCACAACATGCAATGACAAAACTTAAAGTTTGAGAAAAACTTTTACCGTAATTATTCTCTCATCAATTCTACGTGGAAGATGTTTCCATATTCTGTCTGCAATTGGAAGATCTGACAGAGAAACTTCTTCATTCAAATAGTTCCATTCTTCTTTGAGAAAGCTATAAAACACAATGCACGTCATTGAAGGGTATAAGAATAACATTAAGAAGGCATTCACATAAAGTACTGGCTAAAAGAATAAAAATCTCAGAAAATACCATATTTCTACGACAATTGAAAAGTCATGCCACTAGGAATGTAACACAGAAGGATGAAGCAAACAGAACCTTAATATCAGTTAAAAGTATCTAAAATATCCAAAAGAGGGGGAAGTCCAAATCTAAGTCATATACTCTTATATTTCCAGTCCTCCAATTCAGTATCGACCCCACAACAGAATATAGTTCAATTCAGTGTACAACAATATGGGTGTGGAACTAACCGACACTATCTACCTATCGCTCCAGTCTCCGGATAATGAAAAAGGAGACAGACAATTCACAAATTCACTATCATACATCCCACAAATTGATTATACAATTCAAAACTGACAAATTTCTATTAATGTAACCACTTATAAATATGTATTGTAAGAAACTTGGAGAACTTTTATTCCAACTAGCCTATGCTGCAAGATTGTAAGAGTCTCAAGGAGGAGGCATGTCCACTCGTAAACCACAAATATGAAGTTCCCACTTCAACTCTTTTAAGACACTCACTACAGAAAGTGATTTTAACACAAATAAAGCCCTGCATAGTTAAACATGTGCTCTCATGAAACCGAAATTTTCATCTGTTATATATGTTAATGATATAGGTGTTAGGTTGCTCATTGCTGAAACAATATATATATATATATATATAGGTGTTAGGAAAACATAAATGGAAATACAATTTATTAACAAAGGTCAAAAGGTAAGCATAGGAATATTTACAGAAAAAATTTACCCTGTACAATGTCAAAAATAAAGATAAGGTATCAACTAAAAAGAATATTCACCCACTAATCAACTGTTCCTACTAAAACCTTGTCGTGGCAATTTATTGATATCATGGAAGATTTTGTATGCTATGTCATTATTGCATTAGTCCTATTATTAAGTAATCACTCCAACTCTTTGAGCATCTCATTTACATGTGATTCCTCACTCTGATTTCGAGCTTCTAAAACTTAAAGGATTATTATTTAAGATATTACATCATAACTTTGCAGGCTTCTTTCGTCTCACCTTCTAATGTTATAAAAAACTGATTGGCTGGAGTGCAGTCCCAATGAATCCAAATGAAGTATAATTGGTCCTGATTCTTCTTCCTTGTTTGGGATAGAAATAATCACCAAGCTCCAATGAAGACTGAATAGATCAGCACCATATAAATAAATCAACAATGTGAAGATTAAATCCAAACAAGAGAAGAATAAAGGAGACAACAACCAGCTAGAAAATCTACACAATTTATATTGCATGTCACGATCTACACAAACCCCCAAGCAGCTAAAGGTAAAACTGTACTGCTCAGGCATTAGACACCAAAGCACAAAATCATGCAAACCGTTGATTGATACACACAAAAAAATTCTGGACAATTCATTATCTGAACAAAATTTCCTCCAGCTCCAATGATCTTTTCTTTTTTTAATAATTTCCTCATTTAAATTACTCACATTCTTGCCAATATAACATCTGGGCCATTCATTAATTGTTTCCAGATACAATGCACCATTTTGAAATGGTAAATACCAAAAATCTCATTAGTAGCCCACTCTTGATCATATCTTTGGTTCATAATCTAATTATTTAGGTGCTCTATGGAAAGCTAAAATTTAGTATATTAATAAAAGCTGACTTGTTTTTGCGACTCCATTATGTTTTCAGACTAGTTGGTTGCTGAACAAGATCGAACGAAAAGGCTAGTCGATGGGCTGATGGGCACATGGCCTGAATTTGATCATTTATAGATTATGATAATATCCAGGAAAATTTTGCTAACAGGATTATTATTGCCTAGTGATCAGCAATCAGGACTTAGGAGAAGGCAGAACTAGTTTTAAAGAGAAAAAAGCTCCATTTGTGCATTAATATTGTTTGGGTCATGATGACAACTAGCAATAATTTCCACTAAGAAAATAAAAGCTCCATATTCTTAATTATGGTTTATTCTATAGGCATTAATATTAGTAAATGCTGCTCAAAACATTGTACAATCATCCACAGAAAAATCTTAAAATATCGTAGTATACTTACTCTTCATGTATTGGAATTAGTACATACGCCTTCTGAAATATATTGACACCCTTCCACCACCTTCGAAACTTAATGAAGAAAGAATTCTTGTCAACCCCCTAAATATTACAAGGGAAAAGAAAATTACTAGTAGTCATCATAGGGAACCAAATGAAAAAGGGAAGGATACTATTGCAACTAAAAGATTACCAGTCAGAAATCAAGCATGTGTATTCATGGAAAAACACAAAGAATAACATTAAAAAAAACCAAAAAATTATCATGAAAATATCAGTTAAGTTACTTGACAGAATTAAGTTTCTTGAAAAATCAAGCATACATGTTTAAGAAAACTTGAAGAAATTAACATATTAAGATCCAAACTTATCAGGAAATTTGCAGTTACGTTCGTTGAATCATCTCTAATAGTGTAAAAGTTTCAAGCTGGAGCCAGTGCATGTCTATATGTACTATTAACCTGATTTCCTCAAGAGACATCATGGCGTAAAATAAATAACCAACAAAAATTAAGCTGCCTGAGCATAAAAATCTACTAAGCTACTGTAATATAGCTCCAACCACGAACAAATTTAAATACCTACGGCAGCTGCTGAATAATTTTACTAATTCAGTACCTCGTCCTAACAGTTCAGTGTTTTTTCAGACTCCAATTCAAAATGGCTTATGGGTTTGGGGTTCTCAAATCAGAACCATTAATTCTTATGTTGAAGAATAAAAAGCAAACATTTAAAGTGACCAAGAAAGTAGCTACCTTGTATGACACAGCCTCCTTGAGCTTCTTGTAAAAATATGTATTGAAAAAATGACAATCATATAAGGCCCTATTTGCCGGAGATGCCTGCTGCTGTAAATACCTACGATAAATGAACCAATGTAATTAACTATGCAAACTCTAGAACACGTCCATGACTAAAATAACTACTTAGACTAAAACAATAAGAAAATAGACCCCTAGATTAGTGCATTTTGAATTGCAAATGATGAAGACAGCTGCATTAGAAGTTGACAACATAAGGAAAATATAGTTATACTACCTAGCACGATGCATATGTATTGAACAAAACAGAGACCGGGGGCTTTGCTTTGCTGCATGTCAATTCTTTAAGAACGATTAAAATATTATTTTTGGCTCTTACCTACACATCCTTATATATAGATTTGAATTATTCAAATAATATCCAAAGAGGAAGACAGCGGAAAACTTTAATTCAACAGAAAGAAACATGTAAGCATTACTAAAATAGTATAGTAAGAAATATAACAAACCAATTCACAATTAAAAAAGAAAAACAGAACACCACTGAGCAGGTACAGTTTAAGAACACAAAATTTCATCATATGATTAATCAGGATCCATTTGCAATATCTTCAAAAAATTTGATGTTCTCCAATCATAATGGTCACTGCATTGGTCCCACCAGTAGAGACCTGAGACATGGGCCCTAGCATTCTTTTATCTGTTATCCATGCATCAGACCTCCTAAAGGAAAATTTTAATTCCTCACTCTCATCTTTTTTACTGTCAAAGGTATATTTAATTCAAGGAGATCGACAAGATAAAACACTATAAGACACGGAAACTATTAAACTAAAGTTCAGCCAAAAGCAGCTTCTTGTGAAGCAGATATTAAAAGATGCTTCTGCATGACAAAAACAGCATTTTTTTTATATTAGATTAATTAAATACCCTTCAAATTAAAGAAATTACATATAACTCCCTTCACATGATTCAAACCCCCACTTTTGAAATACAGTTCATAAACATCTTTTAACCTCTTAATGCACATTACCAATTATAACATCACTCACTAGAAGCCACAACTCCGACAAACATACCCATGGTGAAAAAACCAGAAGAATATATATATATATATATATATATATATAAACCACATCAAAGATTCCAAGTTTCCAACCACACAATAAAACCTTTTGGTAGAGAAAAGAAACGCCCATTTAAAATCCAGTCTTCTTGCACTTTAAAACATGGTAGCAAAATTTGGTTACAGCAGAGACCTAGGGTAAAGTTAGGGTTGTCTTGGGGAATACAATAAGCTAGTATCTTCCTAATGATACCATCAAATGTAAACTGTATGCAAAATCACTTACCGAATGTAAAAATTCATGATAGGTGACGTCAAGTAAGCCCCAGGGGCAAGGTTAGTTATATCTGTGTAACAAATTTCAACAGATTCAGGATCATCCCTGGGTCAAGAAACAACATAGTACTTATATTAATTCCACACACAAAAAAAAAAAAAAAAATTATTCCAAAGTAGGCGTGATTATATTTTCATGAATGATTTAGGTGTACCTTGATGGGTAGTAGACCGTAACATCCTTCATGCTGAAAGTATTAAAGAAATCAAATTAATGCTGAACTCAAACCCATGAAACCAGGCTGGAATACAGTAGGATAACTAATTACCAGTATCCCACTTACCGTTCATCAAGTTTGTCTTCTAGCTCTGTTGTCTCGACATGCAGAGTTTTCTCTGGTGTCTCTTCAATAGGATATTCATCCTCATCTAGAAGAACAAGAGTCCTCTCCTAATTGAATATCATTACCATGGATCTGATCAGTTAATAGAGATGAAACCCGACAAAGAGAGAAATTTTACAGCAGGACAGCAAAACAATGTACTGGCTACTGACCAGGAAACTTCAACCTACATTCCCAAAATTGAAACAATTCCATGATGGAAACATTTGGTTCTTTTACGATGTCTTGGTCCACTTTCCATTTTCATATATTTTCTAAATAAACAACTGATAGTATTCAAATTAATTGTGATGGAGGATTCAAGTCAAAATTATGAAAATCCATCAATTTATTTAAGTTCGAAGCAACCCACAATAATGTATATTGATGACACCGTAAAACACTAGAATGGGAGTATCACCACATTTTATCCTCAATTCTAGCTCTTCTCAAAATTTAGCCATTTCGCAATCGGTCCCTGACTTACCATGGAAATCCACTGTTAATGTTCAAATCTAATTTCATTACGGTCAATGCTCTCAATTTATCGTTTCTAAAACAGAAAAGAGTATTTTTCACTCCTCCAGCTACATTAACTAAGATTAGGGGTGTTTTGGTAAGAGTTCTCCAAGACATAATTTCCATCTTCAAGTGAAAAATTAGATTCACATTCTCCCAAAACATAAACTCACTCCCGAAACAGTTTCGCTGATTATTGTAACTACCTATAGTAACATCTAAGCCAATATCTGTGCAAGCAAAGCATATGCAGGCAGGGTAATGATATAGAATTCAAGAACACAATCAAACAAATACAATTACTGCTTCAACTAGAAAAAATAATCATTTAAGCTGTATAATCTCCTATATGTACTGTTGGCAATAAAATTGACCACCTTCATTGGATGGTCATATAAGAGGATGGCCACAATCGGAGATCATGATCGGTGGGCACGTCCTGTCACGCGCATGCAACTAACAAGACAAATGGCACAATGTGACCACCAAGTGTCATAGTGCCACCAAAGGATCCACAACACCTCACCAACAACCTCTGAACACACCCTATAAGTACCCCCTTCTAGCCGAAACTAGATCAAGGATATATATCCTAGAAAACTACTACATAAAATAGTAATCTTCTAACTTAAGCATCGGAGGGTGTTCGTCAACATCCTCCGAAAGCATCTTCCGAAGACGGGATCCTCAAGGGACTCTAGATGTATCCTCCAAAGACCGCCCTCCGAAGGGGCACTCCGAACAATCACCAATATGCTTCATTTTTAGCATCAACAAGTACTCTAATTCGAGCACATGATACTCCAACAATCTGTGCCTTTTTTATTCTGTTGTATACTTGTACTAATGAGTTACTCATAAAGGATACTGATTTTTGCACATTATCCTAGTGGATATAGAGAGAAAATTAAACGGGTATTAATTGAATGCCTTTCAAAATTTTCATTGACAACTCTTGCAATAAAACTATCTACTGAGTTTAAAATGTGAATGATTAATCCAATCCAATAAAATATCATATTTTTCACCATTTGCACCGACCGTATCAATGAAATTAAATTTTCAAAAGTTCGTATCAGAATGTGCATTCACTTACAAAGATAAGAAACTTTTCTTCTGAGCTACACAAATTAATTACTGATGCAATCTATTTGTCTATCATTGTTAAAATTTGTTTATGGAGAGGCTTGTAATTTAAACAATACAAAACTTACTCTCCCAATCCAATGGTTCTGAAACATTCTCCATTTTTCCTTAAAGGACTAAAAGTCATCTCAAAACAAAATCATACAAATAATTTCATCGTTAGTAAGGGAGCAAGCAATTTAGAAATTACAAAAAAAAAATCAAAACATGCACCTTCCTTTGCCTGGACTTTTTTGAAGGTAGGAGTTGAGATTCATCTTTCCTACAGCAAAAGAAGGGGGAGAAATCAGTGCACTAAAACATCCAGTCAAATCAATGAAGTTAGATAAAAAAAAAATAAAAATAAAAAAGTTGCAGAACTAAAATAAAATCTTGATACAGAGCCATGTCAAGGAAACTAAACTGAAAAAAGTAACCAACCACAGTGCTATAATGTACATGTTAGTATAGACCCTGCGGCCTGCAACGCGACGTACCTCGGGTAGATGAGGGGGTACGTCGCGTTGCTGATGTTAATGATGCCGTCATAGATGCTGGACCTTATTCCCGCCCGGGGAAGAGACCGAGAGATGATACTGCTGCTCCTTATGATGATGCCTGCAGTGGTCAGGCTAGATAGACCTGCTTTTGACTGCGAACCATTCTTTTTTTGATCCAGGGCAGGGTATGCCCCGTGTATTTAGAAACTGCTTTTATCCTTTTAACATATATTTCATCTTTCGATTTCAAAAGATGAAGTATCTTCTGTTATGAAATTGTTTCATAGAATGATCAAGACCCAGTTTGATGCCAACATCAAGGACATAAACACTCTACGACTATCCTTTCGATCCACAAACAACAGTGCCAGTAGAACTGACAGGAACACAAAGAATAGAATTGGGAGTGCCTTCATTGGAAAAGGATCAAGGACAGACCGAGGGGGAAAAAGGTCAAAAAGAGAAGGAAAAAGTTCTTACCTATTGGGAAACGAACTGGAGATGTTTTCTACAGCATGATGGGATAAATAAGTTGAAGTAGCTCTGCCCTTTTGATCATCACTTGAGAAACTTGATTTATCTCCATTACTATAGAGACTGCTAACAGACTTAAAAGGTCGTTGTCTCGATGATGAACGGCTCTTTTGTCTTCCCACATGTGATAACTCTTCATTTGATTTTATCTTCCAACGTTCACAAGGAGCCAAGGTCGATAATTCTTTATCAAATGCCCTACAATTATTCTGTTAAGTAAATTAAAAATAGGTAAAGCAAATATATCGACAATGTAAGAGGCCACAAAAAGGTCATATGAAAAGCAAAGTACATTTTCTTCCATCTTTTCTGTAAAAGCAGAAGTAAATGATGATCGTGATTGGAATTGAGATGATGCAGTCCCTGGTTTATATGTATCAGAAGCACCTGCAGAAAACGATTAAAATCCTTGAAATTGTGTGCTTTAAAAGTCACTGCAAATTTCAGTATCAAAGCATCTTCTAATCAAACATAATCAAGGATAAATTGGCAGAACAAGCATTTATTACCCAACAATAGCACTTCGTAATCTATATAATCCAAAGCAAATAATCATTTCCTAGTTATAACATAAATGGTTAAATAACATTTTATTCAACACAAAACACCACAGTAATCCATTATGTTTTTGTTGCTTAGGAGAAAAGATACAATATGCCAGGTAAAACAAACTGACAACATGTTTATTGACAATAATCTCAGATATTACATAGGGAAAAGTAATTCCAAGTGATTAGAAGATCTTTCACAAGTAAAGTGAACAACCACAAGTGAAGCCTGCTTCATTTTCAACTAAAAATAATACAACATTTGTCAAACAAGTACAAATTTTGTTTATTGACTTGATCCATCAAGGGCCACACTTAATGTTCAATCAGATACCATTACTCAATTCTCACTATCTCCTGAAGTCATTCTTATCAAAATGACCATTTCCCATTAGTAATAATTGAACTAACAACAGCCATGATATTTAACTCTTACGCACCTAAAACTCGTGATGGAAATTGGTCACAAACTTATCTTCAGAAATTTCAAGACTTCTAAATCCTTCACTTCAGTGAATGAACTATCACTTAAAACTATAAGGTCACAAACTTGTCGGTTGAGAAAGCTGGATATTATACCTGAGATCAAGGATTGTGTGGGCTTCTCACATCCATCAACATCCTGTCAGTGAAAAGTGCAACAAACCATGCTAAGCATTCATCATTTACATGAATAAAGGATTAAATATAATTTCTGCCCTAAAACTTTATATCAACATCCACAAAAATGCACAAAAACATCAAATAACCAACTGAAGCCTATATATTGCTGAGGGGCAAAACATTTACAAAACAGACAATTTGTCTGTGGGGAAAATCTCCTCAAGAATCTAAAATATCAACTTTAAATCCTTAAAGGTTAATTGATAACCATCAACCAACATCTTATAATCCAAAATCAAGTGCATACGTGTTTAATAACATATAGTATGTCCAATCTGACAAATTTTGAAACCTCCCCTACAAACAGAAACACTGACCCTATTCAACAAGTTGACATAACTCTTCCATAAAAGCAAGTTTTTCATTATTTCAACTGAATATTTCAAGGCATTATAACATATTTCTAGTCTATTATTTTAGAAACTACTGATTTTCATCAAAGTATCAAACTTTAAAAAAAATAGTGATGATGATGATTAAACTTCAAAAATCAAAACTAATTTGAAACTTTTAACGATAAAAAATATAACTTTAAAAACCCTAACGTTGCATATTTAACATATTATTATTTGCATAGAAGAAAACATTCAACTGAACCCAATACTACTGGCAAATCAATCTAAAGCAGCAACAGACAACAACCCTTGATAGGTAGAAAATAAAATCAAATATAACTATTAATAATGAAAATAAATCCTAACTTTGCACGTTTTTTAAGCAATAAAATACTAAACTTTCGAATGCACTTTGGTGAGTACTTAGTGTTCCCAATCCTTTTTTTTTTTTTTGAAGTACTTAGTTTTCCTAGTTGTTAAAAACAGCAAAAAGCATACACATTGCATACCAAATACCACTTCAATTGACTAATAAAACTGAAAAGACTTCTTCTCCACAAAGTTTCTTCTATTTTCTCAGTAACCAAAAGCATACAACAACAAAAAGAAAGTCAGCTGTAATTTCTAACCAAACAAACCATCTCTGGTCGTAAAAGCCTCCGTCGCTGGCGCTCGTCCTCCAGGCGTTTAATTTCTCGGAGAAGTTTCACGCCTTTATCACGCAAAGTGAAACGGTATTTATCATAAGTTCCTTTCTTTCGCTTGATATCGGACTCGAGCTCGGAATCGGGAAGTTTGGGATCAATTTCATCGCCACTCGCCGAGTCATCGCTGTAGGCATTCGACGCCGCTCTCGTCGGTCCGTCCTTCTCGACGATCAACTCGGCCGGTGGGTCGTCGTTTCGCTCTGTAAATACCTGGTCCCAGTCTAAGTCTAGTTTCCTCTTGTTACGATTCTCTACCCGATTTTCCATACACAGTAATCAGAGAGAGGCTATTTTTTATTAGAGTCTCTCTACACTGCAACTGCACTTTTTTTTTTCAAGTACTCTGCAACTGCACTTGTTTATGGGTTTATTTGTTTCTCTGTAATTTGGGGTAAAATGACCTATGATTAAGGGATGACAATGACCTATGATTCTGGATGGATACCCGATCTCTCTGTCTATACCCGTATCCGTTCGAAATTTATATTCCCATGATCCGATCCAATCCAATATTAAGGGCAGATTCGGGAAATCCACGAAGCATATCTATCTCCGTTCCGTCGATCTCCAAATCTGATAATAAAATAATAAAAATTGTATATATTTTTTTAGAACAAAGAACTCAAATCTACAATAAACCCACAATCTCGTGGTATAGATAATTTTATAAAATAAATTGTTAGGTTTTAGAGGAAATATAGTAGGATCCCTCTAAACTAATATTCCTGAAACTCATCATTGAGTATTAATTTATAAGGGTTATTAATTTGAAGGGTTTTACATTGTAAAATGTTATTTGTCTTAGAAAATGTGTAGAAATCGGTTTTCTAATTTATGGAAAGTTCATATTTGGGATTTCTTATTTAGTCGGTTTTCTTATTTAGGGAAAGTTTTTTTTTATTTCAGGATTTCTTGTTTATGAAAGATTTATTAAGAAAATTTTCAATTCTTTTTGGGAATGTGATTACTTAGTGACCAAAGATACTCACCTATATAATGAGGATTATTTTTTGGTTGTATATAACAATAAGATCTTAGGATATACCTAAAAATTCTATTTCTAACAGCTCTTAAAATTTATCTATTTTCTATCTTCTTGGACAATTCAAGAGATGAATGATGAAGTCAAAAATATCAAACATAGTGACCTTGTGCAAACTAGCATCTTAAAGTACTTTTCTATTTATTGATTATTATGTAATATATTTTGTAATTTTATGAAATTATTAATTAATGCGACAGTTGGGACCAGAATTTTACACTGGGTTTTAAAAAGAATTTATTAATTATTACGATAGAGGGGTTTATTAATTTTTTACATTGACCGGAGTCGGGACCGGAATTTTTTATTAATTTAGAGAGTATATTAATTTATAGGAGATTAATTTACAAAAGTTCTACTGTATATATATATATATATATATATATATATATATATATGATAACAGAACAGAAGAAAAGAAAACCGGCACAGAGCCAAGCAAGAAGATGGGGACTACCCAAGCATCTCTACCACGACAGCTTTTCTAACACAGAGTGGGAACTTCTCTAACCAAAACAAGTCTTCATAAGAGATTAGACAATTTTTAGCAAGCCCGTTAGCAACATTGCTATCCGACCTAGGAATGTGCTTGATAGAAATCCCACCCATCTCCAAACTCAACTTAGAGATATCAGACAAAATCACACCACAAGCTGAGTTAAAATGACTTCCCTCATTGATTCATTTCACCACCACACATGTATCTGATTCAATGACAAAGGGTCTCAGGCCACAATCTTTAGCAAATTGGAAGCCTCTTAAAATGGCAACTGTTTCCGCCACTTGAGCAGAGTAAGAAGCCACAATTTTTTAGGAGCAAGCAGCCAACACAAAGCCTGCAGAATCCCTTATCACAATGCCAATACCAATAGTACTCATACTTATACTAACCGCCACAATCAATTGACCTTATACAAACCTATGTCCGGCAGCCTCTAAATGTTATCAACAGGAATCTTCTCCCTCGGGGTCGAGATCAACTTGGAGGCACACTCCTTATAATCAGAGAGGAAACTTCACTGCCTAGTCTACCAAGGTAGGCATGTCCTAAATTGGAGAGCCATGAATAACAGCGTTGCGCAGATACCAAACCCTCCAAATGGTAACACAAAAAAGCTTTAGGTCACCCCTATTAAAATCAGTAAAACACTTTAGAGCAAAATCAAAAAAATCTACCATTTTTTTTCCTTTGGTAACAACTTTCTGGGAAGACTAACTTGCACTGACAGCTTTTAAAGATTGGCAACCCCATAAGCTATGTAGAATAGACTCATTCCCTTTGGAACAAATAAGGCTTCTAGGAACGACCGGAACTCCCGTTCGAGCTAAATTCTCCATTGTCAGAATTCAGTCATGGCAAGCCCTCCACACCAATACATTAACCTTCAACGGGTTAGCTAATTTCTAAAGGGTTTTCCACTAAGAAACAACATAACTCACATTGGAGGAGCTACGATTTGCAACAAGGAATTGCTCAACCCAATAACCACTTTTAACCGTATATCTCTCATTACTCCCATAATGCCATAGGAACATATCTTCCCAACTATTAGAACCAACTGGAATCTACAATATAGCCTCACGGTCTTCTTTAGAGAAATATTGCTTAATTAAATGAACATCCCAGCAACTCGAAGTCGACAAGAGAGAGTCAACAGTAGCATTTTCGCTCAAGCATTGAGGAGACAAAATTTTGAAGGTTGATGGTCTTGGTATCCACCTATCTTTGTAAACATGGATAGATGAACCACCTACCACTAGGGATGGGCATTTCCCCCACGGGGCCCCATCCCCATTTGCCCCCACCCCCATTTGGGGGCAAATTTTGCCCCCTATATGGGGTTTGGGGGCTGGGGTGGGGGCAAATTTTACCCCCAAAACCTTAACGGTGATGGGGGTGGGACCTACCCCCACCCTCATTTCCCCATTTCTTTAAATGGGAGTGGGGCCCCATTCCCCCATTTCCCCATATGTATAATATATATATTTAAATATTTTTAATATTTAAAAAAAAGTAACTTTAACTTTATTATTTTTGGTTCCACCACTAATTGACTATCTGACAGTTAAATGTACTTAGTTTTTTTGTGAATTTGTTTTGGCTTTTATGTGTAATACTAAATTACTATAGTTATTTCTATTAATTTTGAACAATTATATGGATTGGATATCGAAACATAATGATTTGTAGGATTGGAATCATCGAATTTCGGATTGCAAAATATTAGGATTAAAAATGAGGGAAATTGGGGAAATTGGGGACGGGGGTGGGGGCAGGGGAACCTCCCCCCAAACACCCCCATCCCCACTTCCCCCAAATGGGGTTTGGGGGCGGGGATGGGGGGAGGTTTCATAAATGGGGATGGGGGTGGGGGTACCCTCCCTCGCCCCAATGGGGCCCCACGCCCATCCATACCCACCACCCTCCACCTAAAGCCCTAATCGAGTAACCTTTTCCCCTAAATTATACTCTTCCAAACAAAAGAGTCAGAAGCTTTTTTAGAGGCTTCCAATTTTTTTATTGTTGAAGTAGCAACCTTTTCGAACTCTAGCTACAGAGGAGTATGCTTTTTTAAAATCCTCCAACACAAATTAGCTATAAAGGCCCTATTGAATGTCTCGAGATCACAAAAACCTAAGCCACCTTCCATCTTAGATTTACAAAGGCGAGCCCACGTACACCAATTGATTTTTCGATTCTTTAGATTGCTTCTGCACCAGAACCGGAAACACAGACGTTGAACTTCACAAATTAACCTTTACGGAAGGCGGAAGAGGCTCATGGCATAGGCGGAATCGATTGAATCACTGCTTTAATGAGATTTTCTTTTCCCCCAATAGAAAGTTACTTATCTCTCCAACCTTTGATTTTTCCTAAATACGATCAATAATATCAATAAACAGCTTTCGTTTTTTTCTGCCTGTGAAACAAGGGAGACCCAAGTATCTCTCATGACACTCCATCAAATGAACCCACGCTTTTACAGCCTAAGATTTCTCCACCAACAATAGAGAAAAGACTCATAGACAGAGTCGACTTATTAAAATTAACCAACTGCCCCGATGCTCTAGCATAAACATCTAACACATCTTTTACTGCTAAACATTTAGTCTCATTCACCTTTTGTGAACAAAAGGCTATCATTCGTAAAAAATAAATGTCAGATAGACGGACATTTCCTGCTACACTTAAAGCCTGAGAGTTTTCCTTCCATATGTGCTTTCTGAATAAGATCTAAGAAGCCTTCAACACAAATTAGAAAGAGATACGGAGATAGCGGGTCTCATTTTTTAAGCCCCCTAAATGGCCTAGTATACCCACATATGTCACAATTAATCAAAACAGAATAAGAAATGGAAGACACACATCTCATAATCCAGTTAACCCTAGCATTCGAGAAGCCTGATTTGCTCATCATTCTCTCTATGAAAATCCATTCAACCCAAACATAGGCTTTAGACATGTCTAATTTTATCGTATGGAACCATATTTCCTTTTTCTCCATTTCAGTCTATGTAAACACTCAAAACTCACGATCGTGTTATCGGATATCAACCGACCAGGGACAAAAGCGTTTTGCGTTTCCAAGATCACCTCATACAAAACCCTTTTAAATATGTTAGCCAAGGCTTTATCAATTACCTAATACATGACATTAAATATGCTTATTAGATGGAAATCTGAAATTCTCTATGGAGAATCCATTTTTAGGATAAGGAAATCAAAGTATTGTTCATCTCTTCCACTAAGGCTCCCTTATTCAAGCACTTCAGGCAAACAACCACGACTCAACCCTATAGGATACCAGAGTTTTTGGTAAAAAAGGGCTGGAAGACCGGCTCTCATAGGGGGGCTTTCATCGACCTTATATCAAAAACAGTTATACGCACATCTTCTCTAGTAAATTTCGAGTCAAAGAATAGAGACATTTGGTTTGACAATTTGGGTTGCGCACCTTCAAGAACTCTAACAATATATGTCTGCCATGGTGAATTGGTAGCGTAAAGATTTAAAAAACATTGCTCAACAAACCTCTATAAATCAGTATTCGAGTTTCTCCAAACACCACTGACATCTAACAAGCCGGTGATTCTATTCCGAGACCTCATAACTAATGCCTTCAAATGGAAGAAATGAGTATTTCAGTCTCCATTTTGAAGCCATTTCACTCTTGCTCTTTGGCACAACTATATTTCCTCCATACTCAAAGCATTGTTTAGTTGATTATCTAAGTCATTAATAAACTTCCACGAGCTAGGCTTCTCTGTTAGGATTATGCTCAATAGCAAGAGTGTAATAATATATTTGACAATCTTTTCATATTAATAAAGTGATTTCTAGTTTAACAAATCTTATAGCATTTATAGTTTAATTATTATAATTGTCAAAAGTAAATAATCATAAGGTCAAAAGACTATGAGAAAAGAAGAATTGTTCGTACATCTGGATATATATATGTGGTAGACACAATTCTTTAGTTAGTCTTGAATAATATTTACAACTTAAGATAAATGTTGGGCGTCTTTATCTTGTTGAAGTTGTAGATTATTTTGCTATAATTTAAGTGGGATCAAATGTGTTATGATGAGTCTAAAATCATCAAAGTGTGGTGTCTTTGGGCAAACGAATCTAGTGCACTGGGTGCATTGAATAGGATCATAGTGAAATACTTTATCCAGAACCGTCAATGGATAAAAGTCTTCACTTGAAGACAATTGGAGAGTCTATCTCAATCCTGAGATAAATGATGGACTTATGGTTACAAGTGCTATCATTTGAGCTATCAATGAGTACGATTATATAGCATAGTCTATCCTCGATAGTTTGATGGTATTCATTTGTTAATCGATAGAGGACTTCATTTATAGACATGGACGTCGTGGCTCCATTTAATAAATGAGAGTAGAATATCATCATATGAATGTTTTGAGGTATTTGATATTAAATCTTAACGTTAAGTTTTCAATAGTGTCTATTGAAATATGGCTTCTGGACAAGTCAAAATATCTAAGGTCAAAATGTGGTCATATGGGTAAATATGGTAACTTGAAGAGCTATAGGCGGTCTATGAGCTCTTGGCGATTACTGGTATTCTTCACGAGGATACACTATCTCCATTAAGATTGTCTATGGTAAGAATGAGCAATATTAACTTATTCTATCTTTATTTAAGAGTTCAATTTTAGTTCTTTAGTGGAATGAACTAAAATTAATAGATCGAATATAAGTGAATCATTTGTTGATTGTGATTAGGTTATTCTATTGGAGCTTAAATGTAGATAGCCCGCCAAGATTCTCAATTCACACGAACTTGCATGGATCACTTGATATATTCTACCGGACCAATTTATGGATCCATCTAGAATTGTATTAAGGCATGTGGACTTGTTTCTTTTAGTAAGAATGTATCTAGTTCACATGTGGACTTTTTATTAATGTCCAATGGATTTAATAAAATAGAAAAACAATATTGGCCCTTATATATTGTCTTGGGCGGCAAGGGACTATTCATTAGTCTTATATATTGTTTTTATTTTATTATTTAATTAAATGAAAATTAATTAATTAATTATTTATTTATTTATTTAATTAAAAAGTCAAAAAAAAATTCCTAGTAGGAGATGGTCTCCTAGAGTCATATTATTGTTGATAATATGATAAGTATCAAATACTATATATGATAAGTTGATAATATGATAAGTATCAAATACTATATTTGATAAATAGATAAATAATATGAATTTATTTATCTAGTCAAATTAGGAAGTATTTGATTTCTATTAGGAAGTTTTTTTGATTTAGTCACAATTTAATTATATTCAATAATTGGTTATTGAATAAATACACTATTTGAGTTGGATTAGGAGTCTTGGTATGGAAAATAATTTTTTTTTGAAAAAGGATTCTTTGTCACCAAGTAAATCCACATAGAGATATGATTCTTGACCACCAAGTAAATCCTCTTTAGGAAATGATTTGTATACCTATATATATTATTAAATTCGGAATTAATGATATAGGAAAAAAAAAGTTTTTTTTTAGAGATTTTTTTTTATTCTCTTAATTTTGAATAAAAAAAAAACTTTCAACTCAAGAAAGGGGTGTATTGAATTCGGCCAAAGAGAAGAGAAAAGAGGAACGTTTTTGTTTTCGATAGTACACTAGTATCTTTTACATCAAAAATGATTTTGTGTACAAAATCGAATCGGGTTCACACGAGTTTCAATCAAATAGATTGATAATTCACAAGTGACTGAACGTTCTTGGGTTTTCTTTTGGAGGATTATTGGGACTAACAAAGAAGAAGTTTTTGTTTGTTTCATCCTCAGGTATACAATTAAAGAAAGGGAGCCCACACTCCTAGGTGATTCACGTTCGTGATTGGATTGGAAGATCTTGCGGATTCAATTCGACGCTAGTTCAATCGTCACGAGAAAAAGGTACAATACTTTTAATTATATTAATTATATGTCAATTAATCTAGGGTTAAGATTCTTTCTTTTAAAGGAATTTTTTTTGAAATATATCAAACCCTATTTCATGCTTCCATCGCGTTTTTTGAACCGATTTTCCCTACATTCTCGACCCTACAAGCCTCAGTAAAGGCACTTCTTTTATTTTTGATGTCCCGCCGAATGTCTCTCCTTTCTTAGGCATTCCAGGAGTCCAGACATTGACCACATGCTTCTATATTATGCAAAACTGCAACCACTTTATTTCCATTACATATATTTCTTCACTCAAAAGAAATAATTCTCTTACATTCACTATCATCGACCCAACATTCTTCAAAATAGAATCATTTTCCATTCTTCACCTTATTATTGCCATCCACATTCTGGTTCCCATAAAATTCCAACACTAACGGATCTTATGTTTAGGAAACAATTTTTTTCAATCCCTATTGCAAATACTCCTATCAAGACTAGGGATGGGCACTTCCCCACGGGGCCTCACCCCCCACAGACCATCATGGGGTTTTGGAGGTGGGGTGAGGGTAAAGTTGGCCCTCGTTTTGTAAATGAAAAAGGTGGTGAGGGGACCTCCCCCCGAACCCATTCCCCCACTTTCCCCAATATATATATTATTTTAATTGTAATTTATATCTCAAGTTTTAATAATTAAAAAAATTAATATATTATAATATTAACCTGAGTTAGTAGTTAATAGTTAGTACTTAGTACATGAGTATTTAATTTGTTTTTACTTTTATTGTGTAATACTCTATTATAAATATTTGTATTTATTTTGGATTTCTTTAAACCAATTATAAATTTTATAATGAATATTTTAATTACTTTTTGGATTGAGTATTTTAACATGATCAAATTAGATATTGGAATGGTTAGTTCTAATTATGAATTTCAATTTTCAGATTAGAAATTGAAATTTTGAAATTGGAAATGAAAAGAAATGGGGTATAGAGGTGAGGGAGGGCCACCACCCCCAGTCCCCTCATATGGGTTTTGGGGGAGGTGGTGGGGGAAGGGTTGAGGAAAGAGGGGTGGGGGTTGAGGGACCCTCCCCCGCCCATCCCTAAACAATACACTCCATAATAGCCTGGTTTCCTTCTATTTTATTACTCCAAGCCCCGCCCATCCCTAAACAAGACGCTCCATAATAGCCTGGTCTCCTTCTATTTTATTACTCCAAGTGAATTTCAGACCTAGAAATCTCATAGCTTCCAACCCACACTCTTCCAAGACCTCGCGAAAAGCAGTCATCTGACATCAATTTTTATTATTTCCACATGATTTTTGAGTAAAACAAAATTTCATCAAAATCTCTCATGCTGACCCAAGGTAACTCAGACATACCTATTAGGCGACTAAGGAGGGACCATGAATTCATTCTCTGACACTGCTCTAGGTGGCTGTAGAAACCCGTAAATCTCCAAATTGCCATTTGACTGTGCCGAATTTTAACGTCGATATGTGCTGGAGAGTAAGTCAGAAGATCCACCACCACTACCGGACCGAAACAACACACAGTCCACTAGATTTTCCCGTACTGTCCACAACTAATTTCCCCCCAAAGCTAAGTTTCACACGCCATCTTTCCAGTTTATTGTGATCACATCTAGTTTAAAGTAAAAACATAACCTCTGGTTTTGTCTCCTACATATGGGTTCGCATGATATTGAGTGCTTGTAAGCTCTTTAACCCTCAAACGTTCCACACAAAGATTTTCATTGTAAACGGTGGGTCGGTAGAAACCGGTCGGTCGATAATTTCTTATTTGATAGGATAACGGCTGCAAATGAAACCCCATTTCGGTTAACATTTACAACATTATCATCACAGCAGACCTTACACTCAACGCTCGCCATACCCTTTTCAACTCTTTTCAACTGATTCTAACCTTTTCGATGTGACTTTTTCCACCAAATTCTTATATGTTTCCACTATAGCCACCACATTTGCTCTCGACTGATGAGACTCCATATTGAACCCTTCAAAGGCTTACCTCAGTTTTAGTTTCTTCCAACGAGCTTTACCGTCAGCATCAACCATATCTCTTATCTGTTTTTTCTTTCTTTCTTTTTCCCGACGATTTTCCCCATATTGAATTTCCCCAATTTTTCCTGACCTAACTTTCCTCCTCCATTCACGAATTCCACACAAGATATCACTAGTCAAACCCGACCCGGTTGGGTCCCTATGAATTGGGTTTGAACCACTTGAAATGTTTGGGTTAGTAGTAAACAAAATCTTCTTCTAAATCTTTATTGGGTTGGGCTTGCTATTCTTCCTCTTTACACCCACCACGTCTTGTACTTTTTTTTAAAGTAAATCATGTCATCTGATGGGCCAAGGCCTACAATTTGGGGCTTTTGATTCAAAGTCAACTTAAGACTTTTTGATTAGTGGTTCTAGCTAATTTGAGGTGGGTCAGGCCTAACACTCTTTTCCTCATTTAATGCTTTCACCTGCTCATGAAGCTTATTTACCAGTCGTTATCGGTTATGTTACCACTCTCATCTCGTCTTCTAATCTGACGCATGTTACTTCATTCATTGGCTTCAGAGCCTCGAGCATTGGAGAGATCTCCTTTATCGCATCGGTTTCCTTTCCTTCCTTAATCATTACCAGCCGTTAGACATGACGTCGGTTCCGGTTCTGGTTCGGTTCCGGTTCCGGTTCCGGTTCTGGTTCGGTTCCGGTTCTGGTTCGGTTCCGGTTCCGAACCGGCAGTTCCGGTTCCAGGGAGAGGGGAACCGGAACCGAAATCGAAACCGGAACCGGAACCGGAACCAAACCAGAACCAGAACCGGAATCGGAACCGGCCTTAGAAGGTTTCGGTTTCGGTTCTTGAACCGCCGGTTCAGGTTCTGGTTCTAAGGTTCCAACGGTTCGGTTCTCAAATTTTTTATTTTTTATATTTATTAAAAACCCACTGCTCATGTGCTCCACTCGTCTCACACTCTCACTGTCTCAGATCTCATTTTTTTTCCTCTCAAAAGTCACAAATCAACACAACAGTACAACACAGATAACATATCTTCATCTCTCTCTCTCTCTCTCTCTCTCCCAAATCAACCCATCATCTTCTTTCTTCTTCGTCTTCCTCGGCTTCTTCATCTATCATTTTCTTCAGTTCTTCGTTTGTCTTCATCTTCAGTCGTTTCTTGCTTGGATCGATCAATCGATCGAGAGAGATGAGATCGGAGGTGGTGCTGTGGTGGTCGCCGGTCAGTGTGATTTAGTTTAGGTGGTGGTGGATTTTGGGTTTGTGGTGGTGGGTCATGGACTCATGAGTCATGGTTGGCTGGTTGCTTGAGCTTGATTGGTTTGGATCATTCTTGTTCGGATTTTGGGTGTATCCTTGTTCGGATTTTGGAAGAGAGAGAGGCAGAAGGAGAGAGATCTAAGTTTGTGGTAGAGAGATGAGAGATCTGAGGTTTGTGTCTTTGTGGTAGAGAGGAGAGATGAGTGATCTGGAAGACTGGATCTGGCCCATCTGGGTTCCACGAATTTAAAAAAAAAAATTGTTGGAACCGCCGGTTCGAACCGGAACCTGAATTACTGGTTCCAGTCCGGTTCGAACCAGACGGTTCCTTAAAAATTGGAACCGGAACCGGAACCTCCCCGGTATCGGTTCCGGTCCAGTTCTGGAACCGGAACCGAAACCGAAAAACTCGGTTTCGGTTCCGGTTTTTTGATGGCGGTTCCGGTTTGGTTCACCGGTTCGAACCGAACCGGCGTCATGTCTACCAGCCGTACCTATTCTTTTTTCGATGTATTTGCGTCGGATTTCTCCCCGTCTGTCAAAGCTACATGGGGGTCTTCCATCGGTCTCACTTTCCCTCCATCCCTCATTTTCCTTGCATGGAACTTCCAAATGATGACAATTTTCCTCTCCTATCCTGGTGCTTGGGGAGGCGAAACGGACCAGAGGCTTTCATCCATACCCCAAACAGAGGTGTTTCCACCCCATCCACTATCGGGGTCGGAACATCATCGGAGCATCCCACTGTTCAAGTGATCCACCTTTCCACACTTGAAACACAAGCTACAAAGCCTTTTGAACCAGAGTAACATCATCGTTTCGACCCCATTACCCAAAATATCGATTCTTATACATCACTTGAGGGTTTCCTGATGTCTATTTGAACTCGTACATGCATAAATTTTCTGACACAATCCATTGAGTCTCTCCGTCTATGTCCACGACTTCTCCAATCATTTCTCCCAAAAATGTACCAATTTCCCTTGTCATACAAAAAAGAGGTACTTGATGGATTTGAATCCAAAATTCAAAGTGGTTGAACTTCATTGTCTCAAACGAACCTTTTCCAACGGGTTCCTCTATGACCATTAATGGTCATCAAAGCTCTAGAGGTCACCTGCCATAACCCGTATTTGATCCTCCTGATCTCTAAAATGGAACACAAACACATTACCAGCCACTGATTCTTTTTCCACCCCATTTATTACTTGCCAAATCTTACCCATTACTCTTATAAATGCCTTTCTGTTAACATTCATCTTCGAGAGAATCTTCCCGACCAGACATACGACATACGTTGTATAGCTGCAAACTTTAAATTCTCATTCAGCTTTTGAATTGATCCCTCACAGGCATGCAATCTCTCCAGACTCCATATCCAGGCTACTTTCATTTAGTTTTCAGAGGAAAGACTCATATGTGTATATATATATATAGTTAACAATTATGTAATAAATTTATTATATTTATAAAATATTATAAGTGAAAATAGAGGTGGGTGGGGTGGATATCCATAGAACATATACAACGTTACCCCCATAAATAAAATGGATATTAAAATCATGTTCATCCACACTTCATCCCCGATATAATAGTATACTAGTATCCAACTTTTTTTTTTCTTCATCCTAAATGAAGCAAATTCTTACTTACATTTGTATATGTGAATCATTTTGGCATCATTACATATGACCCAAAGTTGGACCAAAATTATATAATATTGGTTTTGTTTTTCTTTCTCTTAAGCGTTTGTTGTAACGTGTAGTTACATATTATACTTATAAGGACAAGTAAAAAATTAGAGAATATCTTTAGTACATCATGTGCATGACTGACTGTTGCACCCGACCACTAAAGATAAAACATATGACTATCATCTGAGAATTACATAAGATTTGCTTGTCACATGTTTTATCTTCGGTAGTTGGGTGCACCACTTCTCGTTTTAGTATCTTATTTCTCTATAAGCGACATTGTTTTAGATGAGTATTGTACAATCCCAAAAATCAACATAAAAACCAACTCAAATTGAGTGGTCACAAGTTGTCATTACCATATTACTCATGTGATGATGTGGTAAATAATATGGTAAAATTGGTGATAAAAATCACTTCACAATGATACATCATTTTAGTTGATTTTTGGGTTGAGTAGTATTTTTTTTTCCTAAAAGAAACATTTAATTTATATTCATGCTGTTTAACTAAACTTTTAATTTTTTATCTAAATAAAATATTTATTTTTTTAATTATTTAATAATTAGAGTGAAAAATCGTAATTCTAGTAGTTCAACTAAATTTCAAGAGTAAAATCATTCTTCTACTCATTTTTTAATAGTTTGGTTGGGGGATCCATGTTGAAGTATTTTTAAATTTGCAATGGTTATGCAAGCCTAAAATTATATATATAGAGCAAATATGTCTTTTTAGTCAAAAAATAAGGATGTTTATTGTTTTTACCCAACATTAGTGTTTTTATTGTTTTTACCAAATAATTGACTGTGAAGACCTAAATACCCCTCATTATTTTCTTTTATCTCTTCTCTCTCTTTGGTCAGAATCATTTTCTGATTTTTCATTCTCTCTCTTCAATCTCTTCTTTCTCTCTCTCTTCTCTCACGTCTCTCACCTCTCTCCACCACCATTTTTTTTCCAGATCTCCTCTCCAATCTCTTCTTTCTTTATCTCTTTTCAATCTTTATCTCTCTTCAATCTCTTCTTTCTTTGGTCTCTCTTCGTTCTCTCACTGCTGTCGTTCTTCAACCGCGCCGGTGACCTCGTCTCCGGTGGTTGCTGCCTCGTCTCCGGTGGCCGCTCATCACCGGTGGTCAACCACCCATCTCCGGTGGTCGCTGCCTCGTCTCCAGCCGCATCCAGTTGTGTTTAGTTTTTAGTTTTTAATTTTTTTTTAGTTTTTTTTTTTTAATTTGTTAGAATTGATTATGGGTTTTGTGGTGGTGTTGGTTCTGGGTTTGATGATGATGGGGTTTGTGGTGGTGTTGTACTTATGTGATTTGGTTGATGATGTTGGTGGGTTTTTGTTTGAATTAAAATTGATTTTCTTGAATGGTTTTATTTTGTTTTTAGTTTTATTTTTTAGTTTTTTTTATTTGAAGAGATCTGAAAATCCATCCAGATCTCTTCATAGATTTTTTTAATTTTATTTGGCAGGAGAAAATCAGGAAAATTTTCAAATCTATTCAGATCTGGAAATTTTTCCAGATTTTTTTAAACACACCAGGTACCAATTAAACACACCAGACAACCCAATTAAACACACCAGGGCAACCCTATTAAACACACAAGGGGTAAATCAATTAAACACACCAGGTCAGACCAATTAAACACATAAAGGCAGGCCAATTAAACACATTAGGGCAACCCAATTAAACACATAAGGTGTAAATCAATTAAACACACTAGAGCATACCAATTAAACACACAAAAGCAGATTAATTAAACACACCAGTTGTAAATCAATTAAACACGCCAGGGTAGACCAATTAAACACACCAGGACAACTCAACTAAACACACTAGGGCAGACCAATTAAACACACCAGAGCAACGACCAATTAAACACACCAGGACAACTCAATTAAACACACAATGGAAAATCAATTAAACACACCAAGGCCAACACCAAATTAAACACACCAACTCTAACACAATTAAACACATCCGAGAAGAAGAAAAAGAATACTGGAGGTCTAGGAAGAAGAAGAAGAAAAAGAAAAAAAAAGAAAAAAAATTGTTTATTTTCTGGGAAGAAAAAGAAAAAGAAGATAGAGAATTTTTTTTATAAAGAAGGGCAATTTTGTCCAAATAGTGGAAATTTTGGTAGAAACAATAAAAATGCTAATATTGGGTAAAAACAATAAACCCACTAATTTTATGGTTAGTTTTAAAGTTCTCCCATATATATATCATATATGTTAAAGTAATATTTAGTTATTTATTTTTAAAATAAAATAAAAATAAAGGGAGTTATCATTATTATTGAAGTTTTTAGGACAAATGACATAACTCGAATATGCAAACCCATTAATATAAGTATGAAATACTTATCACCTAACCAACATCTTTCTGTATAATTGATAAAGTTTTTGTTGTTTATATAAATTGAGTGATTTGAAAATATAGACAACTTGAGAAGTTGTATTTCGATAGCTTTTCTGTTTTATTATTGAAATCACATTTTATTATTAAATTTTTATGTTAGCTTCTTAACCTTTACAAGTTTATACTAAGCTATCTAACCAAAATTTCAAGTGTATAATTTTTTTATAAAAAAAATCGACCAAAAATTCAAAAATCAACTCTATGGTTTTGAAATTATGTAAAAATTCCTTGGGTGGTTTTGTATTTCTTGTTACATCATGGTTGGGTTCATAATGACAATACCATATTTAATTTTAGAATTACATTTTGTTGTTTAAAATAAAATCAAACTTCTCTTTTGTTGTAATAATTATAAATGTACAATTTGAAAATATAACTCGAAACCATGATCGGATTGATATGGGTGTAAGTGACATACTAATGACCAACATCTCGTATTTTGTATTTCATTTGCATCACAACAAATAATGCGATAATCGGTAAGTGGATACACCACAACAATGATTTATCTTGTTACTTACGACATGTATCCATACATTAATTGATACATTATTGATTGAGATGCGAGTGAAATATAAATGTGAGATATCTAGCATTACTTTTACGTTGATGCATATTAAATTGTTGTGCTAATTAATTGTGACCATAAGATTGGATTATATTATCCCGATAATATTGTTCTCACACATACATTATATAGGTTGAGAATTGAACTTTGCGGGATAGAATATTTCATTGTTCCTCATTAGTTGAGGGGTATAATGGTCAATTGTTAATTAACTAATCGTTGGTTCGAATCCTATTTGTGGAGATTTGATTCATTCCAAATTAAAGAATTCAAAATCTTATAACGATAAAGTTCGTTTTGACCGTTAAAAGTAGATAATTTATTCATTGTATCCGATTGTTAGCCAACTGATCATAAGTTTGAATTCTACGTATGAAGATTTGATTCATTTCGAATAAAAAAAAATCAAAATGTCGTAACGGAGAGGCTCACATTAATCGTTACAAATAGTTAACATATTTATCATATTTTTATTTTTATTATATTTTATCTTATCGTATTATATTTTATCGTATCACGGTTAAGTTCAGAGATTTTATAAAGTGACGTCAATAATACTAGGTGGCTTGGCATAAGTCCGGGATAATCATTTGTTGGATTCGGATGACGTCTAATACAACAAAATAAAATTTGTGCACACAGACGATTAATCAACCGGTTAGATCTGATTTGCTGATTTATGTTTTGATTAGAATTTAGATTGATCGAGTACACTAGTAGGCAGCGGGGCTCAGTCCGGTTAGTTCAGGCGGCCTTAATACACTCATCCAACAAAAAAGCGACACGCGTCCTTAACCTCAACAACACATAGCTTCGGTTTTTCTAGGGCACAGAAACATAAACCAAACCAAAAGCCCACTTAATAACCTCCGCGAATCTTCACAAACCCTGGATTTTTTTAATCTCTACTCAGAAGCTGAGTCCATGGCCGACACTCCGTCGTCGCCGGCAACATTAGACCCGAAATCACAGAAGTCCGAACCCGATAACCCGATTTCTCAACCCGATGCCGCGCCCGCCACCTCCGCACAAGAACAGCAACAATCCTCAACACCAAACCCGTTAGCCAATCAAACGCCGGCTGGCCATCCGCCACTATCGTTACCGAATCAACCGATCCAACTGTACGGGATGCCGCCGCAGCCGATCTCGGTGCCTCCGACGGCACCGTCGTACCGTCCGATTCCGATCCCCGGGCCGCCGCAGTTCTCTCCGGTGCAGAATTACCAAGCTCATGGCGTGCAGCCTCCCGGTGTTAGCGTCAGCGGCGGTGTACCGGGTTTGGTGGGGCCGCCTATGATGTCGTATTCTGGTATGCCGGGTCAGGCTCCTAATATGACTCTCAGACCTTTTGCGCCGATGCCGAATGGATACGGTGCCGTTCATGCACCTGGTGGGTTAACACTCCTTCCTTTCTCTTAGTCTATATACACATCAAAATATTGTTAACAACTCCTTTTCTTGTATATCTAAACATTGTTATTATTATTAGGAATGGGTTGATTGTTTGTTCATGCTTTCATTTTATTGCAGTTCTTTTCATGTCGATTATTGAGTTGCATATTGTTTAATTTGCCAAGAACTGCATGTGCTGTAGTATTGATTTTGTATGAGTAATTATTGTCTTGTCCATTACTGATTTGATGTGAGTAATGTTTATGATTTCTATGGTTTGTTATTAGTTATAATGAGGTTATTTGGTATGGTTAAGTGGGAAGAGTTTTGTTATGTAAAGAGGAATTGGGAGAGATTTAGAAATTGGTGTTCGTTAGGCATCGATGACAGGATGTTTTCTCCTACAGTGTTATGATTGAGTTCACGGTGAGAAAGGTTGGGAGGCTTCAATATTGCTTAAGAGAACCACTCCTTCAACTCCCTTTTTGGTATGCACAAATTTGCTTGGTTTTCTTATCATATTTAGAATAAATGATACTACTAATTACTAAATACAGTTTCAATGAAAGATTTTCTTTCTGTTATTCCAAGTTGGCCTAATAAGAATCAACAAATTCAGTACATCCGACGTCAAAGAATTAATGATATTGTTACATATGTCACGCTAAATTATGTGTGGTTGTGTCATGTTCAGTTTAGTAGGCTACTTTCTCATAGTTATAAGGATACCTTCCCTTTCATGGGTTTATGAGTTGCCAGCAGCAGACCATGTTAGCAACTGAGTGCTCGTTGGCCTTGTATTACGAGGTATTACAAATTCTTTCGTTTACAGTTTCTTGTTCTCTTTCTCTTTTTTGTCTTTTTCATGCTGCAAATTGGGCTGCTAACAGTTTAGATTAATTTAAATGGCCACATATACAAGTAAAGCATTGCATTAATAATTCAATTATGAGCATGAGATGCTGGAAATCTCTTATTATCCTATCTCAAAATTTTGCAATGGTGCATGGATAGTTTGAGAGACTGCTACTTGACACATCGATGCCTAAGGTAAGAGTCTTTGTATATCTATGATTATGAACTCGATGCTATTCTTTCAATGTTTCCTTCAGGTTATCTGTTCAGCTGGTGATTGTTGCCATTCCTGTGGTGCCATCTCTAATATGCTTTTAATGTGTGGTAACATCATTTAATTATGCTTTTTGAAGTTTTAGCATCTGTGCTTTGTGTCTTGGAAAACTAATCATCACTGTATTTGGTTTCTAAACTTTCTCTTACATATTTGCATAGAATTTGTTCTTGATTTATTCAGGACTTCCTCGTTATCCTGCTCCATACCCGGCTATGGTTCGACCTGTATTTCATCCACGTCCACCAGGAGCTGTTGGTGTGCTCCCAGCAGTTTCCCGTCCCCCTCTTCATGGGATTCCTGGTATTCGCCCGATTATTCCACCTGTTGTTAGGCCAGTTGGATTTCCTATTGTTACACCGGCTGAGAAACCACAAACTACAGTTTATGTTGGTAAGATAGCACCAACTGCAGATAATGATTTTATGCTCTCTCTTCTTAAGGTAAACTATCAATTTGTGTAATTTCAGTTCGTTCATATTCACTTTACAATTTCGGGTGTTATGGTGTTCCTTAAAGCATTGTTCAAGGCACATATTAAAATTTTGGGATTTGCAAACCTGATATTTTATGGTTTTGGAAGGTTTGTGGACCTGTCAAGAGTTGGAAACGTGTTCAAGATCCCTCAAATGGGACTCTTAAAGGCTTTGGATTTTGTGAATTTGAGTCTGCAGAAGGGGTTCTTCGGGCACTAAGATTGCTCAGTAAATTTAACATCGATGGGCAAGAATTAATGGTATGTTTGGATTTAAATTTGTTTTCCTTTGATTGCCATTATTGTCTTTCAGTGTTTTTACCTGCTGGGTAATAAATACAAGCTTTACTGGAAGATGCCTTTTTAAGTGAACTCATTATCATTTGTGAGGTGATGAAGGTGCGTAAACATTTATTAATGTTGTTTTACAACATATTTTCCGATGAATGTGAAAGGTTGGTTCAGTCTTTTATTAGATATGTAGGAGGTTATCAGATGAATTAAATTGAGGCCTTCAAGTAACAGAAATGGCAGGAACTTAGTGTGTTATGGTTTTTAATCTGGCTTCTTCAATATGTGGATAATGTCCGATGTGGGAAAACTTTATATGGTGTCCACTACTGGCTGTTGTCATTCCATGACTTATGGGAGAAAAGCAAATTGCTTTTTATTCAACATTTCTCCTACTAATTCCTAAGCTCCATTTTTCTAGTTTGGGTTAGCTTCAGTCTCAAGTCAAAGATTAGATAACAAGTTTGAGAAGTAAATTGTCAACTGCTTCAAAAATATTGTATAAAAAACTTTTATAAAAAGGCAGTTAATAGCCTTTAAATGTAGGGCCTAGGTTGTTGGTATGTTGCAATAGACCTGGATAAACACCACGTCCTTACCCAAGAAGAGGATGGGAGGGACAAGGTGTTAATGGCTTCTGTGTCTAGGATTTTTGTGTTCGTGGAGCTACTGTTCTTTTGGTTAATGATCACCACCTCTTCCTATTATTTGCATAAATTTGTTTTTATTTGAAATCTTTTGACTTTTTGAACCTTATTGCATTATCAACAGCTGAATGTTAATCAAGCAACAAAAGAGTATTTGGTGCGGTATGTTGAAAAGAAAACTGAAAACTCAAAGAAAGTCAAGGAATTTCAAGATGCAGAAGCAGCGAAAGAGGATGTTAATGCACAAGGTGTTGAGAAGAATGAGACTCCCAAACCCTCTGAGGACTTAAAGAGGGATGATGAAACTGGAAATAAAGAACCTCATGACAGTGCCAACTTTGGAATTGTGACTGATGAAGATAGGGCAGCTGACCGAGAGGCTTTGGACAAACTTACTAGCATGATCGAAGAGAGGTTAAGGGCCAATCCCCTGCCTCCACCCCCTGCACAAGCACCTGGTGATAATTCTGGAATTTTAAACTCAGATTTGCCGGCTAAAACAAGGGATGGGGATTTTGATGCAGATATGACAAGAAATGGTAAGGTTTATTGTTGGTATATGTAGTTTAAATGCTATTTATCGTCATCATACAATGTTTGTAGTTAATATAGTATAGTATGATATCTATGTTTTTTTTTTCTTTTTCAAAACAGCTATTTAGCTGAGATCAAAGACTTGTCTTTGATCAAATTTTTTAAAGTTTTAGAGATGCAGAACAATGATGTTTTGAAGCTTATAAATTTCAGATACAGCTGAAGTTAAAGTTGATGACGAGACAGCTAGTGACACCAAAGCAACAAGTGAGCATGATAGGCCTGAGACAAGCTCACCAGATAGGAGTAGGATGTACGATAGGAGAAGCAGAGATAGAGAGCGAGATTTAAAACGAGAAAAGGAACGGGAAGTCGATAGATATGAAAGGGAAGCAGAACGAGAACGAGTAAGGAAAGAGAGAGAATTAAGAAGAAAGATGGAGGAGGCTGAGCGTGAGTATGAAAGGTGTCTTAAAGATTGGGATTATAGAGAAAGAGAGAGAGAAAAAGAACGGCAGTATGAGAAGGAGAGGGAGAAAGAGAGGGAACGAAAACGGAAGAAAGAAATAAATTATGACGAAGAGGATGATAATGATGACCGAAAAAGGTGGCGTAGGAGTGCAATTGAGGACAAGAGGAGGAAGAGGCTACGAGAAAAGGAGGACGATGAGGCTGACAGACTGAAAGAAGAGGAAGAAATTGCTGAGGCCAAGAGGACAGCCGAGGAGGAAGAGCTGCAGCAGCAACAAAGAGATACATTAAAGCTTTTGTCTGGCAATGCACTGAATGGAAGTGAAAAAACTGTGTTAGCTGAAGAATCTGCTGCTGAAATCAAAGATAAGGCTGATGAGAAAGATTATGAGGGTGATGACAATCACGTAACAGGTAATCCCGTTTTTTCCTTGAGAAATATATTTTTGCTCTCCCTCTCTCTGCCTCTTCACACTATTATGAATGTTTATGATTCCATGTGACAGGTGATGAGGTTTTACAAAATGGTAGTGTGGATGATACAAGTATGGCATCAATTTCTACTTCAGAGATGCGGCAGAGCGGCCATGGCCCATCAAAAAAGTTGGGCTTTGGCCTTGTTGGCTCAGGGAAACGAACATCTGTCCCTTCTGTCTTCCGTGAGGAGGATGATGATGAAGCACAGAAGGAGAAAAAGATGAGGCCCCTGGTTCCCATTGATTACTCAACTGAGGAACTGGAGGCAGCCCAACCTATCGTTTCTGGAGCAAACCCGCCAAATTTGGTTGCAGCAGCAGAATTTGCCAAGCGCATTTCCAATGTTAATCCCAAAGAAGAGAAGTCTGATGCAGAAAGAGAGAGAAGTAGACGTTCTCATGATAGGTCAAGTCACCGGGAGAAAGATCGTAGTGATGAGGATAATATTCGCTCTAGAGATGAGAACAGAGAGAGACTTAATGACCAGGACAGAGATCGGGAAAATGGTTTAGATAAGGTGAAAACACCTGATAAGAAGAAGCTTTTGGATGCAAAACAATTGATTGATATGATCCCAAAGACCAAGGAAGAGTTGTTCTCGTATGAGATTAATTGGGCCGTGTATGACAAGGTAAGCAACCATATTCATTGATCCCTGGTTATAAGTTGCTGATTATTTTGCTTTTTAAATAACTCCTATCGAACCATTTATGCATCCTTTTCATAGCCATAGCTCATGGTATTGTTATGTGAAAAATTATCGGATAATAGATCCGATGCTTGTTATATATGTTATATTACTTGTATGAGAGAAGCTGAGAGAAATTATGCTGAGACTTGAGAGCTAAGTAAGTCAACTTCTTGCGTTTTGAGAATTTAGTCATTTGAGTGTACTGTAGTACATTTTAGTATTTCAAACAGCCTTAATGCTGGATTAATCTTTGATGAGAGCTGCTTTTGCCCTTATGATATTCTCTTATTAGTCTAATGATGTCAAGTACTTTTATGTTATTGCGGGATGGTATTATGTATTTATGTCTTGTTCAAAATGTAATCATGTTATGTCCAAAGTTCTAAATTGCTACACTGTTGTTATGATGTTCACCAGCATGAGCTGCACGAGAGAATGAGACCGTGGATCTCAAAGAAGATAACCGAGTTCTTGGGAGAAGAAGAAACCACCCTAGTAGATTATATAGTAACTAGCACCCAAGAACATGTGAAGGCATCCCAAATGCTGGAGTTGCTGCAAACTATTTTAGACGATGAAGCGGAAATGTTTGTGCTCAAGATGTGGAGGATGCTCATCTTTGAAATTAAGAAGATAGAGACGGGCCTTGCCTTGAAAGCAAAATCCTGAATAGATGTGTTGCTTTTTTATGTTGTTCCTGACTGATTCTGGTTATGATGTATAAGTAGTATCGTTACTTTCCTAGCTCCTCCCCATTATCTTTTTGTAGAACAGAGCATAAGTTGGAATTGACAACCAAGGTTTGTTCATTAGTTTTTACTTTGTATTGCTAACTATTACAATTTTTTTATCATCAAGAAATGAAGCCATTTTTGTATCTAGAGGCCCTTTGAAAGTCTTCCCATTCATCTTATAAGGTTGCTTTTTATTTCCTGTTTGTTCACTTTCTTTTAATTTACTATCGTTTGTTTTACAAATCCTTTTTCTATTTTTTGAAGACGAATAACAGTGAAATTGTCAGTAATGTTTTTAAAAGAAAATGAGAATAAACAAAAAGAATGTTTTTCATTTTTATCGAAGAAAAACCTGAAAATATATTTTGACCTTTTCACTACTGACTCAGTAAATTTATTTTTAAAACCTATATATTTTACATGTTTATGGTTAAGATTAGTTTCGAAAAACAACTAAAATACATATATCCATTTACTGAAAACTAATGTTAGATTTTCTAAATTTTTATTCAAATGATATGAGTATAACTATAAAAGTTTTTACCTCTATATAGTTTTTTAGACTATTAATCTAAATTTATATGGTAAGTGACCCTAGTGAGGCAGTTGTTCATTGTTGAAAATATTTATCTTCGTTTGATGTTCTACAGTGTCTTTTTTTTTTCCTTTCTATTAGAAGTAGAAATTAAATTAAATACATTTTTTTTGGTTTCATTTTACTGTAATCATTATTTTTTTCGCAATTTTTTTATTATAGTTTAACGATTCAAGTATATCAACTTAAATGAATGCAGTTCATTCTTTCATGAGCCTTGAATTGATCTTTCTCTTTTGTAATCTATTGCATGAGAGCATCTGGGATTAAATTCCATAATATATCTTTTTAACTATTTACAATTTTTATCCTTACTCTACCGAGTCTTTTCTTCTTTTGGCTGGTTTGCTGGGTTTTGTTCCATTTGTGGATTCTTTACAAGGTGAAGTATCTTTGTCTGACTGACCGCCTAGCTCTGGAATTTCTGTTGAATCCGAAACGGCTGAAGGCCTCTCGTAAACAATGGCAGCATCTAGGGTGTACAAGCGAAGTGCAAGAGAGGAAACCGTTGCAATGTTGGCTGCAGCAGAGAGTGAAGACCAGTACCACCATCCATTCCTCAAGTAATCGGTTTTTATCATGTCCTCGAATACAATGGTAGCTTGAACCATCTGAGAGAAGATATCAAAATTTGAATTAGTTTACCCGATCACATAAAACTCAGCCGAAGGGGCAAAAAAAGTAGCAAAGAATCAAGTATCAAGTTCAGTACAATGTATTTCAATTCAGAAACTTTTCCTATTAACTGTTTTATTGGTTTCTTCACTTTCAGTAACCAACATTAGTTCTCAATCTGGTGACAAGCAACTCAGGATAATGGAAAGGGAATTAAGAAAATCAGAGGACAAATCTTTGAGTCTCAGTCATAGTCAAAAGCTATTTTTGATCAATATTTTTATGAGTCACCCTTTGATCTAGATCAGAAATTCAGGATACTGGAAGGTTACTAAGAAATGCATGTCAACAGACAAAGTTAGGAACTACAATAAGAGAGGTTGATTTTGTCTGCTTCCAGGAAGTTTTGAAGAGTCTGTAAGCCAATAATTAACTAACAAGGTGAAAATTTTGAAACAGGAGAGTATTTAAGAATAAAGAAAAACAACATACAGACCTCAAATATTGTTTTCGCAGATTTGACAAATGCGCGCCAGGCACACCGTTTTTCCCAGCAAGCCTTTGAAGATCTCAGTGCTTCTTCTGGGACAGCAGCATCCATATCGAGCAAGTTGATTTTTAGTTGCTTAAGAATTTGAATACTCTTTCCCTTGAGGGGTCTTAAGGAAGAATCATTACCAATCCCCAGTTTTGGTTTTCTAAATATTAAAGATTGATCTCTTCTTTCATTTACAAAAGTTGGATTCAGTCTTCTAAATTTTACTTCCTCCTCATCATTGCCACTCACAATGCATCTTCTGATTGAGGTATTGGAAATGCTATCATGTTTAGTGCTGGAATTATTGATCCCTTGCACAGGACGTTTCCTATGATTTTCCAAATCTGGGGACTCATCACCTTGAATAACATCTAATTTCAAAGCTGGGTCACTGAGATACGGAGATGTGCTTGGCACAAATGATGGAATACCATTTGAACCAATAAGTCCAATTTCCTGAACCAATTCCTTGATAGAGCTTTCAGTGACAAACTTGGCACTTATCTCTTCAATGTCATATGGACATACCGACTCCTTTGTAAAACCGAACAACTTCATGCCAGTCTCATGCTTTACTCTCCCAGACATACATTCTTCAAATAATTTTTCGGTCCCTGTCATGCCCTTTTCCTTTGCCACACTATCATTTACCTTGCTGTTCTGAGAAGCAGATGCACCCAAATTACATGTGCCATCATTATGCTCCTTGAGTTCATCCCTAGATAAAAATGACTGGTGGCACCAGCAGCAATGGCATCTAGAAGGCCATAAAGGTTCCAGGCACTCACACCGATACATTCTCTCAGTGCAAGTCAATTCCACAATCTGATACTGCCTCGTCGGGATTTTGGAGGCTTCCAGCTCCAAGCATGGATCATGCTTTTTCTTCAGTGCAACCGAAGCTTTAGTTATGAGAACTTTAGAATTTACAGTTGTTTCACTGTTTATGCGATTTGAAGGACTCGGTAGACTTTCATCTTGAACAAAATTTCCAGTTTCATTGGAGTCCTTATATCCAATTCTTCTCCACCGCAAAATGGACTCTGCCAGTTCTCTCTCTTTTACATCACTATCTGTCAACCATTCAACAAGTTCTTCAATTTCTGCATCAGATTGATAAGAAAACCATGTAGATGATTTTAGAATGCCTTTATTTTGTGTTTCAAATGGAGAATATTTCAAAGTTGAATTATTAGCAAATGGGTCCCTGCGCTCGTTTGTGATGTTCCCTTGCTGTAACAACATAGTTCCATCGACCACCAGCCACGGAGATGTACCTGGCCTGGAATAGGCCCAATACAGTCGTCCAGCACAGTCTCTTCCTAATGGTTCCTTCCGCAGAGATACTGCTAGGAGTTGTGTTTCTAGACAGGCAATTGAATCCTGCAAATTCTTAAGTTCGCTCCCAATCTCAAGGGCTTGTGACTCATTTGTATCAGGCTGAACAATGCTGCGATGGCCAGGAAGCTGATTTTCACAATTCACATTCTTAGCACATATATGCTCAGCCACATGGCTTAAAACGGTGTTAGATGAAATATGGCTTTGTGGAACCTCACAAATTGCCAACACAGAACCATTGTTACCACCCTTTTGTAACTCCTGCTCTCTGTTTAAGTTACTCCAGTCAAGCAACTCACCTGCAGAGTCATGCTTTTGTAATTCAGGAGCAGAAAGAAGCTGCTCGTTTGGTGAATTATCAATCCTTACGCTGTTGTCCTTATCATACTGCTGATGTAACTGAAAATCTGTGCAAGGAACCCCTCCAACTTGATTTCCACTATAACAAGGGTGTTTCGTTGAGTTGCCTTTAGAATATAACCAGAAAGGTTGTTTTCCAGAATCATTTGCCCCGTGCCTCTGCAGACGATCCTCTGGAAGTACCAGATCACTGGGTAATGATGAAATATGGCTGCTTCCTCTAAGCGTCTGCCTCATAGATTTACGATTGTTTGTCCGCACACTAGCTGTCTCTTCTTGTCCAGATTTTCCAGCACCACCAAAGACACTTGAGTTTACCCTTGCCACTTTGCCAGTGATGATTTCTTCTCTAAATTTTAAGTTTCTCCATTCCAAATACAGTGACCGCAGTTTTTGCTGCAAATCAGCTGATACAGAGGCACACTGTTCTAGGTGTTCACGAATAACTGCTGAATTCAGCAACTCATCACACAAAAACTTTAGAAGGAATATCCTCTGCATCATAGAAGAAAATAACAAAAATAAATGAAAAAAGGACATGAGAAAAGAAAACTCAGCTAAATGTGACAAGTAATCCAACGTATGTCACAATAATAATACAAGACAATGAACAAAGTAGAACAAAAGGAATTAAATACCAAGGATTTGCATACATCATCAATTAGAAGTGTGCTTAGAGTTGCAAGACCATGATACACATCCACTATGTGCAAACACAAAATCAGAAACACCAGTTCAGGAAAGAAACAGAGACAGAGCTGAGATATTCCTGTATTACTTAAGATGGGGGGTATAACACTATTGTTTTTCCCATCTTAACAGCAAATGATTATCAAACTTAAATAAACTGCACAAAGAGAAGGTATTTTTCAAATAACTTTGGGCTAGAACGAATTTAGATCCAAACTGTCAGCACAATGCAATGAATATATCATACATAGCAAAGGTAATAGTGCACATATATACCACTTACAGATGCAATTAAATCTATAACATATAAAAAAGAAGAGGATCATAGACAAACCTCCCTGGCAGTATACTCCCAATAGTCTCTCATTTCCATTGTCGTAGCTAAATGGGATAGAGACTCCATAAACCCACGACTGAACTCACCATGATATCTCCTTTTTTGGCTACGGCTAATGACCTGAGGAACTTGTGAATTATACTGATTGTTATAATGACCAGTAAAACAGGAAGGACAATACCAGTTTCCTTCGGGAACTCTTGAAAGTGGGGGAGTTAAGCAATATGTATGATACCCAGAATCACATGTATCACACAATAAAACATTGTCATCATCTTTATCGATACCACACACTTTACAAACACCTTCATCCCAGGGAGCCTTGGGAATTTCACACGCAGACTCAAATATTTCTTCGATCTCTTTCTTGGCTTCAGGGTTTAAGGAGTCTATGTTTGGATAGTTGCTAAATTTCTGGACAAGGCTGAGAACCTGCACCAGTTTTGATCGAGTTAAAATTAAAAAATCAACTATAATAATTAAGTTTCTATGGTAAAAAAGTTCTTTATCTGACATCCAAGGAAAAATGATCGAGCACTGCAGACAAGATAAAAGAAGAGAGGTGGTGGAGGAAAGGAAAACCCTTGCCGGTTAAATTTCACCTTCTTATACAGGGGTCAAGACTCTAGATATTAGAGGTAAAATTTCATGTCAAGCCAATGAGGCATATATTTCTGATCAAGTGGATTGGCATAGACTAAATTGCTAAGGAAGTAAACTTTGTAGCCAGAGGCATTCGCTTCACCTGAAGATCGATGTTGATACAAACTACAGCCTTCAGCACTCCGTGCAAGGCTATGTTAAGATGGGATAAAAATTCAGCTCAAAAGTTTATTCTCAGGGGTTAAGAGAGTCTAGTTGGTTAGTTTATCAAGCACCTAGGTAATCTGAAACATTAAACTAGCGTTTTTGGTTGATTTTTTGGGTAAATAGCACAATCCTTTTGTGATGCAAGCATTTTTTTTTAACCCAACCTTACCCTTGTTCACCGGGTTCTAAATTGGACCCTACAACCTTTATATCCAAGAAACTCGTAGGATATTAATATCCAGTATCCTATCTTAGATAGGTAGCCTCACGCATCTTTGAATCCCTAATCTCTTGGTTCAAAGCTCAACCATTTATGATGTTAGCACATGGCTGATCGGTTTTAGTTTATATATGTTTTTCAACCCTATTTCTTATATATTTAGCTTGTTTCTCGATGCATTTTAGGTTGTTTGATGAGTTTGTTGAGCATGTGCAGGTCATATTCCTTTAAAAGAAGTATTAATTGATTCCATCAAGAAGGGTGTTTAAAAGTGAAGAAAAAGGGCAAATCTGTCAACTACTGCTGTGTAGGTCGCTCGCTGTGCATGGTATCAGACACGGTATATAGCGGTACATTCCAGTATGCTATTCTTTGATAACCGCGGTCCATACCGTTTGACAAGCATTGCATACGACGCGGTCCACAACGCGCTAAAGGTCAGAACTTACATTGCTGTCAAGACCGCGGCCCAGGCATGTGTCCGCCAAGCGGTACATAGAGCGATCGTGCATATTCCTTGTTTTTGGAGGAATACTCGAAGCCCTAATTTTGGAGAAACATATAAATACTTCTTATTTCTTTTATAAAGGGAGAGATATTTTTTTTTAGTTTTAGAGGAGAAAGAATTCTTTGATTTAATTCATTGATTACAAGAATTTTCTCAACCATCTTGCGCATCTGAAGATTCAAAGATTAAGAAGATTTCAATTGAAGCCTGAAGATCTAAATGGGTTTTATCTTTTCTTTCTCTTGTCTTTTTATTTTCATGATGTGTAACTAATTTCATAACTAGGGAATCAATGTGAACTTTTTGTAAATGCTTATGTTTGGATTAGTTATTATTTCATCAATTCAATTCTTAATTTGTTCATTGTTCTTAACTGCTTAATCCTCATTAGTTTTAATATTTATTCACACCTTGACCAAAGGGTGAATGATTATTTGGCATGATTTTAGGGTTAAGACTATTTGAAAATTAGGGTTAGTGTTGACCAAACATAATCTTAATTAATGATCTTTTAAATGAATGAATTTTAATTTTAGTCTGACCAAGGCAAAGTAGTAGAATTTGGTTCTTATTTCTTACACTTAATGGGTTTCCGATTATTGTTCACACCTTGACCATAGGGTGAATAACGGTTGGGAACACGTGACTCAACCCGCGACCGAACGGTAATAGTCACATTAAAGACAAAGAATGAACCCTATAATTGATTGAATCTTGTTTACAAATTAATTCTATACATCGAGTGTTCATAATTAAGGATCATTGATGACCCAGTGTTTTCTTCTCTTGATCACAAACACCATTTTTTAATTGTTTTCTTTAGATTAATTTAATTTAGTTTTAGTTTAATCAATCAAACAACAATCTTTGGTTACTTTTAGTTTAATTAGAATTAAAATTAGTTTTCAATCAATAAATCTCTTTTCCTCGTGGGAACAATCCTTATTTGCCACTGTACGTATCTTCACGATTCGTGCACTTGCGAGTGAGTATTTTATAACACGATTTTACATATCAATGGCAAACGATAGTATTTATCATTTCACTATAATCCTTTATGGAAAAATATTTTTTTTAGCCAATCATAGTATAGACTAAAGAGGTGTTCGCAGAACTCCCAAATAACAGGAAGCAATAAAGGAGTTTTATGCAAGTGGCTTTATGGATGTAACGATAAAGATAAATGCTAAGGGGAAAGTATTCACAAGGAATTAAGGGAAAGGAAGCAGAATGGTACTGACAAACCTCTTTCTCATATAGAACTTCAAAATCTTGAGATAATTTTTCAGCCAACCGGAGTAAATCAGACTGATCACTATATGCAGTGCGTATATGATGCCAAACCTACCAACAGAAAATAAAATGCATTTGGTCATCTGATTACATTACACGACATTATAAAAAAAAAATAAGAATACTAACTTATGCTTTCAATTAAATAGATGAAGCAAAATAAGATGTCTGCCAAACATCACAAGTACAAAAGAAAATGAAAAAAATTTCTGGCTGTCATAATATCACACAAGCATCACAGCAAACAGAAATATTTATTTAAGTTTTATACAGCAATGTTAGCAATGAGTCTTGAAAGCCTTAAAATAAACATTAAAGCCAATTTGTAGAACAAATTACATAACACAAAACATACCTCTCTAACATCTTCTAAGAAAGCTTCATGTGATCCACCGTAAGCCCCAAAAGCCAATCTGAGATCAATAGTTCTGAAGTCTAAAGGACGAGATACCATAGCAGGAAATCCGAGAAGTCCCTCATCATCATTATCAGAAGTATTAAGAAGAGTTCTTCCAAGCAAATTACAGAATACTTTTTCTTCATCAGCGACAACAGAACAACGGAGTACTTTTCGGCATTGCTTCATGATCACATCAGATACAGAACTAAAGGACTTATTTCTTCTCTTCCGATTAGGTTTTTGCTGCTGCTGAGTTTCACCACATACGTCTGCCAATACTGATATAACAGCTTTCTGTAACAAATCACGAACAAGTTATGAGTGCAAGAAAGAAACTCTCCGGTCATTGAAGATCCAATTTGTTATCAAAGAATTAATAGCTAAATATGACAAAAGCAACAGCCAATATCCTATTAAATTATTCTTCTTTTTTAGAAAAGATTAAATGATTCTTTTTTGGTAGATAACAGAGAGTAAAAAGTATCTATACACTTCTGCGGTTCCAAGGCATATTTGAGTGACAAATATTTTATTATTGCTAAATTGCAAGTTATTTATTATTGCACAAAGGTAACAACTAACAAGTTATTTTATTATTGCTAAAATTACAGAAGACAACACAATTATAACGAGATATACCGTTCAATAAATCATCAAAGGGACAAATGTCAGCGACAGGGAGGCAGTCTGTTGCAATCAATTTTTCAACAAAACATGATACTTAATAAAGAACGTACATTGCCAACTAAAAGCCAGCACAAATGGAAGATTAAAGAGACTTGTTAAACCCAGTTAAGCATGCTAAAATAGTAAAATGCATTCTTTCCTATAATAAGAGCTCAACTAATTTCAGTCACAACTTGAGTGAAAAGATCCAAGAACATGACTGATTTTGCCTCAGTTGGCATCTACAAAATGTTTGAGATATAGCAGATAGTCTGAACAAAATTGAAATATGAACCCCTGCCTAAATTAAGAGATAATTTGAGAGACTGATTTTTTTTTTTTCCTATTATTGACTTTAAAGATACAGCCAGTAATCACCTTGGTAGGCCCTGAAGCATTTCCCTTGTAAACTTCTTTACTGATAGAGTGCTCCAATCTCTTTTTTGCCCATTCTGGTGGATTTTTATTTAAAGCTTCATAGACACACTTTCTGATTCTAGCTCCCACATTAGTGGGTAGCTTTCTTACAGGTTCCAGGACTTGCGCCCACTCAGGAACTCCACTATCACTCACCTTAACTGTGATGTGACCAACAATTGCATCAGACTCATTGTAATCAACACTTGAAATGTCATTTTTACTCTTTAATGCACCAAAGATCCGCTTTGTAGCCTCTGCAAGCAGCTGAGAATCACAACAATTAGGGAATCAAAATTTTATAAGCTTCCATCATAATTTAATAAGCTTCCATTTCCAAATTAATAAAATCCAGGTCCAAGAACCACAGACAAATTAAATAGTCTTGCACAAGTTATGAGGCTAAATAAATAGGAAATTGCAATCATTATTACTTTAACAGAAGTTACATACAAACAAATAATTGAGAAAGTAGCAAGATATATGGACACTTAATCTAGTTTCTAAAACAGGTATATAGAACAAAAAGAAATTAATGTCTTTAAGGTTATAAATAAAATCTTACAAACGGTATACAATCTGTGGGCCAAAAAATCCACCTTGATTCAAGGTCAATATAAGAGAGGGAAAAAATTCAATTAGAAAAGAATAACAGGATTTTTTTACCAATTTTCAAGATCAAAGAAAGAGGTATGAAAAGATCTAGCAAAGCTAATTTGGTTTACATACATTTACGACTAGTAAAATGACATGCTAATCAATTGATTATTCAAGCTTGATCACCAGCCAAGGCAACCCAAGTTGAAGCTGGAGTTTTGTGTTTGATTGCCTAAATAGCATAGTATGAGGAAATACCAAACTCAGCTAATTGTGCTGTTTTATAATGCAGTCGTTGGGAGACTCTTAACACGAATATATAACAACAAAAGTTGACATGTGCCATCATGAAAGAGAAATATAAGACAGGATAGGACAAAACTTCTTTCGAGTAAGTTACAAATGCTGATGGGATGTATGTAGTATTAGTATAGGTAACAGTAATGTTCGGAACATGTATGGAGGTTATTTTAGGCTATAAAACAAGCATGCTTAAACGTCTAGAGACGTTTCAATCTTTCCAACTCCACTGGATCAAGCTTCAATAGGATAGATGAATTTAATATGAAACTTGAGCTCAGCTCATTTATTTTCTTTAAGTTATATTTGTCTCCAATTTCCGCAACCACAAGATCCAAATGCAACTTGCCAGGTGGTTACTTATAAAGAAACATCATAAAATCAATGTAAAACCAGAGCAGACGTGGACTAAAAGGGTCCAAAAGCCTAAGGTGACACATATGCTCTGATCATAAATCTCAAATAAAACAATCAACGTGCCTTACTATTTTTTTTTTCTAAGGGACTGGAGGAAAGATTTTATGATTGAACAATTTATCAACTAGAAAAAGTAATAGGATTTTCAAAAACTAGAATGTCACCAACTAGATTGCTTGTACGCATTTTGTGGAAGACAACTATATTAAGTTCCCAAATATATTACCAATAGGATTATGCAGTCTTCTTTAAATGTTATTTCCACTGAGCCAAAATGCTTATGGAACATAGATGAAGAAAAATAGAATCAGAAATGAAAGAATTCTTTACTGATGGAGTTTTGAGCGTGAGCTACCACTCATGCAGCGGCAAGGACCCGCAACTCTCGAAGGGGCCACCAACCGCCCGAATCACTGTAGCAAACCCTCCCTTTACTCAATGGATAGCGCTTATCCTCTTTCAATCAACAAAATGAGAAATGGGGGAGAAAGAAAAGAAAGAGAGAAAGAGGTCTTTATTGAAGAGGCTTTATGCAACATGTCGATAAAAAAGGAAAGGCATAGTATGCAAAGAAATTGAAAATTTTAGAGAATTTAACGGTCAACACCCAAATGAAGACATCCAAGAGCAACCAATTTAAAGCTTTTGACAAAGCCTAAAACACAACTAAAACCTAACAGCCATTTGTTTAACTGATATTGACAAAGTTGCACCCAGCGAATAAAATCTTACTAATACAGTCTATCTCAAGTGAGATATGATACTGAAAACATCTGACAGAGACAAAGGATGACAGATCTTTCAGAAATATATTGTTTTCTCATGATCACTTACAAGTCTTCCATATTTTAGACATATCTGGAGATTCAGAGTGACAATTCACATGGGTTTAGAGCTGCTACTCTTTGCCAACTTAATATTCTTTGTAACAATGACAGCAGTAACCTACTAACCTATACAATTGGATTTACCTTCTCCACACTCCCATCTTTCTTTTCTCACAAGCTACATCTATCATCTCCCCTTTAAGTACCACTTGGCCACAACACATAGATGATCACTTAATAAACCAGTTAAAAGAACCAATTTTAATGTAGCCCAATAACCTTTTCTCCACTATCCATGTTGAATTGAATAAGCGAAATAGACATCCATTCTAAAGAGGACTGCTACCTTGGTGCGTAATCGCATTTTGAATAGTTAATATATCAATCACAAGAACCAATAGTTTGCTTTTACAACAAAATATTACTAAAGAACATTTATGTTATTTATATGATAGAATGATGTAATCAATTCTTGTGATCTATTTTAATAATTTGGAAAGTTACTATCCCATTCTGACCAATATGGATCTCACCATCATTATCTCTGCAACTAAAAATGTCTCCACATTGATCTCCTATTGGTTGCGGAATAAGATTGACAATGTGATTTATGTAATTGAAAATTTCATTATCGAACACACAACGTTAAGCATGTAGATGTTAAGAGTGTAACAAAATAGTATAGCCAAATAACATTAAATGTAACAAAATAGTATAGCCGAATAACATAAATGTAACAAAATAATATAACTGAATAACATTAAATGTAACAAAATAGTATAGACGAATAACATTAAATTTGTAGCCAGTTGCATCTGCAGATAATATAAAAATCATTTTACCTCATAAACTCAAGAAAGACATTATCAAAATATAGATTAAGAAATGAAAGTCAATCTACCAGAGCATCAGCTTCCATTCCAGCCACTCCTGGAAGCGAACCACGAATTGTTCGACCATCGCCTCGTAAGCAATGAAAAGCTTTACCATTCTCATGGTTCACAAAATCCACAATATCGAGGTTGCCTTCCATGGATGAGACAGTTAAAACATATCTCCGAGCTAATTCTGGCCAAGTAAGTCCATTTATGGGAAGCAAATCAAGCATTACTTTCTTAGCAGACATCGAGTTGTCTACGTCCTTCTTCCTTCTCCTCCTTGACTTAGTTTCTCCTCCGTCAAAATTAGAATCAACAAAATTGGTAACCTTGGACTGAAGTTCACCAAGTAAAATTTTCAGTAGTGAGCAAAGGACATTTACCAAAGCTACACCACTGCATCCACTGTTGGTGTTAGATGCCTGTTTGACATGCACAGCTTCCCTCAAAGACTCCGTTTCCATGGCAACACATGCATGTTCATTTTCCTGGGGAACAGTTGAAGAAGATCTCCTAAGTGTAGAGGAATGACCATATATAAGTTCTTCTTCAAGGTCCTTAAATGATAAAGGTTCCTCCAGTCCCAAAACTTCAGAGAAACGCCACAGTAATTCCCAGGACTACACAAATAAAATAGAAAGAGTAAGAATGCATAACCTGACAAAAAAAAATTTCCATTAGCTTGCTACAACTTTTCATCATACTTGACAGTAATAATTCCCATACCTGAAATACATCACCTATTAATTCTGTTGGAAGTTTTGAGCTTAAGGACTTTCCAGGAGGGAAACAAGACTTCATCACAGGGTTTTCAACCACCTGCTCCCTTGGTCTTTTACAACCTCTGAGTGGACTACAGTCTGCTTCTCTCTCGTGCAAATGACCTTTCCTTGTAACTCGCAGCAATCCACTTCCAGCAGTATGTGATATTGATTTGTTGATCCTTTTATTCAAGAATATATATTGTGCACATTTGTAGACGCGAGGATGCTGTTCAATGATTTCTTGCACAAATCCAACATCTAGTCCAAATCTGTCCTGGTCTAACCACTTCACCAGCGCTTTGCAAGAAGTATCAAGCTCATCATTATTTCTGATAAGATGCGGGATGTCAATAGGACCAGACAAACAGCAAAACTTGTCTAGTGAATCCGAGTTTTCAGTAGCATCATCATTCACAGAAACAAAGCACGATGATGACCACATTCTAAGTAGATCATGCTTACAACAAAACTTACACGCACCAGTTTGCTCATATACTTTGCGGCAAGCATGTACAAGTTTTTCAGACGCCTTTCTCCATACTGAAGATGACGATATCCCTTCCACTACGAATTCACCAATATCATCCTCCAGCTCTATGTAACTAGTTGTAGATCTACCTGAAGGGAAGTTGGACTTAGTTTGCAAACCATTCTTTGTTTCTGAAGCATGAGCTCCATCAAAATCATTTCCTAAATCTGATAAAATATTACATTCCAAGTGTGGAGGACTGTCGTCTGAAATTAACATGTGAATATTTGTATATTCATCATCATCTAGACGAACTGTATCATCAGTATCTACTTGGCATTCACCGTTTTGTGAATTAAAGCTCGGCCTTAGGAGTACTGTTGACCCAATAGGGATGGGCCGAGCAGAGCATGGATATCGTTGAACTTTAAACTTTGGACCAAAATCACCACCATCGGTGACCTCACATGCAAAAAGAGATCCAGTTATCTTATCATGCCAACTGCACCTGTAACCTACAGGCCAGATCTGGCTAGTGCTATGATAGGGGGGTCGTGGATCAACTTCACCCACCGCTAGAACACAAAAATCTTCAAACTGAACTGGAAATCCAACCTGGAGGGGGTTAAATAAAATATAAAGTCTTTAAGCATCTTGAAAGCACTGATAGTAAAAAATCTACATATGGAAGTATAACCCCTAATAGTAGCAAATTGTTTGAAAAAAGTAAAACAAATGAGAAATAACGAAAATGGTGCAAACTTACTTGCAAAGGATCACAACCACCAATTGCCTCCGAGTTTGCCGGTATGACACCTATAGAAAATTCCCCACCTAAACTGCTGTTCAAACTTTCTGGACATTCTTTGCTGACTTGTGAGAATATCAAGGACTCCTTTCTTATTTGGTTTAAATGCAAACCTTTCTGCATCAAAGCAAACACATCACTTCTATTCTGAGGCTCTGGAGAATGGTAATTTGACACCAACCCAAGATGGTGATTCTGATATGATAGTCTATGGGTCCTTTCTCTGACCACAGAGCTTGCATCTGTTTCTTTCAAATTTCTACGAAAATCTATTTTCCGTTGCACTATATCTTCAAAGCCTGATAGAACAAAACCTGTCACGCTGCCAGGTACCTTCGGAACATTAAATTGATTCAACTCATATAACACATTTGAACATTTTTCCGGGGCATTATTTGAGCTGTAACTTATAGAATCGCGCACGCCGTGCACCCTAAAATAAACAAGACATTTGCGCATAAATTGTTACAGAATTCAGATGCTAAACAAGTAAGCTGATAATCAAACGATCAAAAAACACCCTCACAGAAAAAGGAAATATTTAGTGACCTAACTAGGTTTGTGAATCTTAGAACCTTAAATTTTATAAGGGAATCGATTGTCATTACCAAATATATAGGTAGATATGCAGCCATCTAAGTAAAAAAAATTGGACCTTTAATTTTTTTTACCTAATATAAAGCAGCTAATAGATTGTATTCTCACGGCGTTTTAGATTCTCACAAAACTGACCCAAGTTTTGGTCTTCGTGAGTTATAACAAGAAGAAACTAACTATCTGAAACTACCAAAAGAAGAATAACTCTAATGCACCAAACAGAGAAAAAAAAAATGAAGTTCAACTTTATAACTAAATAATAAAACTTTAAACTCCTAAGACCAAAATTAAGATTAAGTGATCAAAATCATACCCAGAGTTTTCAAATTCAGTCGTTTCTTCGTCGGTAGGCGGTAATGCATTTATGTCTAAAAGGCCTACACGGCCGCCGCCGCTTCCGCCGGCCGGAATCCTCTCTGCGGAGGAGACGGTTTCTCGAGGAGAGCAGACTGGAGTTTCGTTAAGATCGATTTCAAACGGCTTGCAATGACTTTCCTCACTGTTCAGCTCAATCGGCGCCATTTTCTCGAGCTCGTGACAACGAAGTTTCAATTAAGTGTCCTCAGACTCATGATTGAAACGCAGAGTAGCTAAAATGACTAGAAGAAGAAGCGGAAGAGAAATGGAAGATCGGAGGTTTGAGAGGGCGAGATTGCGGAGCAGAAAACGGAAGAGAGAGAAAGTGAGCGAGAAGATGATAATGAGAAAATGAACAAAAAGGAATCAAAGAAGAAGAAGAAGTTTGATTGTAGCAGAAGCGAAGAAGAAGCTCAGACATTTGGTTTGTGTTCTCGGGACTCTCGAAAGACTCTGCGCGAGTGTGCTCGGTGTTTTTTTTTTTTTTTTTTTTAATTTTTAATTTTCAATTTCGTTCTTGGTTTGGGTGAAATGACAAGAATAACCTCAGAAGAAGACGAAAGATGTTGAGGAAACGCTGTCGTTTTGTGTAAGGTGTTTAGTAACGTATGTTTTATCCTTTTGACTATTCTGTTTCTGTATTGTTACCCTGTAACGTATGTTTTAACTTTTAACAGCGTGAGTGACGTAGTGTGCTATGTCGTTTCGTTGGTTGCAGTTGTCGTGGCAAAATCACGTTTCCTGGTTTGCTAATAGCACGAAACACGCTTCTGCATGTTATAAAAGGAAGTCTCAAGTCTCTCTCTCTCTCTCTCCTCGTGACTGGTATGTTATAATGTCCCTAACAACTACATGCCCATACCTTCCATTTTTGCTTCTTCTTTTTTTTTTTAAATTATTTACGGTGATTGTTGAACATATGAGTTTGGAGTTTGAAGCCGTCTACGGATTTACAGGCACAAGTCAAATGTATGTAGGGTTTAAGTACACTGGATTTTCCCGTGTTGTTGATCTAAAATTGAACTAAGATAAGGTTCCAACCAACAACTTTTGTCTTATTATCTTATGGAGAAAAAAAAGCAGTAAAATCTCTCTAAATAAAGGACAAAAACCATGGGTTTTGAGAAAAAAGAAAGAAAAATTGAGCATGGAGTTCACTTCAAAGTTGAAACTAACATGGCAATTGACAAGTACAATGTCATGGAAGGAAAGTAGATAGATTACTACTATAACTAATTGAAAGTTGAGTATAGTAGAGAAATGTACCTCTTCACTGCCCTTCATTTCCCATGTAGACTGGCTGGACATGTAAGAGTAGCAATTATGAATTATGATATGAGCACGTTTCTTTGAGGAAAAGCCAAATCATTAAATCATTGCAAGCCTATTTACAAGATAAGTACAGGAAATTCAGAATATAACAAATAAGAAGATTAGATAGGACTAAAACAAATTTAAAACTAAAACAAATTTAGCTCACTGATACTAGATTATATTTTCCTAATTCAAAAAATAAAATAAAAATTGAAGCGAATTGATATGGATTGTGGTCTTCGATAGCTTTTTGTAAAATAAAGATAAATTAAGACTAGTGTTATAAATGAATAAGTGGTTATTTTATAAATAAAAGCGAAAAAAATATATATTACTTGATTATGGCTTATGATGTGAGAATGAAAAAGTGAATTTGTCCTGCTGTCATAAGGGGAACATAGAGTGAATTTGAAGCTTATTCATTAAAATAAGAGGGAATCAAATTTCCATCGGATTAACGATACATATGGATCATTTTCTTGTCAAGTCAGTTCTGAAATTTTATTTCAGGACGGAAAAGATCAAAAAATTATTACAATATAATATTTAAAAGGCGTCTTTTACATAACACCGGGATATTTCCCAAGGCATTTTGCTCAGGTCCCTATAAAACCAAAAAAAAAATCCAAATATATTTCAAGTTGTGAAAAAATTCGGTTTCCTTGCAAAAAAAAAGTAAAATAGAAGTATTTAAATGTTCAAACTAATTAATTAATACCTTGTATCCTTTTGGTGATGATGTAAAAACACAAACAGTGAGATAACCAATTGTCAAGCCTAAGAAGAAAGTGAGCATGATCATCCACTCTTGATCACCATACTTTGTGGTAAAGTAGAACACATGGATGAGTAAGAAACGAGAGAGAATAACAGTTATATGCCACTTCCTTGATTCCAACTTCAAAAAATCTGTTAGGGCAATGTATCTCGATATTAAATCCCACACGTGGAATGAAATGATCAGAACAAAAGCATAACTAAAAGATAGACAATATATATTAAATCAAGTTATGTGTTCAAATTAAAAAGTAATTGTTTACAATTACACGTGTGATTCACTTACCATGAGCCCAATTTGTGTTCTCCAATAATTTCATATAAGAATCCGGGAAAAATAGACAATGTCAGCACATATATCAGAAACAAGCTAAGTGCACAGTTTATATTCGGAAAGAAAAGTTGCTTAGTGCTAAACCTTTCATGTTCCATAGCATCTTCAGTATGCAAAAGTTTCGAAAGCTATTAAGGGTTCGATATCTAAAACATTATTAAACGTTGAGAATACAAGAACAGAAGTTAGAGCCCAAGTTGAAGAAAGTTACTGTACTATTTGTATTTGGTCATGTTTTGTTTGGATTCCCCCAACAGCAAGGTTAGTTGAAACGGTTTTCAATCCTTCTCAGACGGCTTTTGAGCGAAAATATTTCACTATTGGAAGTTTAGGGAAGAAATATGCATTGGAACTCAAAGAATGTACAGATAGCTAGGAATAACACTACAAAGTAAGGTACAAAATTAATCATTCGACAATGGAAAAATACGCATAAGACTAATAGTACTAGAGACGCGACATGCTAACTCCCTTACGAAGAACATCATGAGATTTGCCTTTGTTAGTAGCCTTAAAGCAGACATTAGAGCACTAGCAGCAACCTGACCAGCTACATAGGACTGAGGACCAAAAAACCGACATATATTTATGTACTAGTTATAAAATCAAGCCTCTTTCAAAAGCTAGATTAAAAATAAGTGTCAAAGAAGATAAACCTGGATGAATTCGAGGCACATGAAGGATATAAACTTGCAACCAATTTTATGGCGAAAAGGCTCCAATAGTTCAATATCACCATTGAATTAGAGGGGAAATCAGAGTGCAAGTAGAAATCCCAAGAAATTGAAATATTACTCGGAACATGAGGAAGATGGTGTTATAGCCCTTGTTCAATAATGGTTTTTATTCAATCAGACGCTCTTAGAAATCTTTCGTAACCCTTGCTTAGCTTATTCCTGTTGATGCGACGGTAACTCGAGATGTGATATCTTAAGTATAAGAAAACTTTTTGCCTAGTTCAGTTCGTACCGTGGAAATCACTACTTCCGGCTTGAATGAGGTAGTTTCTTTGACCTCTCTTTCTCGAGTTTCTGTTACTGTTCAGTCGACCACACCGTAAGTACACTACCAATATCAATGAATAAAGATAAGACAAGTACAAAAACAATCATTCAACTGTCATATTGTTAAATAGACACTACCTTACGCTAACCTACCCTACCATACCCTACATTACAATCCTTTCTTCACTTACTAATACTCAATCGAAGCGAAATAATATGAGAGTTTCGGTAATTCAATATCTGCCTTTATCAGTCAAGGTGTATTTGTCCAACCATTCATTTTCTCTTCCTTTCCTTAAGAGCTTCTTCATGAACAACATATTCTAGGGAATATTTACCTAGTCTTTTATGCTCATCTTCCTCATATTCGGAGATGTCCAATTGGCATTTTAGTTTAATTTGTCTAATTCTTCCGAACATTGGCAAGAAAGAAAAGGTAAAGCGGGACTGATAATGCAATAAATTCAAGTAGTCAATTCAGTAGTCGACAACACTAAACTAATGCACTAAAGTATAACAGCGGCTGCTGGTTGAGCTGACAGGCTGAATGAGAACTTCTACAATATATGATTATTAAATGCCATCTTAATTCACATCGACCCTCATCTTTGTAGAAAAATTAAGGCAATTCTAAGCCTTAGGGCTGATTCCTTTATTTTTTTTAAGAGCTCCCTATTTACTAGCAGCCCGTATTTTCACAGCTCATTCTCAAACACTTGTAATTGTCTATCAATCTGCCTTGCCCTATTCTTCGATTATTGGCGCATCAATTCTTTGCCTTTGTTCTCATTGCTGCTTGAAATCAAGTATGTTAAGTGAAATCTCCTAAATGGAAAATAAGTAGTCATTGTCGGGACGAAAAACTACTCTTCAACCACTTATTTAAGTGCTATGCAGCTAAGCCTAGTCTTTCTGGTAGCTATCTTGCTAAACCTAGATTCTTGCTAAAACCTAGATTCTTGCTAAAGAATTCATTTTTCTTCTCTTCTCTCCTTATACTCGAAATCGTACTTATTCGACATCTAATTCCATGGCATGGGCATACCCATTCGTTAGCCCATTCTTTTATTTCTTTGACTTTAAGGAAGATCCCACAAATCATCTTCTATCGACATTGTCTGCTTACTTTTATCGTACGCTCTTCTTACTCAAAATCAATCACCAACCACTCCATCTTCAGTGTGCGTGATTGCAACTCAGCAACAAAGCAACAATTGCAGATATGCCAAGAAACGGTCCAATTCCACCTTGCCAACATGTGACTAAATCCGCTGTCCCATAGCAATGACAATGTAGAATCAAACATACAAATTGCATAAGCAGTGTGAGCTTGCTTACAAGAATAAACGACAGAGTAATAACGAAGAAAAGAATGACACCGACTAAGTTCCTCTTTCTAGTATCGATCTTCGATTTGTTGTATGAAAGTATCAACATTGTTACAATCCCGAATGGTGGAGAAACGAATGTAAATGCCCTCGTAGGACGACATTTCTTCACAGCAAACAAAAATATCATCAAACAATAATACAAAATAACAAAAAGAATCATCTAATTTTCATTCAAAATCATGTCTACAATGTCTTGATCAAATTTCAAATCCCTCAATGCTTCAAAATACTCAACATAAAAACAATAAAAATGTGTTATAATCAAGGATTTAGTTAGTGTACCGGATATGTAACTATACATGTTAGTTAAAAGGGAGTCGTTAAATTTAACGAATTTTAATAAGATTAAAATCTAATGAATCTTAATTACACCAGTATAGATACATACTTGTATCGTACTAGAACCTGATAATCAAAACACAATAGGCTAACCTATCGTGAACAGATTAGTGTAGTAATCGCCAATTGTCACCATACTGTTTTATAAAACAAGTGACCCAAACCAAGAATCCAACAAATTGCCATGGCTTTAAATTTCCTTTATTTATCTTCATCTTCTTCTTCTTCCTATCATAATCTTCCCAAACATCTGAACGTTAGCCGCCGCCGCCACTACTACTACTCAAACACCCAACCCATCGAAATCACACCAACCACCACCCCTACAAGCGCCAACCTTCTCTCAATCGAGGAGATCAGCACTCGATGTCCTCTTTTCCACCGCTAGCCACTGACCCCTACTCTTTCTCATCCCTTTCTCTTTTCCCTCAACATACTGTTGGCCACCTCCGCTAGAGGAGGAGACGGCGTTTCACGGCGGCCACTGTGGCACTCTCTCTCAAAGTTGATCTCTGTTGATCCCTTTCTCTTTCTTTTCCCATTCTCTTTTCCCTCGAAAGAGAAGTGGCCGATTTTCTTGGGGTTTGGGTTTTAGTAGAGAGATAGAGAGGGCGGGTTCGGTTTTTGGGTGGTAGTGGTTGAATGTAAGGCATCAATGGGTGTTGTTGTAGATTGGTTTGGTTTTGCATTTGGAGTAGTTGGATTTGAGGGTTAGAGTTTGGTGATTAAGATGGATGGTGGTGAGTTTTGGTTTTGGAGATGGATGGGTTTGATTTCTAGTGTTGATATGGGTTTGATTTCCGTTGTTGAATTTTGATATGGGTTTGATTTCTTGAATCAAACAAAATCCAAAACCTATTTTGAGGGTTTGATTTCTAACGAATGGAATTAAAATTCAAAACCGATTTTGAAAGGTAAAAATCGATTTGACTTTTTAGGATTTGTTGAATGTAGACGAAATGAGGTTGTTTCGGCGGTAAAACCCCACACACATGCATCATGAGGTTGGGGGTTGAGTCCTCCCCTTTTCCAAGAAAACCCTGATTTATGTAAAAGTGTAATATTAAAAAAAATTTTTATAGATTGTTGATGAAGGTGATGTAGATTGTTGACTTTGATTTTCTGGAAAACAGAAGAATCGAACTTTTTTTATTTATGTTTTTTAAATACTGTTTTATTTATTGAATATCTTGAGGGTTAAATAGTCATTTTCAGTTTATATTGAAGGGTAAAACAGTCATTTAACGGGAGGATTGACTTTTTTTAACGGAAAAGGTAACAACATAGGGAAAAATGTCTAATATTATGGTTTCTAAGGAAAATAATGGTCATTACTAGAACTAGATTAGACAAAGTGTCTAATATGTTAAAACTTAGGGAGAAATGATGATAGCCCCCTAATATTGTGCCTAAACCTACCTTCACTCTCAAGTAACTTACGTGGCCATTTTGTAGATGATGGCAGCAACCGATGGTTCCCACTTCCCACCATTTATAGCAGCTGAAGACGCCTTTGTCCACGTGTACTTTTAGCGGGTACATCAAAAAACCGCTGAATTTGTCGTTTGATTTCTTTTTCAAACTTGATGAAAAGATAAAGAAGAAGAAGAGCATGAACGAGCAGAAAATAGCAAGTGAGGAGTTGGTTCGGACGGAGATGCCATCATGGAGCAACAGAGTCGCGTGTCGAGGTCGTTGGACGATAGCGTGCTGATAAGCCAATGTATTATGGGAATCAAATTTGCTTGATGAGTTTCACAAAAGGAGCTGCTATGATGGTATCAGATACAGATCGAGTATCACTCTGCCTCAACTAAGGAGTGTGAAACAGCCTCTAATAATCGTGGTTTGATTAACCATAACATATGGATTGACTTTGGCTGACTCTTAACTCTAGGTTGGTAAATAATAGCTTTAGTTAGTTAACTAACCATAGTTAAATAACAGAAATACTTATGTTAGAAGTTTGTTCAGAAGTTAGTTAGCATCAGTAGCAGATTCTGAATTCTCAACTATTTAATTAGTCCTTAAAAAGTTTCACCGTAAATCTTCATCTTTTTTTTTTCTTGCTTATTTTCTTGACACTGAAGTTATAGCAGAATCTCATGCATCAGAGACCAGTTCACTTTGAACCTGTTGAAGCAAGTAAAGTGAGTTGTTTTTTACTTATTGTCTTTAAAGCCAAGGAAGTCATTCCATTTTGAACATGATAAAGAAGCAGCAGAAAGTCTTTTCATTGGAGTCACTTGGGCCTTCCTCTTTTTTACTTTTCTTCTTTATTGGAAGCTAATTTTTCATGTACTACGGCCTCACTTTAGGATGGAAGATGGAGTTGTACATGTTTGTACTTGAGCCTGATAGCAGTCAAATCTTTCTCTGAATTTCTTTCAGACACTGTTGAACTCTTTCCTGTTGCAAGTTCAACATTTGTTTTCACTGATATGCATCACCTTCCGAAGATTATGTCAATCGGAAATGTTCACTCTGCTTGGCATCAGAGACTACGATTTCTTGAGGAGCTACTTTTTTCCAATCTCTGTTTTAGGTTCAAGTTTTGCTTCATTAATTTTGGAATTTGATCATAACTTATACCTGAAAATTGTTCAGAAGTTCCGCCTTCATCTGCTAGTAAATGCGGAGAGGGAGTTTCTAGCTCAGAAGGGTGCACCACACCGTGATTTCTACATCATCAGAAAAGTGGATACACTCATACACATGTGCATCATTCTGCTTGCATGAACCAGAAGCCTTCATCAAATAGAAACTAAGAAAAGAACCACTACAAATTCTTTTAGAATCTGTAACATGAGCTTGTACTTAGTTGTAAGCTTTTAATGTTAGCTGTTCTGTATCTTAGGGATTCTCCTTAAATCTTCGTTTTCTCTTCTCTTTTTGCTGGTTGTTATATTTAGAGATGGAAAGTACATGACTCTAAAGGAAGTTTTTGTGAGTTTTGGACTTGACTGGGTTTGCATTACCACATTTTTGTTGATTTCTCTTTTGAAATAAAATTTACTACTATCTTATGTTGTTAGTTGCTTAACTGCTCCAAATCACTTTAGGTATGATTTGAATGTGGATTTGCTGGATGTTCATGCCGATAAGAGTACCCTTTCACCGATTTGACAAATTCAATCTTAAATATAATCCTTGTGGGCAAAGCAGACTCAGAAACAGGACAATCTTATCCACAATAGGATTGAAGCTAATCTAATTTATATTTTTGTAATTTAATATTATGAAAGCTATCCAGTTGTTCTTTTATTTGTGATCTCTGGTGATATCTCCCACTGGTATATATATATATATATATATATATATATATATATATATTTTGCTTTTGGAGTGCTGTTGGATTAGTTATGGAAATCTCCTGTTTGCAGTACCTATATTGCCTTGCTCAGGTTGTCTTCACATGTCTTGGCATTGAATGGTGTATCACTATTAAGAATACAACTGGATCTGTGCCTTGAAACTATACTCTAATTACCATTTTTAAAATCTTGTTTTTTATTGAAGATTGTTTTCTAACTAGCATGATCTATTCATTGTTAATTCTCCTTCTGTCCCTTTCTGTCAAGAGACTAGCACTGCTGCATATGTGGTCCTAAAAATAAAAGGAATATAGACTATCTCTATTCACGTGAATTGTGGAATGATTTTCCACGATTCAAAATTTTAAAATATAACTCTTACTAGGACGACTTTGGATATATGACTTTTTGTTGAATTGTTACTACATGGGTGCAAAACTAAGAAGTTTGGTGATCATTTTTTATTTATTTTATTTTATTTTTCTAATGGCAATATCACCATTGTGCAATAATTCCCTTTTCCTAGACTATCATCGCAACCCATTTACTAAATTCTTCCATCGTGGCCTAAATGTTTCACTCTCAAGTGATGATCCATTGCAAATTCATTTAACAAAAGAAGCACTAGTGGAAGAATATGGTGTTGCAGCACAGGTACATTAGTTGATGCATACTGTCATTTGCTATGGTGGTGCATCTCACAATTTATCAAGCACGGTGACTTTCTTATATAATTTATCACTCAGAGTAAATGGTAGCGCTTGTGAGTTGTGAAACAGCCAGCATCAACATATATGGATTACTGCAATCCCAATTTTGGTTATGCTAACTGGTGGCGAATTTACGTTTGGAATTGGAAAAGGAAAAAGGTTTGTAGCAAATGACGGGAGGGGAGCGGAACGGGGTCCTTATGCAGTAGTGCATGTATGTTAGTAGTGCAAATGATCCCATTGCTAACATTAGCAAGTAACCGTGTTCTTGAAGTAGAATTATAAACTTGCATGGTTTTTAGTTTTTTAGCTTTTATCTGGTTGCCACCTTCATTGATATTTTAAAGGGTTGATGACCCACGGGCCACGACTATCAAAGAACCCACTGCTCATCAAGCCCTTTGATTGATAATTCATTGATAGCAACTGAAAAATCAAGTGATGTCAAATTTGAATAATTGAACTTTCGATCTTAGTACTATTGATTGGCAGTGTTGTTATTTTTGACATGATGACACCTAACTGATAATAAATGCATTTTCATGGCAAGAAAGGCGCAAAAAACGAAAAAGAAAAAGAATTTTTGGGCTCGAGCATAATCGAATTGATTACAGATTTACAGCAGCATTGTTTTTGCAGTTTTGATTAATGGATTTGAAGCTCGTGTCGTGATTCGGAGAAAATCTTGTATGGTCCGATCAATTTTTCTAATTTTATACTATTTTAATTTTATGTTTTACGTTTGCCTACGGTGAGACCGTCCATGCAAGTTTTTCTCCAAGCTTTGAGAGGTTGTTTTGTTCTGCACCAAAAACTCAGTAAACAGAAATTTTTGGGTGGGATGGTTTCATTGTCTCTAGGTGAGATCTCATGGCCACTGGATAAGACAATCTCAATGAGATTGTACCATTTATCTCGATGACATAAATATATAGAGTGGTGCTATTGACAAACCCCCTACTGATCTATTCATGCCGTATTTTTTAAAATTTTGATTTAATTAAATAAAATTAAATGTTTTTATTAAATTTTTTGGTTTATTTCCAAAACTACCCATTTTACTTATTTTTCAAACTTAATACATACCATATATGATTTCTCTATCTCTTATCTCTGTATCTGCATACATCTCTCTCACCTCCATTGATTGATTTAATTTTTTTCTTCTTATTTCTTTTTTTTTAGTTTTTTTTTTCTTCTTATTTCATGATGGAAACGAAAAAATAAAAAAATAACAGGGTACTTCAACACAACGATAGCTTGATATCATTCTAAAGAAAAAATAAATAAACTTCAAACTTATTTTCAGAGAATGAATTGTTTCCAGATACTTACTATCATTGTCAGACAATTCTTGTTTTATGTCATTCTCAGACAATTCTTCAAGATGTTTGATATCGTTCTTAGATAATTCTTCTATATTCTTGATATCGTTTTCAAACTCTTTCAAAATATTTTAGATGTATGTAAAAAACATATTTTAGGGTTAAGAGTTAATTTTTTTTTAAAAGAAATTACTGAGTTTTTTTTTTTTTGAAAAGAAATATGAGATTTTAATAGATTTACTCTGTAGAAGATTTCTTTCCTAAATTGTATGTCTCTTTAAATAATTTTAATAAAGGATAAAAAAGAATATTATATAATTAAAAAAGTGGGGCATGAATAGATCAGTAGGGGGTGTGCCAATAGCACTACTAAAATATATATTATTAAACTATAATTTGGTTCATTCTCTTTGGACGATCTCACCAAGTGAGAATGAGATTGGTTTCACTTTAGGACTCAACCAACTACCGTTTTTGACTACTTTATTTATTTATTTTTTTGACAATATCTGATAATCTGGGAGTGTGACCATGTATTTTTTTAAAAGCTTTCCCCACTGATAGGATTCGAGCCGCTGATTTGAGAGTCATTTACCCAAATCCCAAGCTCATCGATCTACCAACTGAGCTACGCCCCTGTTGGCTGACTACTTTATTTTTAGCAAACAAAGTTTTATCCTTCATACATTAGTACATTGGAGATTAATAACTTTCATGTTTCTATTGTTTTATTTATAATAGTGTGAAAGTTCAACTTTGCCGTTGTTGCCTTAACAGATCGGTAACTGCTTGTTTTTATGGGATGGTGTTGAATAAACTCATCTTTTCAAATATCTATCCGATAATAGTTCCAAGTACATTGGAGGACTTTGAATTTAACCCTTTAATTTAATAAATAGACATATATTTGAATTTTATTTTAGTTGTTACTCATTTAAATAAGATAGCAAAGCTGTTAAATTACATGCAATCATTTGTGTACTGGTGACAAATAATCAATACATGAACAATAAATGAAACCAGCAACAATTATGTATTAAGTGCGTACAAATTCGGTATGAAATCAGTCTGAGACTATGTTGTGATTTCTAAACAACGTTGATGTTTCTTAACCCCATTTACACTCAGATTTATAAACCATGTTTTGATCTCTCATTGAGAGTTATAAACAAAGTTAATATTTTTAAATCCCATTTACACTCTCAAAACTCGTTGAGAAATATAAACCACGGGACTTCCTAACTAGTATGATATATCGCAACAACATTTTGTTATCAAAACAATGTTAGGAATTCTCAAAGCTGTTGATTTTTTTTTTCAGTGACCTAGTCGAGTTTCAACTTTCAAGTACAGGTGAAACAACCTAATCTGTGACAGAAATTCAAATATAATGAATAAATTTCCTAAAACAAGTCCTAAAAGTAAATATAATAAGAAAGTGTCAAATATCACAGACTTCAAACAACATAGTGATTTCAACTTAAAATCAGAGGTCTTCAGACTCCAGGAGTCGTCAAGTAAGAGAGAGCACTACAACATTAAGTTGTGGAATTCAGTTCCACGACGCCCGTGTAACTTCGGTCCTGAAAAAAAAATTCAAGACCGATTGGACTAAAAAATTATTACAATATATATTTAAAACGCATCTTTTTTACCGATGAGCCACAGCCAGTCAAGAGAAACCCCAACAAATATGCCTACTAATAGACATAACACAAGGATATTTCCCAATGCATTTTGCTCAGGTCCCTACAAAACCAAAAAAAAAAAATCAAATATATTTCAAGTATTTGAACATGAGTGATGATCATATGCAGTATCCCGTACGAATTTTTGGTGCAGGATCACTGATTATTAGTATAATTTTTTTACACCGACAATCAATGATACCACAATTGATAATTTCGAGTTGAACATTTCGGTTTCTTTGCACTAAAGTAAATTAGAAGTACTTGAATGTGCAAAAACTAATACCTTGTATCCTTTTGGTGCTGATGTAAAAACACAAACAGTAAGATAACCATTTGTCAAGCCTAAGAAGGAAGTGAGCATGATCATCCACCCTTGATCACCGTACTTTGCGGTGAAGTAGAACGCGGGGATGAGTAAGAAACGAGAGAGAATTACAATCAAAAGCCACTTCCTTGATTCAAACTTCATACAATCCGCTAGGGGAATGTATCTCGATAGTAAATCCCACACGTGGAATGTCGCAATCAAAACAAGAGCATACCTAAAAGATAGACAATATATATTATATCAAGCTATGTGCTCGAACTAAAAAGTAATTGTTTACAATTACACATGTGATTCATTTACCATGAGCCCAATTTGTGTTCCCCGGTATTTTCGTATAAGAATCCGGGAAAAATAAACAATGTCAACACATATATCAGAAATAGGCCAAGTGCATAGTCTATATTCCGAAAGAAAAGTTGCTTAGTACTCAACCTTCTATGTTTCGTAGCATCTTCAACCTGCAAAAGTTTCGAAAGCTATTAGGGATTTGGTATCTAAAAACGTCCTTAAACATTGAGAATACAAGAACATAAGTTAGAGCCCCAGTTGAAGAAAGTCTCAATACTATTTGTATTTGATCATGTTTTGTTTGGATTCCCCCCGCAGCAAGGTCAGCTAAAACGGTTTTCGATCCTTCTGAAGCAGCTTTTGAGCGAAAATATTTCACTATTGGCAGTTTAGGGAAGACATATGCATACAGAAATATGCATAGGAACTCAAAAAATGTGCAGATAGATAGGAATAACACTGCAAAGGCACAAAATTAATCGTTCAACAATGGAAAAATACGCATAAATATGTCTAATAGTACTAGAGACGCGACATACTAACTCCCTTGCGGAGACCATCGTGAGATTTTTCGAAGATTGCCTTTGTTAGTAGCCTAAAACCAGACGTTAGAGCACCAGCAGCAGCTTGACCAGCTACATAAGACTGAAGAACAGAAAACCGACATATATTTATGTACTAATTATAAAATAAAGCCTCTTTAAAAAGCTATATTATAAATAAGTGTCCAAAAAGATCAACCTGGATGAATTCGGGGCACATGAAGGATAGATCACCAACCATTCCACCTTCAACGAGCGCGATTGCAACTCCGCAACAAGCAACAATTGCACATATGCCAAGAAACGGTCCAATTCCACCTTTCCCAGATGTGCCTAAATCCAACTATCACATAGCAATGACAATATAGAATCAAATATACATTCAAAGCAATTGAAACATACAAATTGCATAAGCAGTGCGAGCTTGTTTACAAGAAGGAGCGACAGAGTGATCGTGAAGAAAAAAATGAAACCAGCTAAGTTCCTCTTTCTAGTATCGATCTTTGATTCGTTGTATGCAAGTATCGCCATTGTTACAATCCCGAAGGGTTGAGAAACGAGAGTAAATGCCCTCATAGGATGGTATTTCTTCACAGCAAACAAAACCATAATCAAACAACAATGCAAAATAACAAAAAATCATCCAATTTTCAATCAAAATAATGTCTTCATCAAATATCAAATTCCACGGTGCTTCAAAATACACAACACAAAAGTAGCAAAAATGTGTTATAATCAAGGATTTAGTTAATGTACGAGATCTGTAACTAATTAACTATACGTGTTAGTTAAAAGGGATACGTTAAATTTAACGAATTTTAATTAGATTGACATCTAACGAATCTTAATTACTCGGTATAGTTACAGACATGTATCATAGCATAACCTGATAATCAAAACACAATAAGCTAACCTACCGTAAACAAATTAGTGTAGTAATCGCCAATTGTCACCATACTGTTCCATGGAACAAGTGACCCTAGACCAAGAATCCAACAAATTGCCATGGCTTTAAATTTCCCCTGTTTAATACAGAAATTAAATGAACAATAATATCATATTTAGCATTTAGTAACCAGAAAGAATATTCAAAAAAAATTCCTTTTTTTTTTTGACAAAATATTCAAAAAATTCTTTGTCAAATAATAATTCAAGCACAAACCAACCTCAAGCCTCGCTGGAATCTCACTTTCAACAGTCATGGCTACTCCCTATAAAATGAAAATCACATTAAAACTTAAGGCAAAATAAGGGTATGGAACCGACCCGGAACCGGACCCGTAAAATTATGAAAAGGTTCAGACCCGCACAGCCCTCTAAATCAATAACAGGTCCGGGTCTGGACCCGACCCACAATAGTTCCGGGTTTTATTACACGTATAATTGTATTTAATTATATAAATACAATTATACAGCAGACAAATAGTTAAATACACATATTCTAACAAGATTTCTGCTCTTTTCTTCTCTGTATTACTGAGAGACAAAAGAAATAGGAGAGGTTTATGTGATACTGTTGTCTGTTGATAAAAAAAAGAACGAAAGAAAATGATGTACCGGAGATGGTCTCTGTTTTGTTTTGGGAGAACTCGTCGGAGACGGTCTATAATCTCATCGTCGTGGAGGTTGTGGTCGACGACGGAGTCGGGAGGAGGCCGACTTTGGGGAGGTCGAGAACTGTTGATGGGGCGGCGGAGGTGATGGGTTCTTGTTGGAGGAGAGAGAGATCAGAGATAGCCGATATGTCATTATGTGTCTTTACTCTTTAAAGCTAGTTTTAGAAATTAGGGTGGGGAGTTCGTCTACGTTTAGTCAATTAGTCAAACACTCAAGAATGAGTTTCCTTGTTTACTGCATTAAATGTTGAAATCACCATAACATCAATAGAACAGTCTGACTATTTTATTTTATAAATATCGATAATATTTCATCAATGAATTTTTTTAGGGTTAATACTTAAAACCTCCCCTCACCTTTGAACTATTACTAGATGTATAGTTACAATTGCTTTTATTTTAGAAACTTCCTCTATGGACTAACACCATTAGCATTATGTTTGTATTGATTGAGTTTGACCATTAAAAAGTCTAAAATGTCTTTATTTAAGGAGTGGTGCTATTGGCACACCCCCCTACTGATCTATTCATTCTCCACTTTTTTAATTATATAATATTCTTGTTTTTTCCTTATCAAAATTACTTAAAGAGACATACAATTTAGGAAATAAGTTTTCTACAAAGTAAATCTATCACATTCCTTTTCAAAAAAAAAACCCAGTAATCTATTTCTTAAAAAAAAAAACTCTTAAACCCTAAAATCTGCATATTGCATACATATAAAATATTATAGAATAGTTTGAGAACGATATCAAGAATATAGAAGAATTGTCTAAGATCAATATCAAACATCTTGAAGAATTGTCTAAGAATGACATAAATCAAGAATTGTCTGATAATGATAGTAAGCATCTGGAAACAATTCATTATCTGAATATAAGTTTGAAGTTTATTTTTTCTTTAGAATGATATCAAGCTGTTGTTGTGTTGAAGTTAGGTACCCTGTTATTTTTTATTTTTTTTCTTTTCCATCATGAAATAAGAAGAAAAAAAAACTAAGAAAAAAAATAAATCAATCAATGGAGGTGAGAGAGATGTATACAGATACAGAGATAGAGAGATCATATATAGTATGTATTAAGTTTGAAAAATAAGTAAAACTGGGTAGTGTTGGAAATAAACCAAAAAATTTAATAAAAACATTTAATTTTAATTAATTAAATCAAAATTTTAAAAAGTGGGGTATGAATAGATCAGTAGGGGGTGTGTCAGTAGCACCACTCTTATTTAAGTTTTAATTATATGAATTGACTATTATACCCTTATACATTAACCAAATAAAAATTAAAAAAATTATACATAAGGTGGGAATGTTATCTTGCAAAGGAGAATTTATTTTGTGGATAATTTTATCCCTAAAAATAACAAAATTACAAATGAACCAATAAGACCGTCTACTTTCAAACGGTCTGTTGCATACCTATTTTTTCAGTTGACTTAACAAGTATTTAAAATTGACATTAGTTTTTCATTTATTTTTGATAAGGAAAAAAAAATAAAATACAAACAGGAAAAAAAATTGAACATGTCATTAAAAATAAATATGTTTTAAATAGAAGCATTAAAGACTAAAATTTTGAATTGATTGTCTACCAAATATATATTTATACCATATAGGAAGTCTCTTGACATTATTGTCATGTTAACGATTTTTGGTATGCAAACCACTTCTATATCAGAGATACTTTTAAAAGTGCCGATATTCCCACTCATGTATATGATTTACACACCAATTTTATAAGTACACCCGTATCTAAAATTTTAAAATTAAATGATTAATATAGACGCCCATTATAATTCCTATACTACCACTATTAAAATGAATGAATTTATTTTAATATATTTTATCTTCTTGTACACATTGATCAAGTACTATTTTTTGGGTGATTTTTTTTTGTTCTGCAGAGATGCGGAAGATTTGGATGACCAGATAGCACTTTTGAGGCACAAGTTGTATTTGATTCAACAAGGGATTGCTTTCAATGGGGAGCGCACTAAAACTGCACAGGTGAAAATAAGCATGCATATGAACTACAATATGATGATTTAGTGTTAAGTGATAAGTCCAGATTTTTTACTTTTCGTATTTTTCAGCTATTAAACATAATGTTGTTGTTGTCTCCATGGCCTAATTGACCTAGAATTGCCCCTACCCCTTGAAAACACTCTCCCACCTGAGAAAACAAAACAGTGAAGATGAGATGAGTATAAGATATGTTGAATTGATGATCAATCAAATCCTGAACAAGCAAAGGAGGATGTATCATGAATGTGCCAGAGGTCAAGGCAAAAACGTGAGCACCATCGATTTAATGCAACTCCCTCCCGGAGTCTCACTCAAAGGGAGGGATCTCCTCACATTTTACGGTTTAATGGTCAAACATGGGTTTATAAATATTATTCTTTGCTTCCTCTAATTATTCCTCAAATTAACTCAATCTATACTTCAAAAAAAAAAAAACTATTTTCTTTTTAATTTGTATTAATTGATCGTTAAGAAGTTGGATGGTTATATTTCAACGACTCCGATAGAAGACCGCAAGCTCCAAATTTGCTAAACGATGAAGCTGTAAAATGAAAACACACTTGTCCAGCATACAAAAAGCATCAAGCGAACTTCCATGTAATTTGGTTATTTGTGATGTTTAAGATTGCAAGGGTCTATTGTTACACTAGTAATGGTCCATGGATTCCAATTCTGAACTCACATAACTCTGTAGCTTACTTTCATTCGAACTAAAGTACCAAGAGAAATCCTCTACATTTCTTAACATGTACGTGCCGTTAAAGGATAAAAAAGATCGACTCTATAAAACTTGTATGCATTAATCCCGTTCACAGCTGTACAACCTTAAATTAGGATGCTAATTACACAGCCAAGTAACAAATAACAAATACAATTTAATTAATTAACACTGTATTCAATTGCCAAATCACCAACATAGAAACATATATCATACAGAACTATCAACTAATTTTGCCACATCAGCTGGTCTTGTTAATAAATAATAACCATATCTAACTAACTCTATTACATTTAACCATATATACTAACACCTAGACTACTAACGTTGACAATCCAATTAATCTATCGTCACTAATCACAACATGATCAGCGCAGGCGTATTTTGAATAAAGTTGAAGCACTAAAGCATCACCTTTATTTTTCTTGTTTGTGCTTCTTATTCTTCTCTCTGTGTGTTTTCCCTTGTCAATACACTCAAAACACCAAATCACCTTTTCTATATATAATTCACTATTCACTATTCACTATTCACATCTACTGGATATATATATATATATATAGTGGATTACATATATACAATTGTATTCGATCGCCAACCTTGCTTTAATATCTTTCTTTCCTCTAAATTGTCTTTATGCCTTAGATTTTGTCAACATGACGCTTTAGTTTCACCCTTCCAATAAACAAATTTGTTTAGGGCGAGAGAGAAAATGATCCATATAAAATATATATATATATATATATATATATATAGTAGTCTTGATTTTTAAGGTCACATGAAGCTGACTAATCCACACATTATAACTCTGTAATTAATTAATTGCATTTACAATTCCAAAATAATGCTAAAATTAGAACACTCAAGTCATACTATACTAAACATTTTCTGAATTGGGACAATTAATTGAATTAAGCTTTTGGAAAGAATGCCAAAGAAGCTTCTCCAGTCCAACCTGCGTCATGTTTAGGTTGGTTTTGTGCATGTCCTTTTATTGAATTTGGTGGGCTACTAGTTATCGAATCTGATCCTACAGGATAAAGTAATTTTTCATCAGTAGAATCTTCAGCTCAAATGCTTCACATATATGCCTTGAAAGTACAGCGAAGATAAATTCAAGCTGAAGTAACCGATTAAGAAGCTCAAAATGAAGCAGAACAATTAACACCATGGAAGACGCCGGCTCATACTGATTATACTGTGCCGCCAAATGCTTTCAAAGACCACCACCCTCCCCGGAAAAGTCACTGGAACCACCCCAAGTAAATCACGGCTCCGACGTAATTTTATCAGATCAGTCAAAAATCACAATAGTACCCCAGAAGAAACGTGGAAGATGGAAAGCCATGCCGTACATTTTAGGTCTTCTCTCTCTCTCTCTTGAAGTATTACACTATTAAATAAATTCGGTATTTTTTAGGAAATGAGAGAACTCGAACCCGTAAGCTCATGGTGGAATGTGAAGGGTTTACCACCGAACCAATCTCATCTCGCAATCTCTTCTTTTAATAATGTGAAATTGATGAAAATTATTATATGGCAGGAACTGAGACGTTTGAGAGGCTATGGACGATTGGATTAGTCCCAAATAGGGTGTATTTAGTGAGAGAGTTTCACTTTACTCAAGTCATTGATGTGAACATTCAAAATATTTGGGGTGGTATCACCAATTTCGCTCCTTTGCTTGGTGCCTTCATCTCCAATGCATATATCGGTGCTTCAACACTATTGCTTTTGCATCCGTTGCTTCTATTCTGGTACGGTATATCAAAAGTTTGATTAAGTTTCGGTTAACAATAATTTTACCGGAAAAGTTATCAAAAACAAATATTTTCTTCCGTTATATATTTATTTTTACTTTTTAAATCTTTAAATTTTGTAGACCTTTGTATTAAAATCTAATATCTATAATTAATCTAGTAAAAATACTGTTGCACAAATTAGCCAAACCATTTATATCAAATATTGAATATTTATTGGCAAAACTCCTCCTTTTGGCCTGAAAATTAATGCATTATACAGAACTATCACATCCCAATAAATTTTATTTTTTTTATCCAAGAGAAATGTTTTTGGACAAGATTGCCCTTATCTACCTTTTCACTTTATTCTCTGACACGTTTTTTTTCTTTCTCTTTCATAAGTTCTTCTTGTCATGTTTCTCTCTCTAAAACTTTTTTTTCCTATCTTTTCTATTTAAAATATTGTGCTCCTCGTCGAAATGATTCCAACGATATATTACGGGCGAAAATCGGATATCATTTGACCCCTCAAAAGTCTTTTGAAAGTATTTCGTTTCACGCTGAAATCTTTACACGCTGAATCTTTACATGTTGAAATCTTTACACGCTGAAATCTTTACACGCTGAAATATCAACATGATTACACGATGGAAATCTTTACACGCTAAAATGTTAGCATGAGTACACGCTGAAATATCAACATCTTTACACGTTGAAATGCATTTTTACACGCTGAAATTATACGTTGAAATGCATTTTTACACGTTGAAATGCATTTTTACACGCTGAAATGTAATTTCATAGTGTAATGTTTCTGAAAACTTCAAATTTTCTATTTTCAAAAAAATAAAATAAAATTTCAGACCTCCATCAATGGTGGTCGAACAACCCTCCACATATGGGTCTGGAACAGACCTCCATTGATGGAGGCGATAAAGATGATTAAAAAAAAATTGTTATCCTTACGTGTGATATTTGCACTAAGGGTATTTTTGTCTAAAATCATTTCTATTTGATAAAAAAAGAAAAGTTATTGAGCAATGATATTTTTGTATACTCTCTTAATTTTAGGGCTATTTATGATTATGGTCCTTATTTATTTGTTTTATTATGTTAAAAATAACGTTGACTTTTTTGACTTATATGACAGGGAATGGTGTTGTAACTTTAACATCGTGGTTGCCATAGCTGCATCCGCTGAAATGCCACGTGGACCCGCCACCACACGGCCAGTGCAAACCCGCTACCACGTCCCAACTCACTATCCTCCTGATGGGTTTGGGCTTGTTATGCGTCGGATCCGGCGGGATCCGACCCTGCATCATCCTGTTCGGCGTTGACCAGTTTGACCCAACAACCGAGGAAGGAGCCAAAGGAATCAACAGCTACTTCAACTGGTACTTCATCACAATCACGGTGGTGATTCTGATAACAACGACGGTGGTGGTCTACATTCAAGACTCAGTGAGTTGGGTTATCAGGTTCGGGATCCCTACCATGCTCATGGCATGCTCTATTGTTCTTTTTCTTGTCGGAACCAGAATTTACGTGCATGTCAAACCTGAAGGAAGCATTTTCTCAGGCATTGCACATGTGTTTGTCGCCGTCTACAAGAAGCGTCGCTTCAAGCTTTCGGATGACGGAGTAGACAACTTTAACGTTAACGTTCACAGTGTCTACTATGATCCGTCATTGAAGGGAACTACTGTTTTGTCAAAACGAACTCTTACTAACAACTAGTTCAAGTCAGCTGCCTTTTTCATGAAATGTTGATGAGCATATTTTATATATATTTATTGTCTCTAAAAATAGATTTAATAGTCTAATTTTATATTAGTTTTATTTTAATTAGATTAATTTTGGTGAAACAGAAACAAAAAGCAGTCAAGTTTGGAATTGAATTGAAGTTAATTAGAGTATTTTACGGGTTTTAATTGGTTTGAATGAAAATGAAGAATTTCAAGGCCCAAAGCTTGTTCAAATCAAGCCCAAACGGTGAACCACGTTGTCAATAAGCTCAAGCCCAATTTGAATGCCCATATCAAGCCAAATCGTTGCTCAAGTAAAGCGGAGTCAAACACAAAATATAGTGGAGCCCATTTGATAATTTAAGTTGTGGCCCCAATTATGTCCACAAATTTCCTTGGCAAAGCTTGACCATTTGAAAATGGAAATCAACTAAAAACAAGGAAGCTGTGTGCGTTTTGGAAAGGAGGAAAAAAGGGATTATAAAAATAAAAAAAATAAGGGTTTTGTTGTGTGGCGTTTTGTTTGGAAGAAAATAGGTGGGAGGTGGCGTGGAGCTGGATGTCAGGAAAGAGAAGAATAAAAGATTGAATTTGGTGGAGTTGATTGAAGAGATTTTGGGGAGAAACTGGTTAAGTATTCAAAGAAGGTATTAGGGATTTTGAAGAAGATGATTTGGGAGCCTTTCAGACAAGAATAGACAAATGAGGAAATCAATACTTTATTGGCCTCAATACGGTGCGTTTAAGAAGTAGCCATTGGACTCATTGGACTTGAAGCAACAATGGGCCTTTTGGGCCAACTCTGCAATTTATCCATCTCTAGCTTAAGTAGTTTTTTGTAATCATGAGTCTGCCTTTGGATATTATTTCCAGGCCACTTGCTTAGTAAATTTACATTACTGTCCTTGCAATTTACATTCCAGAAAGGTATTTGTAATATGTTCTAACAAACTATCAACATAAGAAATATTACGTTAATTCTCTCCTCTCTCTCCAACTCTCTCATTTTCTTCATCTTTCTCTATTGCAAAGCTCGCCAGAAGTCCAGATAATCCTGACAGGGAACATACATTTTTGAAGGGCATCACAAGTGGTATCAGAGCAGTCCATCCTGCAACCTGTGGCAAATGGCAGAAGGAACTCGTCAACATCATTATGTGGAAGGTAGATTTTTAGACTTGGATTCCAGAAATCAAGTTGTAGAGGCAAAGATACAAATCATTGAAGGAAGATTGGAAAGCATTGATGAGGGAATGGCTTCCATCAGAACTGAAATGGCAGATCAATATACTAAACTTCTGGAGTTACTCATCACCGGATCCAAGCGAGTAGAAGTGGAAGAAAACAGAGGGAATGGAATCCTTGGATCGACTTCAGCAGGATCCAGTGAATTGACTGGAACATCAAGGCCACAAGGCCATCATCATCATCCTGCAGCCAAGGTAACAATCGAACCACATTTTAAACCTCCTAAGCTAAACTTTCCAAGGTTTGAAGGGGTAGACCACAAGGCCTAAATCAGAAATTGTAAGAGGTTTTTCCTCATACATCCAGTGGCCCTAGAAAAGAAAGTATTAGGGGTCGTTTGTTTTTTTCACTTAAGACTTAATGGGTCTGAATTGCACTCATTAAGTTGTTTTGTTTGTTTTTTTAAGTGGTCAAACAACTTAAAAATATCAAAAAACAACTTAAAATAAAAAGTAAGAAATCTTGACTTTTAACTTAATTCCAAATCACTAGATTACAATTAAAATATTCTCTTCCAAGTCTATCCTCCAAAAAAAGATATATTTCCAAATTTATATTAATTTAATATGGTATAAAAAAATTTCTTTTAACATATTTCTTATTTTAAACATGTTTTAGAAAAGAAAAAAAAAATCTAAATACTTTTCATAATGAAATTTTTCAGAGATCGAACAATTGAATTTCTCTCCTGCCAAATTCCGGTACGAACTCTTTATTTATTTATTTTTATCTAACTATTCGTATAGTGCTCAATAAAGTTGTTTATCATATTAATTAGATTTCGTGGCTCGAATATGTTATAGAATTATTGTACATAAAAATTCAATAACATTTTTTTATTTGGTTTCCGGTGCATATGATCCAGGAAACAAAAACAACAAACAAAAAAGGTTTCATGAATTATATTCACCGGAAACATGGACAACGTATAAAATTGAACTTGAATTTGAACTTTTTTTTGATAATAAATTTAACTTAAACTTTGTTTGCAGAACATGCAAAATTATATTCTTTGTTTAACTTTTTATTTTGTTAAATTAAACTTTGTTTGTGAAAAAAAAAAACCATACAAAATGTTATAAAGAATGGTGCATGTTAAATTACTTCTTTTAATTAGTATGGGTATAAATGTACAGTTACTTATTTTCAGACAGTTTTATTTTTAAAAAACAAACATGTTAACAACACATTCATATGTGAGGAAAAAAAAAACAAACATGTCATTCAGATTCAGATTTCAGTCCCTATTCAGTCTTCAGAAAAATTCAGGACTATTCAGTGTTCAGACAAAAAAACAAACTACCCCTTAGTGGCATGCATTCATTTTGAAAAAAAAGCTGAGGTCTGGTTTCAGTCCTTCTATGCCACAAGAGGGGATATAAGTTAGGAAGAGTTCACCGAATCACTCTTAGTAAGATTTCTAGACTTAGAAGAAGAGGACGTGATAGGAGAATTCCAAAGACTTAAACTGATAACCTCTGTATTAGATTACCAAGACAGATTTGAAGACTTGCAACCAAGGCTAATAGCTAAGAACCTAGGGCTTAGTGATGAGTTTTTCCTAACTGGATTTATTAGCGGGTTGAAAAGTGAAATCAGGAACCTTGTGAAGATGTTCAAACCCCCTGATATAAACACAGCTATTCAGCTAGCAAGGTTACAGGAGGCAGCCATTGAAGCAAAAAAACTGAAGCCATGGCCAAACAAAACACCTTATCAAAATTCGCCTAACACACATACCACTACCTCTACCAAGTGGAACCCCCATACCACAAAGTGGAACACCACACTCAACCAACACAACTCAACCAGCCAAAACCAGAAAAAAAAATAGAAAACATCCCTATTAAGAGGTTAACTCCGACGAAAATGGCAGCAAGAAGGGAGAAGGGGTTGTGTTATAATTGTGACGAAGTGTACTCGTTTGGGCATCAATGTGCCAAACGATATTTTTCTATGCTCAATGGAGAAGAAGAAGGTGAAGAAGAAGAAGATATAAGGGGCACAGAAGAGGAGACGAGAAAAGAAAAAGAACTTACTGAGATAACTGAAAAAGAGATGACCATTTCGCATCAGGCATTGGTTGGGGGCAGCAAGGGAATCCAAACCATCAAATTAAGGGGCCTGGTGAAGAACATGGAAGTCACTATACTGGTAGACAACTGGGTCCACTCACAACTTATTGGACCCAGAAACTGCAAAATTCACTGGATTAGAGGTAGAAGAAACTAACTTGTTATGGGTAATAGTAGGTGGTGGTGGTAAGATCAGTTGTAACGCCAAATGCCTTGCATTTTCCTAGACACTACAAGGAGTTAGTTTTACCACAAAAATAGCGAATCTTAACTTTGGGAGGTTGTGATGCAGTACTGGGAATGCAATGGATACATGAAATTGGACATATATTGCTGGATGCTAAAAGATTGAGCATGAGTTTCAAGTGAAAAGATAAGTGGATTACTCTCCAATGTATCCACGAAAAGGGGAAGCTGTTGCAGATAAAAGGTAAAAGGGTTGCTACCCAACCGAGTAACGCACATAGAATGGTAGAGCCAATGGTTCAACTCTACTCACATAAAATGGAAATGAAAGAGCAGGTTGTACCTTTAGAGTTGCTATCCACATTAGAGGAATTTTCAAGTGTCTTTGAGGAACCCAGAACCCTACCCCCTATTCGATCCAAAGACCACCATATACCACTTATCCCTAACAGCAGCCCCATAAACGTAAGATCCTACAAGCATCCCTATGTATAGAAAAATGAAATTGAATGGATAGTTCAAGAAATGCTAGCAAGCGGGGTGATCAGGCCTAATAATAACCCTTTCGCATCACCCATACTGTTAGTAAAAAAAAAAATGGTACATGGCGGATCTGTCTAGACTACATAGAGTTGAACAAAATAACGATTAAGGACAAATTTCCCATTCCTATCATAGATGAACTGCTAGACGAGTTACAATGGGCTAGTGTATTTTCAAAACTCGACCTACGAGCTGGTTATCATCAAATCAGGGTGGCCGAGGCAGATGTACACAAGACTGCCTTCAGGACCCATCAGGGTCACTATGAATTCAGAGTCATGCCTTTCGGATTGACTAACGCACCTACTACGTTTCAGAGCTTGATGAATGAAGTATTTCAACCTTATCTATGCAAAATGATCCTAGTTTTCTTTGATGATATATTGGTTTACAACAAAAGCATTGAAGAGCACAAAGAGCACCTTAAGGTAGCACTCTTCCTACTTAAGCAACACCAGTTGTTTGTTAAAAGGAGCAAGTGCGAATTCGGTAAGACAGAGCTAGAGTACCTAGGACATATAATATCTGCCACAAGAGTATCTGGTGACCAGAAAATGATTCAGTGTATGCTTGAATGGCCAACTCCTAGAACCATAAAAGCCTTAAGGGGATTTCTAGGCCTAATAGGATACTACAAAAAATTTGTTCAAGGCTATGGAATAATCAGCAAACCACTCACAGAGTTGCTGAAGAAAAACAACTTTGATTAGGGAGAAGCAGCCAATACCGCCTTTGAGACCTTGAAGAGGGCCATGACCACTACTCCCATACTTGCTCTACCGAACTTCTCACAGACATTCACAGTTGAGACGGATGCATGCAATGTGGGAATTGGTGCGGTGTTAATGCAAAAAGGTAGGCCATTAGCTTTTATTATCAAGGCACTTCCACCTAAGAAGCTTGGTTTATCCACATACGAAAAATAGCTATTGGCAATTGTTTATGCTATTCAAAAATGGAAACCCTACCTACATGGTAACCGATTCACAATCAAAACAGATCATGAAAGCTTGAAGTGCTTTTTAGAACAAAAGATGTCAACTCTGATGCAATCAAAAGTGGTTTACAAAACTCCTAGGTTATGACTACGAGATTTCCTATAAAAAGGGCAAGGCAAATGTGGTCGCGGACGGTCTCTTTAGAGCCATGTGCACCGAGGAGGGAACTCTCATTACTATCACCATTGTTTAGCCTATGTGGATTCAAGAAATTCATGACAGCTACACACAAGACCCTATAGCAATTAAGGAACTCACTGGGTTGTTGATTGACTCTACTGCCAGCTCAGATTATACACAATCTAATGGGATTCTGAGGAAACAAGGAAGGATCTACGTGGGACACAATGGAACATTGAGAGAGACTCATTGAAGAGGCGCATGGGTCGGTTACAGGAGGTCATTCCGGAATTAAAGGGACCGTGAAACGCCTGCAAAACTACTTCATTTAGGAAGCTATGAACAAGGATATCATGGCTTGGGTGAACAGGTGTACTATTTGCCAATAATGCAAAGGGGAACATGTTAAAAGTTCGGGCTTACTACAGCCCTACCCATCTCATCTATTCCATGGCAAGATGTAGCTATGGATTTCATAGAGGGCTTGCCACCCTCACTGGGAATAGACACAATCTTAGTAGTCATCAACCGCCTCACTAAATACGCTCATTTCCTCACATTAACACACCCTTATACAGCTACCCAAGTGGCCAAACTTTTTTTTGACAACATACTCAAACTGTATGGCTTACCCTCTTCTATAACCAGCGACCGAGATAAAATTTTCACTAGTAATTTTTGGCAAAACCTATTCAAACTAATGGGTACGAAACTATGCATCAGCACAACCTATCACCCTCCCAACCGATAGCCAGAGTGAGCGCCTAAACCAGTGCCTAGAAAACTACTTGAGGTGTATGACAGGGGCCAGACCAAGGAAATGGGCGAGCTGGTTGACCATGGCAGAATGGTGGTACAACTCAAACTACCACATCGCCCTTACCATGACCCTCTTTGAGGCCCTATATTGGTACAAACCCCCAATTTCTCCTACTCTACACTAGATATCACTTTCCTAGAGGTTAGAGACTTTACATGCGAGAGAAAAAGAATTCAATCAGTTCTCAATGAGGCATTAATCCAAGCACAAGCAAGAATGAAATTTATGCTGATAAACACCGGTCGGAAAGGGAGTTTGCAATAGAGGACTGGGTTTACCTAAGATTGCAACCATACAGACAAATAACAGTAGCTCTCCGTCGAATCTGAAGCTAGCTCCCCGTTTCTTTGGTCCCTTTCAGGTGTTAGCTCGCATAGGGAAGGTTGCTTATCGCCTCCAGCTGCCTCTTGACTCTCAAATTCACCATGTGTTCCACGTCTCCCAGCTCAAAAAGAAGGTCGGAGCTGCAGTGTCGCCAAGCCTCACTCTGCCTCCTACTAGACCCGACAGACAAATGTTAGTGTACCCCATGGCCATCTTGTCCAGAAAAATGGTGAAGAGACACAATCAGGAAGTCGCCCAGATTTTGGTGCAATGGTCCAATACCTCGCCTAAGGATGCTACTTGGGAAGATGCTTAGACAATTCGCGCGAGATTTCTAGAAGCTTTAGACCTGTGAGGATATCAGGTCTTTAAGGGGTGGAGAATGTCAGGAAAGAGAAGAATAAAAGATTGATTTTGGTGGAGTTGATTGAAGAGATTTTGGGGAGAAACTGGTTAAGTATTCGAAAAAGGTATTAGGGATTTTGAAGAAGAGGATTTGGGAGCCTTTCAGACAAGAATCAGACAAATGAGGAAATCAATGCTTTATTGGCCTCAATACGGTGCATTTAATAGCAGCCATTGGACTTATTGGACTTGAAGCAACAATGGGCCTTTTGGGCCAACTCTGCAATTTATCCATTTGTAGCTTAAGTAGTTTTTTGTAATCGTGAGTCTGTCTTAGGATATTATTTCCAGGCCACTTGCTTAGTAAATTTACATTACTGTCCTTGCAATTTACATTCCAGAAAGGTATTTGTAATATGTTCTAACAAACTATCAACATAAGAAATATTACGTCAATTCTATCCTCTCTCCAACTCTCTCATTTTCTTCCTCTTTCTCTATTGCAAAGCTCGCCAGAAGTCCAGATAATCCTGACAGGGAACATACATTTTTGAAGGGCATCACAAGTGGTATCCGAGCAGTCCATCCTACAACCTGTGGCAAATGGCAGAAGGAACTAGTCAACATCATTATGTGGAAGGTAGATTTTCAGATTTGGATTACAGAAATCAAATTGTAGAGGCAAAGATACAAATCATTGAAGGAAGATTGGAAAGTATTGATGAGGGAATGGCTTCCATCAGAACTGAAATGGCAGATCAATATACTAACTTCTGGAGTTACTCACCACCGGATCCAAGTGAGTAGAAGTGGAAGAAAACAGAGGGAATGGAATCCTTGGATCTACTTCAGCAGGATCCAGTGAATTCACTGGAACATCAAGGCCATAAGGCCATCACCATCTTGCAGCCAAGGTAACAATCGAACCACATTTTAAACCTCTTAAGCTAAACTTTCCAAGGTTTGAAGGGGTAGACCCTAAGGTCTGGATCAGAAAATGTGAGAGGTTTTTCCTCATACATCCAGTGGCCCCAGAAAAGAAAGTCTTAGTGGCATGCATTCATTTTGAAAAAAAAAGCTGAGGTCTGGATTCAGTCCTTCTACGCCACAAGAGGGGATATAAGTTGGGAAGAGTTCACTGAATCACTCTTAGTAAGATTTCTAGACTTAGAAGAAGAGGACGTGGTAGAAGAATTCCAAAGGCTTAAACAGATAACCTCTGTATCAGATTACCAAGACAGATTTGAAGACTTGCAACCAAGGCTAATAGCTAAGAACCTAAGGCTTAGTGATGAGTTTTTTCTAGCCCGATTTATTACCGGGTTGAAAAGTGAAATCAGGAACCCTGTGAAGATGTTCAAACCCCCTGATATAAACACAACTATTCAGCTAGCAAGGTTACAAGGAGGCAGCCATTGAAGCAAAAAAACTAAAGCCATGACCAAACAAAACACCCTATCAAAATTCGCCTAACACACACACCACCCCCTCTACCAAGTGGAACCCTCATACCACAAAGTGGAACACCACACTCAACCAACACAACTCAACCAGCCAAAACCAGAAAAAAAAACAGAAAACATCCCTATTAGGAGGTTAACTCCGACGGAAATGGCAGCAAGAAGGGAGAATAGGTTGTGTTATAATTGTGACGAAGTGTACTCGTTTGTGCATCAATGTGCCAAACATTAATTTTCTATGCTCAATGGAGAAGAAGAAGGTGAAGAAGAAGAAGATATAAGGGGCACAGAAGAGGAGACGGGAAAAGAAGAAGAACTTACTGAGATAACTGGAAAAGAGATGACCATTTCGCATCGGGCATTGGCTGGGGGTAGCAAGGGAATCCAAACCATCAAATTAAGGGGCCTGGTGAAGAACAAAGAAGTCACTATACTGGTAGACAGCGGGTCCTCTCACAACTTATTGGACCCAGAAACTGCAAAATTCACTGGATTAGAGGTAGAAGAAACTAACCTGTTATAGGTAATAATAGGTGGTGGTGGTAAGATCAGTAGTAACGCCAAACGCCTTGCATTTTCCTAGACACTACAAGGAGTTAGTTTTACCATAGAAATACCAATCTTAACATTGAGAGGTTGTGATGCAGTACTGGGAATGCAATGGATACAGGAAATTTGACCTATATTGCTGATTGCTAAAAGATTGAGCATAAGTTTCAAGAGAGAAGATAAGTGGATTACTCTCCAAGGTATCCACGAAAAGGGGAAGCTGTTGCAGATAGAAGGTAAAAGGGTTTCTACCCAACTGAGTAACGCACATAGAAGGGTAGAGCCAATGGTTCAACTCTACTCACATGGAATGGAAAAGAAAGAGCAGGTTGTACCTTTAGAGTTGCTAACCACATTAGAGGAATTTTCAAGTGTCTTTGAGGAACCCAGAACCCTACCCCCTATTCGATCCAAAGACCACCATATACCACTTATCCCTAACAGCAGCCCCATAAACGTAAGATCCTACAGGCATCCCTATATACGGAAAAATGGGATTGAGAGGATAGTTCAAGAAATGCTAGCAAGCTGGGTGATCAGGCCTAGTAATAGCCCTTTCGCATCACCCATACTGTTAGTAAAAAAAATGTGGTACATGGCGGTTCTGTCTAGACTACAGGGAGTTGTACAAGATAACGATTAAGGACAAATTTCTCATTCCTATCATAGATGAACTACTAGACGAGTTATAGGGGGCTGGTTTATTTTCAAAACTCGACCTACGAGCTGGTTATCACCAAATCAGGGTGGCCGATGATATTATTTCCAGGCCACTTGCTTAGTAAATTTACATTACTGTCCTTGCAATTTACATTCCAGAAAGGTATTTGTAATCTGTTCTAACAAACTATCAACATAACAAATATTACGTCAATTCTCTCCTCTCTGACAATTCTTCCATCTCTCCAAGCTCTCTCATTTTCTTCCTCTTTCTATATTGCAAAGCTCACCAGAAGTCCAGATAATCCTAACAGGGAACATACATTTTTGAAGGCATCACACTGGGTAGATGTTGGTGCGTCTAGTGGTGGAGAAGAATTTGGACATCAAAGACGGGGCTCCAATGCGTCTTTCGGGTTCTATTGCTATTTTAGATTTAATGTCTTTCTAATTTTCTTTGTACTAGGGTAGACGATGAAACCTTGTGTTATGGAATACTTTTTAGATATATTTATTAATTTCCAAATATTGTTCTTTAATATTTATGGTTTTCGCTTCTATTGATTTTTAAATATAAAACTCTTTCATCTCTAATATAATGTATTTTTGATAGTTAGATATGTATTTAAATCAATGCTTGGTTTCGTAATGTTAATTATAATTCCTTTGATTCTTTGTTTTTCATTAATTTAGATACATAGAATGCTTAGGGATTATATTTTGAAGCGAAGGAAACCAACTTAAGAATTTTGATTAATATTCTCATTGTTAAATTCATAGGTAGACAATAAATTTCATTTTCAATTGTCACTCTAATTTGGGGAATTAATAAATTATCTGGAAGCTATGAAATTACACATTGGTGGATTCGAATACCTTAGTATTCTTTAATTGATTGCTTTTGACCTTATTTTCTTTTAGATTAGTTTAATTTTAATTTTAATTTTAATTCATCACATTCGGTTAATTAGGTTAGGATTATATTAAGTTTAGATTCGATTGGTTTTTCACGATCCTCGTGGGATCGACCTCGTACTCGCATTAGCTAGTCTACAGTAGACTCGTGTGCTTGGGAGTATTTATTTTCAAAAGTTAGCACAACAAATGTTTTTATTTTTTTGGTCATTATTATGTTAAACTTGATTTGTTGAGTATATAAATATACAGTAATGCTACACATCCCACCTACAATCCCACCATTTTCATCCCAACACATGTGGCAATTGAGGTGTCACTTGGTGAATGGACAAACATTAATTGGTGAGTGAATTCATAGGTAAGAGAGATAAGTATCAATTAATGTGCGTCCACCCACCAAACGACACATCAGCTACCACGTGTGTTGGGATGAAAATTATGGGATTGTAGATGAGATGTTTAGCATTATTCATAAATATATGTAGGATTTGCATATCTGTAAGATTTTCTAGGCCTAGAGGCAAGTATCCCCTAAACTTGGCAATGATCATATTAAAAAAATTGGTAATTAAACATCATCATTAACATATGATCTGGGCCACATCACCAACCTTTTAGAACGGGTGATATTTGGGTCCAATATTGCATGTCATGACATACCCGTTTATGTAATAGTGTGATACTTAAAAAAACATAATGTGTCGTTAAAATATTCTACTTGTTCGTTTTTAATTTTCAGATTCTTGAACAAAGCTGCCATGATAGTGGATAACAAACTCAAGCATGATGCGACCCCAATCAGCCATTGGAGACTCTGCACCATCCAACAAGTCGAAGAAGTGAAATGCCTAATTAGAATTATCCCGATTTGGACAGCTGGAATAATCAGCCTCACTTCCTTGACACAAAAAGGAACATTTACAGTGTCACAAGCCATGCAAATGAACAGACACTTGGGACCAAAGTTTCAAATCCCACCAGGTTCAATTGGGTCATATCATGCTAACAATAGGAATTCGGCTACCATTCTACGACCGAGTTCTCATTCCAGCTCTTCAAAAAGTGACCAAACATGAAAGGAGGGATCACTTTCCTTCAAAGAATCGGAATTGGGATCGTATTTTCAATTCTATCGATGTTAGTCGCCGGATTTGTCGAAAAAGAAAGAAGGGATAATGCAACCAATTTGAACCCTCATGTTCATATGTCTGTAATGTGGCTAGCTCCACAGCTGATTCTGATGGGGTTCTATGAGACATTTAGTATAATTGGACAGATAGAATTTTTCAACAGTCAATTCCCTGATCACATGAGAAGTATAGCCAATTCTCTTCTGCCTATCTCCTTTGCATTTGCAAATTACCTCAACAGCTTAGTAGTGGCCACCATGCACGGTGTCACAGGATCGAGACATGGCGACGATAGCGGTCACCCTGACTGGTTGACTAATGATATCAATGTAGGAAGATTAGATCTTTAGATTATTTCTACTATCTTATAGCGGGAATGGGGGTCCTTAACTTCTTCTATTTTCTCTATTGTGCACATCGTTATCGTTACAAGGGTAGTGTACAATATTTGGAGAAGAAACCCTACCCTACCGAAGGAATTAAAGTCACTTTTCTTCACATGGTAATTAATTAAAAGGTTAAAAATCAGAGATTTTGGTGGCAAAAGTTAGTTGATGAGTGGTAGTTGATTCTCTCAACTACATGTATTAATGGCAATGGTAGGTTCTTTGCCTATAAATAAAACCCTATATTTCTCCACAAATCATCTCAAGCATTAGTTTTCCTCTTTCTCCCTAATTGTTCTTTCTTCTTGTTTGGTATAATAAAATCCTTCTAGTTTTTGTCTGTGGATGTTTCCCTCACATTGAGGGTTTTACCACGTAAATCTTGTGTCAATTATTTTTATCTCGTATTTTATTCTCAATTTGAATTTACGTGGGGAATCGAAACACGTCAACTTCATAACAGCTACTCATCATGATGATCTTGAGCTAGAAATCAAGCCATGAAGGATTTTTATATATGTATAAATACTACTAGAAAAATGATATTTTATGATGGGTAAAAACTGTCATAAACGTTAATTCTTGACGGTTTAAAACCATCAAGGAATCCAGCGTCAAGAGTAGTTTCATGATGGTTTTCATTTATGGCAGTTTTCATTTATGGCGGTTTTCATTTATGGCGGTTTTTTTAGTCATTAAATCTTGACGGTTTTTTTAGTCATTAAATCTTGACAGTTTTTTTAGTCATTAAATCTTGACGGTTTTTATCAATCATAAAATCATAACGGTTAAAAACCGTCATTAGCTTGAAACGTTTATTAAAAAAAATTAATTTTTATAATTGCTTATATGAATATATAATTTAATTAATTTTATTAAATTCAATTAATTTTATCAAATTCAATAAAATAAAATAAAATATATAATACAAATAAATATTCTGTAACAAAATTACACAAAAGAACTTCAAGAAACAAAAAAATTAATATTATATAAAAATAGTACAAAAACTTTATTCAACAAAGTTTATCTTATTACAATGATCAACTATGAAAAAAAATAATAATAACAAATACAACATATAAAATTTTTTAACTAACAAATTTGTAAGTTCCTCGGTTTTTGGTTGGCTTATTTCGTTGTCAAAACCACATTAGGATTGTTATGTAATTGGTAGCTTAAATGATCGTGATTGACAAGTTTCCGGACATCCCAAAGGACTTAAAGAAGGTGTATCACTTGACTTAACTTCTTAAAGAGATTAGTTGCATACACACACATACACTTTCATATGAATTTCCATGTCTCTCTTGCATATGTGTTTCCTTGATTGTGTGCTTCTATGCTTTATCTCATGATTCATGTATGTTCTTTGTTATTGCACTTCTATGATTGCATTTGTGTTTCTTGTTGTGTGCATTGTGTTAGATTTGGTTTGGTTATTTGGAGTAATGTGTCTAGTTTCAAAAGATTGGTTTTCAATGATTTAAATGTTTTTTTAAAAATGACCTTTGTATGGTCTTGTGACCATAATATTTTATACAAAGATCCAAAATGAGTTTTGAAAACTTCTGGATAAACTAGACACTCATACCTTTCCAACGGTATATTATTTGTAATATTTCATGACCGTTTGAATTGGTTTTGAAATCTCCAAAGTGACCACTAAAACAGGGCAACTCTATTTTATCTGAATCTGACATTTGGTCACCCAAATGGCCATAACGTTTTCTACAGATATCAAAACTTCATTCTGTAAATTGGACTGGAAAGTAGATTTCCATACCTTTCTAACTGTATATTATACGACTTTTTTCGATGTCGTTTGGTCATGTTTTGAGCCGCTTGAATATCAAGCTGCAGTGCTGTGATTGGTTTCCGCGGGTCAGCTCGATTTTTTCATTAAGGGTAGTTTTGTCTTTTCTCTTCAGCTCATTTTTTTCCCAGTATAAATATACCATCTTCTTCACCATTTCAGACCAGTAACCCAGAAATTAAACCCTAGAGAGAGAGAGAGAGCTCATTTTGGAGAGAGAAAACTTCAATCCATTGATTTCTAACTCTCCAATCAACTCCAATCTTTCATCATCTTCATCATTCTATTGACATGGGTCTTCAAGTTCTTGACTAGGTAACATCATTTTCATCTCTATTTCATATATTGACGTTCTTGACCTAGGTTTAGCATTTATTACATGATTAAATGCTTGATTATTATCTTTTGATGAATGTATTGTTGAATGTATGTTGATTATATGATAAATATATTGTTGGGTATTTTTATTGAATATATGTTGAATATTTGTGAAGGAATTTCGTGGGTCTCTCTTTGATTGAGTTTATTTATGATTGCTAGAATCCTAAGTTTTTATAACATCTAGCAAAATCATTTTATCAATTGATTGAGTTTGTTTGTGATAGATTGACTCTAGGGTTGCATTTATTATATGACTAAATTCTTGTCTCTACAAAATGATATATGTTGAATATATGTTGAATTATTTGTGGGACTTTACACTAATTAATTTGGGTTTATTGTGATTGATTTTGATAGCTAGCATTCTAAGTGTTTTACGACATCTAGCTAAGTTTATCTCATTGATTAATTGAGATTGTTTATGATAGACATTGTTCTAGGATTTGCATTTATTAGATGATTAAATGCATTGTCTCTACCACATGAATATATGTTGAATATATTGTGAGTGATTATATTGATTGAATGTGGTAGTTAATGATAGCTAAAAATTCCATGTCATTTATGCCATCTAGCTAAGTCTTTATGAGTATTCATTTAGATATTGATAATTAGGTTTTATTGACTTATCATTAAATCTCTAATTAAGCATATAGTGTTGTCTAGCATTGTATTGCATTTTGAATATCATTGCATATTCACTTAGACTTGTTGATCTCTTCATTAAGTTAAGTCTTGTGACTATAAGGTGTAGTGCACAAGCAAGTGAAGTCTTGCAATCAAAAGGTTGGTTGTCAAGCATTGGTCTAGGATCACTATTAAAGGTCCGCATGGTAGAATAGATTGGGTTACGAACTTTGAAGTGTGACTAGGTGGTCAACTTAGGTTGTAAACAATTATTCAAATAGTTGATTTGAGGACCGGTGTGACTAAGTGGTTTGCCCGTGAGTTTTACCAATGGAGGGCTTCTCACGTAAATCAACCAAACGTATTTTTATTGTTTTCCGCACATAAGTATTGTTTGTTGTATGTTTGGTTGATTTGGTTATGCTTTGAGATTAATATTGACTAATCGAAAAAGTTGATAATAATCGATTAATCGATTAACAACTCATTCACCCTCCCCCCCCCCCCCCCCCCAGATTGTTAGACACACGCTTGAGTAGTATTTTCAAAATTCAAGTTGTAAAATTCATCTAAGCATACTTCGATTTCAATAAATGCTTCTACACAATGCTATAATCTTCATGTTGATAACCTGGATGATTGAAACACAAAAAAAAAAAGTATCAATAAAAACTAAACACAAGTGGTGTAAAATAATTGCAATGACATGAATAAAAAATAGAAATACAAAATAAAAATTGTACAAGAATTTAGAAAAAATAAATAAAAATATATATAAGAATCAAGAATGTATGAAAAATATAATAAAACACGAATAAAAAATATATATTAAAAGAATCATGTAAATAAGGAGAAAATAAGAAAAAACATAATTTATATAAGAATCAAGTACAAAAAACTAGGTAAAAAGAACAAAAAAAAACAATGCTTAAACTAACAAATATAACCCAAAATATGTTGGAAAAATAAACAATAATAAAGAAATATATGGTTAAAGAATCATGTAAATAAGGTGAAAAAACAAACAAAAATCTATATTAGAATCATGTAAAAACAACCATGTAAAAAGATAAAAAAACAATGCCTAATCAAATAAATAGAACCTAAAATATGTAAGAAAAACAAAATAAAACAAGAATAAAAATATAATTAGTAAAAGAATCATGTAAATAAAGAGAAAAAAAACAAAAATATATATACGAATCAAATAAAAACAACCATGTAAAAAGAACAAAAAAATGATTAATCATACAAATAGAACCCAAAATATGTAGGAAAATACATATATATATATATATATATATATATATAGTAAAAGAATCATATAAATAAGGAGAAAATAAGTAAGATGTGGTGTTAATACCTTAAGATGTAGTGAATGATAAGAAGAACATTATGAAACAAAGAAAGTTATGAATGTGAGAGAATGAGGGGGGTTGGAGGCGGCAATGAAAGAGTGTAAGAGATAAAAAGAGTGTAGAGTAATTAGGGTTTGTCAAATATATTTATTTTATTCGAAGGGATAATGACAATTACAAACTATCATGCTTTAATTTTACGACGGTTTTTTAAAAACCATCACGATCTTATGACGGTTTTTAAAAACCATCAACACTTTGTAACGGTTTTTAAAAACTATCATTATTTAATCTCATAAAACCTTATTTTTCTAGCAGTGAAATAAAATAATGTAACCAATATAGTAAATTACAAATATCTATTAACTATATAAAAAATGTGGATGTGACTTGTGAGTATGAGTAGTTATAGAAGAATACTAGACCTTTAGTATTTGTTTGAAAAGAAAACTACACTTATATCCTTATGCAATATGTTAAATTTCGTCAAAAATCTATTAACTTAAGGATATAAATGTCATTTGTTATATTTTATTTATTTTCAGTTTCTTTTTTATGTTTTGTTTTGTGTTAAAAGACCTATTATGCCCCTAACAAGTTTTCAGATAATCAGATTATGTACAAATAAATGCAAAAGAAAATGATAGAGGGATTAAAATGTCATTTGCAATTTAAGAAATTAAAGCGAAAGAAAGAGAGGAAGAGAAAAACAATTGCTGTTAGCAGGGGAAAACAAAGAGCAACTGCAGACAACTAGAAGTCTAGATATTTTCTCATATGGCTTCAACGTATATCAACTTGGATAAAAGAATTGGATTTGCTTTTTTTTTTAGTTATTTATTTTTTTGACAAATTTCCTTTTTTGTTGTTGATAACCAGGAATCAAAACTTTTGGGTGCTCAATTTAGCTGAAGGTAAATTCTCGTATGCTTCTTTACGATTTCTTGTTTGATTGATTTGAATCTCTACATACATGGATTATCATTTGGTTTTTGATGAAGATTTATGTCCCATTACTTATAGAAGTGAAAATGAATTTCTATTATTTTTGTATTTATTTATGTTTTGTGATATGTTTTCATTTTGGAATGTTTGAAACTAATAATAGTTTTTACCATAATTATAGCTTGACCACGTTTTAATTAAGAAATTTTTGGGTGGGGGGAATCAGTTAGGGTTAAAATTCCATAGAAAATTTTAGTTGCAAATACCAAATAATAAATAGATAGAGAAAAAGGTTTCTTTTTCAAAAATTGTGGACATCCTATTTATATGAATTGAAATGTGGGTTTTGGTCGGTGGGTTTGTGATTTTTAATGGATTTAGTTTTTTTGTTTATAGGTTCCATGAGCCATGGATTAGTCTTGATTATTTGATGTATTATTAGTTTCTTCTATTTATACAAATTGATATATATATATATATATATCGTACTTTTCTCTTCGATATATAAAATATATCAATACATTGTATGTGGACCATAATCAAATATACCAGTATATTGATGTGAGCTATAAATTATGGATAAGCACTAGTATATAGACTGGGTCAAAACAATTGAATATAATGGTCTATGTATAACACACCAATAAATATTTATCGATATGTACTACGGTGAAAATTTATATATATATATATATATATATATATATATATTTGTACTCCATTTGTAGATGTGGACTGCGTATTGGTTGTTTTCTTTTACTCGTGAGTCCGTGTATGGGTTGTCTATTGGCCGATGGCTGTTAATTGTTGGACTTCTCTTTATTCATTGCAGCCAGTAATTGTTAGAACTTTGGTTTAAGAGAAAATATTCGATGGAACGATCTTATTATCGTTTGGTAAGACTGTCCATTAAAATTGTACCAAATTATAGTTTAATAATATATATTTATATTCTTAAAATAAATAGTATAATTTTATTGAAACGATCTCACAAAAGGGACAATAAAACTGTGCCTTTGAAGATTTTCTCTAGGTTTAGACCGTCTCTATATTATGCTATTTTTATGCTAACTAAGGACACAAATGATCCATAAATATTTTGAGAACTATCGATGTCTATGGTGATCAACCTCATGTAAGTTGTTGGGGGTGATAAACCGACAAAATTACCCCAACTTTTAAAACTAATGTTTTATTAAAAAAAAAACCCTTTACTTCATCAACTTTACTTCATCTTCTTGACTTCCTCAACTTTTCAGACCATATCTTCTTCATCATATCAATTTCACAAAAACATTTTTCATTTCACTAATTATTTTTTTCATTCACAACTAAATCGAACGCAATACAAACACCACAATCAGCACCCAACCTCATCTTCATCAAATCCAACAAAATAAGGAAAAAAAAATTCTGCTTCATCAAGAAGAGTATTTACGCATTTACTTCTTATTATTTTTGCAACATTTTTTTGTTAAATATAAAAACATTTATTATATTTTCAATAACTTTATCATGAAATATAAATAATTATTTAATTCATACATATTAAAAATATTTAGAATTTCAAATCATTTTTATTCATTATTTAACTTTTTTAATGTTAATATTATAATTTTTCATTTTTTTAAAAATTCAAATTTATTAATTTATAATCATTAATATTTATTAAAAACAATACAGTACTACAATAATTTACCAAATATTTATATTATTTAATATAATATATCATCAAACATATGATTGTACTAATAATAATAATAATAATAATATAATACTATCCAATATAGCTTAATACAGTATAATACAATATACCAAACCAGTCTTTAAGGAGATAATTATTGATAACTAATAATAAGTAGATAATTATTCCCTTTGAAATGCAAGCTCTCGTTCAACATACTCTCCAGCACACATGGGAGGATATTTGCCGGCAAGTGGGGATTCTGCAAAGTGGCCTAAAGGCTTCAACACGGCCTCTGAAGCGATGTGGGAAAAAAACTACATAAGAATAAAGAAAAGGATGTCAAAAATACGCATAATATGCTTTAAATAAGTCAGTTGCAACCAACTATATATAAATGAGCTAGCAAAGACGACGACGATGGTGATGATAACAATATGGTGGACTGCACTCACTGTTGAGGATACTCTCCATAAGCTGCGATTTTGCGCCGAAGCTAGTTTGATTGCCTCAGTTGTCCTTTTCGTGACGACAACTTCATGCATGCCAGCTTTGCATTCTCCTGCGGTCAGCCATTCCATCTGCACGCAAAGCAAGAGGGAGAGATTGGTGTTAAAATTGGTTACAATATGTTGTGATTAATTAGTTGATGAATGATGAATCACTTTAAGAACTCCAATAGTTCGTTGTCCACATGCTTCAAAACAAAATCAACGAACATAGAAGCATGTTGCCAATAAAAAAAAAAAAAAAGGAATTAACCGCTAGAAGTCCTACGCTAAGACAACTGATTTCTTACTTGGTCTACATATGCATGAACAGTTTTATTAATTTGAAGCACAAAACCATTTATGAGAGGCCAGTGCTCAATTTCTCCATAACCAAGTTAACTAAGAGAGATTCTATGTCGATCATATACAAATAACAAATAAAACTCGACATCCAAAAGATATTGGCCAGAATATAACTGCTATGATGGTTGAGATAATTCAATAATTATAATTAGTAGGGCATCTAAGAGTGTGATATTATCATTTTGATTGAATTCCAATTGAAGCCAGCTGCACAAAGAGTGATCGATCAGCTACCAGTTCATGCCACAGTTATTAGGCTTTAGTAGGTAACAGTAATCTTACCTGCTTCCCTGTCTGAAGTAAAAGATATCCTACAGGAACCTTCACTTCAACTTTTTGACCATTGTTTAGCCAGATGTTTAGACCAGGGAATCTACTTCTGCCGTGAATTGTTAGAAAGTTAAGGTCATAGTGATATCCTGTAAACAGAGAGCCCTCCTGGCCATAACGGCAAAGGTCGCTACCAGTTGGAGCGAGGTAATGTGGTGCCTGGATTTAAAATGGAAAACAGCTTGTAGCGAAGAGCATAAAGTAAACAAAGAGAGAAGTTCTCTGGTATAACATAAACAAAATGTTCCTACTTCCAAGATAGAGCCTGCGAAGTGTTATAATAGCAGTGGCCGGCCGCCACTGCCCAAAGTTACTTGTTTTGCGTTAAAAGAAGGCTCGTTGTTTTTATTTCAGAAAAAAAAAAAAAAGAGTATTTGCAATTTTGCACCCTTAAATATTATATTTACACTCTAAGTTATTATATTTTTAAAAATTCAATAACACTTTTAAGTAAAATTACCGATATGACTAAATAGTTTGTAAGTACACTCACTAATAGTGATTAATTAGTTTACTATTTTAATCTTTTGTGAATTTTTTTTTCTATTAATGATTTTATATTAATATATATCTTTAAAAACTCTTTCCATTTTCTTAAACCCTAAATTCTCTTTTAAATATATTTTCAAATGCTTTTAAGGAAAAAAAAAATTGCTAAGAGCATTTCCAATGCAAGCATGGCTTGTGACAAAAAGAGATGCCACGTAGGATAAATAGACACTCTGTATATAATTGTGTCTCCAATGCAACCGTGCATATTCAACCTAAAGCTGACGGGGCAAAAAAAATAATAGACATTGTCAACATGACCGTCCACTTTCAAACGGCCTGTTATACAACCATTTTTTAGGTTCACTAAGAAACATTTAAAACCGATATTAATTTTTCATCTATTTTTAGTATGGAAATAAAATAAAAAAGAAAATAGGAAATAAAATTAGACACGTCATTACAACAAAATATGTTTTAAACGGAAGCATTGGAAACCAAATTTTAAGTTGATTGTCTATCAAGTCCATATTTATACCACATATGAAGCAAGTCTCTTGACATTGTTGCCATGTCACAAATTATTCATATGCAAGTCATTTTTGCATTGGAGATGCTCTAAGTACGAAGAATGAATCAAGATCATCCAAAGTTGATTGTGAAAAGGTATTAAATTAAACAAAATCCTTATGCATTTTTTTCTTTATAATATATGGATTTTGTTTCTTTCAAAAACGTTTTATTGACATTTTTTATTTGTATCAATATTTATTGATTTTTAATTTCATCAAACACTTTTATACTTACAAATAAATTGGGACATGATACGGTATGAACCTTGCATCCCTACAACTTTCACATTCTTCAACATAAAAAAACTTAAATCGAATAGATTTTGTGGATATAAAATAGTAAAGAAAAATGGAGAGAGCTAGTTGATATGAAGAAAGAGAAAAAAAAAATGGAGTCTATTTTGTGGAAAGAAAACATAGAAGAGAAAAGAGACAAGGGAAAAGAAAGAAAAGCCAGAGATAGAATTAAGGATAATAACATAATTTTAAATAATAATAAAGTTAATTAAATAACATAAGAATATGTGTATGTGGTATTTTATTTATAAAAATACAATACAATATAATCTAAGAAAATATATTTTTGGTATTAAGTAAGGTTTATTTTCAAACTTAATCTTTTTTTTTTTTAAATTTTAATGGGTGTAATTACGAAAAGGGTGTACGGTTTTTAAAGATATCATTATTGTCACTCTTAAAAAAAACCGCCTAAAAACTTAGAAAAACAGAAAAATTAAAATTAGACCCAAACAAATAGCGGTCCAAATGGCACGGTCCAAGCATTCTTTTTACTTTTTTTAAAGCCCAATTATAGTTTTGTTTTTTATTCCGACAAATTACCTAAAATTTAGGGTTTAGTCTCTATTACTTTTTCAGCCTTTTGATTTTAGCTTAATTTTTGTATGCATGGAATAAAAGATAAACTAGTTTAGTCAATAATATAATGATTAAACAAGTATTAGGCATTCCTAATACATTGTACATGTTTTTGTAACTTTATGCTAGTTCCAAATGTTGTCCTTGAACCTTCTTATTTCTATATTTGAAACAAAGAGGCCTGAAATTCACATTGTTCTTGTATGAGAATTCTTTTGAATTACTTTTTTCATGGTGAAGAATTTTAGATGTAATTAAAGTTGTTATAAGTGTAAATAGATAATATGAAACGCTATTAAATATTAATGAACAAGGTAGATAATTACGAATAGATAATATGAACAAAAGGTCCATTTTAGAATTTCGTCTCTAGTCTTTAAAAAGTCAAGATCGGCCATGTATAATAGTACAAGTAAATTTGCAATCAAAGGAACGTCGTGTATTCGAGTCTTAGTCTCAAAAACTAATTGGCAGCAATCAGTTGGAGACGGACATAGAGATATTAAATGACAATACTAACTAAACTTGAACTGGTAAACAGTTCTCACCTGCTTCATTAGAGAAGTGAATGCATCCTTTGGCAAACCAAATCCGATTGCTGCCATTTCGGCAACAACCTGAAAAAATAAATATCAGGATACATGATACCTTAATATGATATCTTAAAATGATCATTACAGGCAAACCTCTATTGCAGATATCAATTTGTATGCCCACGAGTTCATGGTTTCTTTCCATTCTGGAAAACCTTCAGGGATGACTGGCTCTGCATTAAGTTCCTGTAAGAGATCGAGAGATGGAAAATCAGAACACGAAAATCAAAATAAATTATTATTATGATTTGAGAGCAAACCTGAACTCGAAAACGGGATTTTGACGTCTGAGGACCCGCTCTCCACATGTACCTCCACTTGCCATCTGGTCCCTTGGGGATGGATGGTTGAGACTCTTTGGGCATTGCTTTAATTTTTGCTTGCATTTCTTCATTAACCACACTTTTTGGAACCTCTACTCCTGGTGGTGTCACCCCAACCTGTTAATTTCGTCACATATTTCCAATTAGTTGATACAAATTTGACGCATTCACCCTAATAAACCCAATTCAAAGACAACATGCACCCCACTGTAAGTTATATACCTAGCAACATAAATTCATGTAAGTATCCAATGATTTTGTTACATCAAGCTCTATCAACTTCTGGCCAACGATTACATTAAATTTTTAATTTATTTATTGTTATTAACTTAAATGTCATGAGACTAAAATATTTCTCTAAGTCAATTTTTCATAATTTTCCCCTCTTCACCTACATTTTCTAAGCAACCGAACAAAACAGAAAGAAAACCCCATCACTCATTAACTCTAACGTGACAACGGCAAGTTCAATTTACTTATAAAGTTCCAATATTTTTCATTTTTTTCCTCCAATTTTTTTTCCCAACATTTCTCAATAAAGCAAACTAAAGCTTACACTTGTCCCCACACTTTCTCGCCATCCAAGCAAAACAAAATCAAATCCCACCACCAAAAATTCTGTGTCTCAAACCTGGTAATGAAAATTGGGCCTCTCGTGCAACCGCTTGAACTCCGGTGGACTGTCGAAGTACTTCTCCATCATGTCAATGAACCGATCGTTGTCCTCCACCGTACATCTCGGATCCTTCACAAGCAGCGCACCCATCTCCCTCAGAATCCGACTCACTTCCCGACACAACTCGCCGTGTTCGCTAGCCACCTTCAACCCGTCGCCGCCGCCGACCGATAAATACGGCGCCAGATCTATCACCGGTAGGTCCATAGATTAATTCTCTTATTTTATATTTAAATTTGTTTGATTAATTTAAGGTTTTAACATTAGAGATTAAGAGAGCAGATAAAATGAAAATACTTATGGTCTTTGCAAAAGTTGACGATGCTTTATAAAAGAACATAGTCACATAGATAGTGTCAGAACAGTAGTAGTAAGGGGTCGTTTGTTTTTTTCACTTAAGACTTACTGGGTCTGAATTGAACTCATTAAGTTATTTTGTTTGTTTTTTTAAGTTGTCAAATAACTTAAAAATATCAAAAAACAACTTAAAATAAAAAGTAAGAAATCCTGACTTTTAACTTAATTCCAAATCATTGGATTGCAATTAAAATATTCTCTTCCAAATCTATCCTCCAAAAAAAGATATATTTCCAAATTTATCTTAATTTGATATGGTATAAATTTTTTCTTTTAACATATTTTTTATTTACACAAGTAAAACCCTAATTACTTCTCATAATGAATTTTTTCTGAGATTGAACAATTGAATTTCTCTCCTGTCAAGTCCCGGTAAGAACTCTTTATTTATTTTTATCTAACTATTCGAATAGTGCTCAATAAATTTGTCTATCATATTGAGTAGATTTCGTGGCTTGAAGATGTTATAGAATTATTATATATGAAAAATTCAAGAATTTTTTTTTATTTAGTTTCCGGTGCATTTGATCCAGGAAACCAAAAAAAAAAACAAAAATGGTTTCATGAATTATATTCACCGTAAGCGTGGACAACACAAAAAATTGAACTTGAACTGTAACTTTTTTTACAATAAATTTAACTTAAACTTTGTTTGCAGAACATGCAAAATTATAATCTTTGATTAATTTTTTTTTGTTAAATTGAATTTTGTTTGCAAAAAAAAAATTGTTATAAAAAATGGTGCATATTAAATTACTTCTTTTAATTAGTATAGGTATAAATGTAAAATTACGTATTTTCAGATAATTTTATTTTTAAAAAACAAACATGTTGACAGTACATTCAGATGTGAGAAAAAAAAAACAAACATGTCATTCAGGTTCAGATTTCAGTTTCTATTCAGTCTTCAGAAAAATTCAGGACTATTCAGTATTCAGATAAAAAAACAAACGACCCCTAAGATTCTTGGACGGTCACTAGAGATGGCAGTATTCCCCGTGGGGCTGGGGCCCCGCCCCGATTGAGGTGGGTATGGGGGATAATATTCGGGAACGGGGACGGGGATGGGAACAAAGTCTTGTCCCCGAAAGTGAAGCGGGGCGGGGACGGGGGAAGCACTCCCCGCCCCGACTCCGCCCCGATATATATATATATATATATATTAATATTATATACATATATATATATATATTAATATTATATACATATATATATATATATTTATAATATAATATATAATATTTAGATTTTTAAAATTATTTAAACATAAATTGTTTTTTATTTAACTAAAAAAAAAAATTATTCATTTCCCGACTATGTTTACGTATGTTTAGATTCTAAATTTTAGAAGTTGGTTGTTTTATGAAATCTTTAACGGGGAATGGGGCGGGTACGGGGAAGGCACCTCCAACGGGGAATCCCCGACCCCCGCCCCGCTTCTCTTAATGCGGGGATGGGGACGGGGACGGGGATGGGGACGGTTTTGAGGGGCGGGGATGGGGATGGAAAAGCATTCCCCGACCCCGACCCGCCCCGTTGCCATCTCTAAGTCTCTAACGGTCACTTCATGGGTTCATGTTGAGGTGACATCTGTTCTCATGGCTTTTTTCAACTTTTTTTATATTGTTTTACATTTTTGACACACATGTTTTAGTGATTTACATATCAGCCCATATTTCAATTTTATAAATCAAATCTGCCCCTTTTCTTTTATTTTCAAAATTACCATTTGGCTTCTCTCCATTACCGGGGCTGCCTTCCACAGTTCCACTCCTATGTTGGCTGTATAAATTTTTATTAAATTTGTCAACTATATTAAAGCTAAATTTTCATTGGTTTCTCTGCTCCAATTAAATTTATTTTAAAAGATCCACCTCTAACGAAATAAATTCTTCTTCGGATAATAATTATATTTTATATTAACCTTTCCTCAATATATATATATATATATATATTATTAGTAACTTAATACAATAAGTCAATAACACAATCCACACTAAATTTATTCGGATTATCATTGACGTCAATATGAGGTTGATCTAGTGACTTAAATATCATACATATACCATAAGATTATGAATTCGAGTATATTTCTATTTCCTACTAAAATCCTGAATTATTATAATATTAAAAAAAACACTATCAATAACAAAAATAATTTTTCCTTATCAACCATCAAGTATCAAGCATATATTTTCATCCGTAGCTTCTGAATTTGTACAATTTTTGATTTGTTCTTTTTAAATAAATAATAAACAAATAAAAGCTATATATGCAATTTAAAAGCTTGTTAACCAATACAACTAAATAAAAAATCAAAAACTAAAACACATGAATATTAATTCCAACGAAAATAGCTTGTTATGTAATTAGATACATCATTAAAGCTCATTGTCCATTTAAAAAATAATAAAAAATTAAAGCTATATATATATATATATAATCTAAGCACATAACAATAACCAAAACATTTGACTCAATTATATTAAAAATAAATGTAAAATAAAATCTAACAAGCTTTTGTGGTCCTTCTTCCACAATTTTTTTTACAATCTTACTAACACTTTGTATGCACTCTAATAACTTGATAGTTTTTTTTTCGGGGTTTTCTTTAACAGTGTTGTAGCCTGGCCTGGCCACGCAAACAATAAAAGTTTAATGAAGTAGTAAATAAATAGTGTGATATAAAAAGAACATGTGTCAAAACCGAAGAGAGGCCAATGACAAATTAAAAATGAAAGGAAAGAGTTGGCGTTGGTTATAAAATTAAAACATAGGTTGATATGTACTTAACCGTAAAATGTGTATCAAAAATGTAAAACAAAACAATAAAGGAGCTGAAAAACAGTCAAGAGGACGAGGAGTTAACACCTGTCCAAGAACAGTCACTATTCTTAGCACACCTCTATATTTGCACCAGACGGATTGGATTAATATATAAATTAAGGATTTAAATTAAAAATTAAAATTAAAACAAAGAGTACTCTCTCTCTCTAACAATATTATTGCCAAACCCAGAGATTATTGTATCCTTATTTATTTAATGGAAAGTTATCATTTTCAAAGAAGGTAGGTGTGTTCAAAATTCAAATTAATTTCAATATCGGGTAAAGAGCATCATTTAAAAATTGATACATTGGTTGTTAAAGATTTTCAAAGTAGTTGATGATGGATTTCATATAAATATAATATATATATATATATATATATATATATATATATATACACACATTCATGTATTTTGTTAGTTTTTACAAGAATAAATTTAAATATCATATAAAGATGTCAATGGGACGGGTTCGGGACGGAGACTATAAATCCCAACCTCGACCTGAAAAAAATTTCTTAGCCCCATCCCCAACTATTGAAGACCAGGTTCTGGGTGGGGAATTTCCGGGGCTCTGCCTCGCCACAATTGTTTAAAAAAAATATGGATATTGCCCGATGCCAATATATTTAATAATTATTTTTATTAAAATAAATTCTTGTATTAAAAAAACTCAATATTAACACACAAAATAAAATTTTAATGTTCATGATTGACTATAGAATAAAATCCACGAAAATAATTAATGAGAAACAACGATTCATCAACAAAATTTTAAAGTAATGCGAATTTTTCTAAATTTCACTTATTTAAAATATGAACGAAATCATTAATTACATTTATTATTTTAGTCAATGCAATAAATATACATTTGTAATAAATGTTTTTTACTTTTAGTAAATTTTTAGTTGTTAACATATGTCCTTAGAGTATAGGTTAACATATACATCTACATACATATATAGTGATTCTCTCATAATGGATATCTGTAAGGATCTTGATGAAATCATATCGATTTCTATGAATTTTGATGTGGATTTTTTTGTGGATGATATGTTCAATGAAATGCTGCTTAGTTGGGTGGGTCATCACTAATTAGAGGTTTTTTTTTCTCTCTCTCTCTTTCTATATATAAAATAGCTTTCACCTATAGGATTATGGATTGTAATAAATATTTGGGATCCCATCATGGTCGTTGGATTGGATCCAAAGGCCAAAAAGAACGAACAAAGAGAAAAAAAAAGAGACTGATGGCCCCACTATTGACTAGGAGAGTGGGAAAAGATAGGAATGGGGTTGAATGGTGGGCCTGCAACCGATAAAGAGGAAAGAGAGGAATTTGGTTGAATGGTAGGGCCCGTCTAATAAAAAGAAAGGAAAGATAGGGGTAATGGTGGTCACGGTTAGGTTTCAGGACGGTTTCGGTTCCTTAATACCCCAAACTGTAACCCAAACCGTAACCCAAACCGATAAAATCGGTTTGGTTTTCGGTTTCGAACTGCTGGTTCAATTTCGGTTTTGGTTTTGGGAGGTTTTGATTTTGGTTTTGGACGGTTTCGGTTTCGATTTTGGACTGTTTCGGTTTCGATTTTTTTTTTTCAAGTTTTGTGTCCACATGGCACTTTTCTATTGGTTGGATTATATATATATATATATATATATATAAACCGCTCAAAACCGTCGGTTTTTGGCGGTTTTGAGACACCCATAACCGTAACCGAACCGGCTCGAAACAGGTTTCCAACCGGTTTCGTAATCGGCGGTTACGGTTTCGGTTTCGGTTTTGGTTTCAGTTTTGGGTGGTCGGCTTCGGTTTGGTACCCACGATTTAACCGAACCATGGGCACCTCTTGATAGGGGTATTGATTGACAGATCAGGATCCTCTGATGTACTGATCTTTTTATGATATAAAACACTTCAGAATAAGACTTGCATTTAAAAATAATGAAATTGAAATAAATAAAAGAAATAAATTACAGATATTGATTACACATGTCAGCAGTTCTATATAGGTAAGGACAATGGTCAGCTAAGTAAATGATCCAAATTCATTGATTGACTTGTGTCATGCAGGCCCGTAATTGATAAAAAGAGAAAAACTTGTGTGATACGATCTAATTTTCAGGTGGTGAGATCGTCCAATCAAGTTATCCAATTTTTATTAGAAGTATAAAAATAAAATTTAAAAATATTAAAGTTATACAAAATTGAGAAACTTGATTGGACCGGTGGTGAGACCGTTCCACACAAGATTTTCTCGATAAGAGCTGTGCTCAGGACAGTCGCCCTTCTTTGCCACTCAACACTTCTAATGACTAGGGATGGCAAAATTCCCCGCGGGGATGGGGCCCTGCGTGGACCCGCACTTTTAGGGTGGGGATGAGTTTCAATTTGGTGGGGATGGGGCGGGGGATGTGGATGTATAGTCTACCCCGCAATGGGTATGGGGCGGAGATGAGTTTTATACTCCCCGCCCCGCCCCATTCCGCTTAAAATAATACTTAGTTAAACTACGTAATTTCAAAAATATATATATATATCTAAAAAAGGAAATATGTAAATACATTAACCCTAACTTTACATCTCTTCACCGTTATTTAACATAAAGTGACAAAACAAAATACTATTAAAAAAACCTTAACCGCTAACTGTAACTCTAAGTCTCTAATCCTCAAACAACTTTAATCGTCATCCCTAAATGTAGTTGATCGTACGAAGAGAGAACTAGAGAAATAAATACAACTATTAGATAATTAGCGTTATGAATTTCGAACATTTTGACCTCATACTTTATGTTTATGTTTGAAAATAATTGAATTTTATGAGATGTTTTTTAATAGTTTCTTGAAATTATTTATTACTTTATAGTTTTATCATATTCAATGGTTATATATTTGTTATTTTAATAAAACAAATTTATAAATGGGGTTAATGGGTGGGGATGGGGAAAGCACTCCCCGTTGTACCCCGCTTCGCCCCAACCCGCTCCATCTATGGTGGGGTTTTATGAGGGGATGGGTTTTTAAAAAATAAATGGGGTGGGGTACGGGGAAGGCCACCCCGCCCCGAACCCGCCCCATTGTCATCCCTACTAATGGCGACACATGTCTTCTACATAGTTGTTTTTTATACTTTTTATTTCTCTTTTATAAGATAATTAAAGTGCCTTGTAAATCCTTTTATTTTCAAAATTGTCATCCAACCTAACTTACATAAAAAGAGAAAACCAGTCACCTGCAAAAAAGACGAAGACGAAGACGAAGACTTCGTGCCTATTTGAAAGAGTTTCTCTACCGGTTAAAATAGTTTTGATTTTTAATTAAAAAACTCTTTTCAAAAAAAAAATTGTGTTGTTTTGTTATCACTCAGTAGAGTTTTTGGATATTAAAAAAGTTGTTTTATGTTTAATAAGAGAACTCAAATTTAAAGCTTTTCTAAGTAAACCTTTTGAAGTTTTTTTTAATAACATTAAAATGTCAAATATAACCCTATCATTTAATATTTTTTTTAATAAGTATTTTGGTAATCTTATTATTTAAAAGACTTTTGTTAATTGACAATCAAACGACCTACAACTTTATTTTAAAAGTTTTACTTGTAGAAGATCTACCACTAAAAGATCTATTCGAAGAAGCTCTTCCAAACAGACCGCTCTTCCAAACAGACCTTTCGTCAATTGGATTCGATCATCCAGATCCTCTCTTCACTTTAATTGTCCTCATATTATCCTTACCTCTATAATCTATTATCACGTGTCTAATATATCAAGTCAATGGTCTGAATTATTTATATTAATTTTATGTTTTCACTCAACTAAAAAAAGAATTAATCAATACCATTGATTTATGTGAGAATAAGATAGGACAATATGAGAACAAAACGATGATTCAAATCCTTGTCTACTCCAACCTATCTTCGTGTCCAAGTATTCCCTTTATAAGAATCAAAATGACGAAAAAAAAGTTTTTTAAAAAAAGCCTCTCTTTGATAAAGACCTTTTACAAAGAAAAATAATAATTACATCCTATGCAGTAGATCTGTGACAATTTCTTCTAACCAGAAGAATCTTCTTATACTCGAGCAATAAGCAATCGACATCCAACAAGTTAAGCATGGGATCGGTTTCCAAAATCATTGTCTTACCAATACCTAAAATCAATGTCTTATAGAGTTATAGATACCTTGTATTTACTTGGGTTTTGAAAATAAAGAGGATAAGTTAGGCTTTTAACGAGGAAGAGTATATTGACGAGAGGGTGGAATGGTAGTACAATTGTGATGAGAAAATTAAAGGTGAGGATTTGTAGATAAGTTTTTTGTTTTTTATATCAAGATAATCTTGTTAATTATAGTGATTCTTAGTTTGTGCCCATGTGAAAAAATTTCATCAAGATCCAATCACATGAAATTTGGAGCTGAATTCTCATATTAATAGAAAAGAGAAATTGGAAAAAATTGTGAATAGTGTGATGAGATAAAGTTGAAAAATAAATAAATTTCTTGACTCCGATTTCATTAATTTATAAGTTAGAAGTTAGAATTCTGTGAGTGTTTTTTTAATAATAAGTAAGAGCTGTTAGAGCATCTCTAATTGTAATGTGGTTTATATTTGAAATAATAGTGACATGTCAATATTGTCAAGACAATTGCTTTCTATATGACATATAACTAAACTTGATAGACATCCAAATGAAAAAATGGTTTTCAATTTTTTACTTGTAAAACAAATGTTTTTAATGACATGTCAATTTATTATTAGTCTCCTTAAATGTACTTTAAAATTGTTGAATAAAACAAAACATAAGACAAGAGTAATTGCTGACTGGGCCAACAATATGGTTGTCCAACATACCGTCTGAAATCATAGAATCATGTTGACATCCTCTAAAAAAACGTTGTCATCTCAGCTTGAAGTTGTACAATAGAAGTTGTATTGGAAATGAATTTTTTAACAAAGTGGATGTCCATCCTATGTGGCATATAATTTTTTCATAACTCATATTAACATCAGAGATACTCTTATGGGCTGTTTGTTTTTCTTATTATAAGTCTTATTAGTTCTTATCAATTAAATTAAGAGAAATAGATTTTTTTGTTTTTTTAATTTATATCTTATTTTAAGATATATACATCTGATAGAAAAGGTAAAAAAAATTGACTTTTCACTTATGTAATAAGTCATAATTAATACTTTCATGCTACTTCCACAATTAACCTTAAACAATTGTCAATTACCAAAAACAACCTTAAATAAAAAAAAATCCCTAATTTCCTAAACAACCCTAACCCTAACCCCAACCCTACCCTAAATTGACCTGGGAGGAGGAGGCGGCGGCGGCATCGCCGCCTCCCTGGGATTCTATCAGAGGAGCTCGGTTGGCTTCCTCCTTGCCTCTGAAAGAGAGAAAACTTTAAAGAATGAGAGATTAAGCAGTTCCAAACCATCTCTATGCTACAACCATTGTTCCAGATTGAAGATTGAATGTTCTAGCTGTGGAGGAGGAGTGAAGAAGGAGTCGATGCCCCATAACTGACGCTAGAAGGATTTGGTGAGCTCGGCTGGATTGGCGCTGCAGTGCAATCGGAAGCGGAGAGGTGATGACAAAATCGAATCTTCTCGAATTTCTTATGCGATTAATCAAACAAATCGACGACTTCGATTGTGGGGGCTTGGTGATCGATGACCGGCGAAGCTTTCTGGATAGGCTGTGATGAGTGGCTCGCGGCGGTGACGGCGGCGGATGTTGGTTCGCGGCGGCGGCGGTGAAGGGTTCCAGATCGATGAATGGTTTTCAAAAATATAAAATATTTTATTTTATATTACATTATATTTTGTTTTAAATAAAATATTTAAATTGTTAAATAAATTTTAAATAAAAACAAATAACTTTTTATATAAAAATAAATATTTATTAGAAAATGAAAATACATTGAAAAATAAAAATAAAGTATTTTAACAGTTAAATTATTTGTTAAAATAAGGATAAAATAGTAAAATCAAAACCACTTAATATTTAAGTGGAATACTTTGAAATAAAAAACAAACAAATAAAAACATCTTAAATATTAAATTGTATTACTTTACTTACTTAAAATAAGGTCTTTTAATATTTAAGATAAAAAAACAAATACCCTATTAGTTAAAAAAAAGAAGTAAGAAAGGCCGGAGAGGATGAGGGTAATTTTGTATTTTAAAGAGTGGCATTATTGAAATTAACCTTAAAAGCATGGTCTTTCCTTTGCTGATTCATTCTAAAAAGTTTGAAAAACAAAACAACACACGTGTCGCCATTGGAAGCAGCGAGTGGCCGGGGACAATCTCTTGCAGCTCTTCTCGATAAAAAGAGAGGGAAAAAAAGAGAAAATTGCTTGAATTATGGGCCCGCATCCGATAAAAAGAAAGGAATGAGAGGGATATTGATTGACTTATGCCGTTGGATTGGATCCAACGGCCAAAAAGAACAAACAAGGGAAAAAAAAAAAGAGACTAATGGGCTCACGATTGACAATGAGAGAGGGAAGAGAAGGGAATGGGTTAAGGTATTGATTGACTTGTGACTTGTGTTGACTTGATTGGCATAAGTCTCAAAACAAATTTGATAAAAGAGTTTTGTGAGGGAATAGTTTTTATCTATGATTAAGTTAATTATTTCAGAATTATATTTTAGCTTTAATTATTTAAAAAATCAGTATTTAGAAAACCGATTTTCAAGTGATTTTATATGTTTTAAGAACTAAAGTATATTTCAGAAATCTCGATTAGATCTATTATTGAATTTGAATTTTAGAATAGATTTTACAAAAAAAAGAATCTGCAAATCAATCCTACAAGAATCCGTACAAGGCACGAGTCAATGAATAGTCCTCCCATTCCTTTCTTTTTATGGGCCTCCCATTCAACCAACTTTTACTCTCTTTTTATTAGTGCGGGCGGGCCCACCATTCAATCCATTCACATCTCTTCCCTCTCTCCTTGTCAATCATAGGGCGTATTTAGACTATCTTTTCTTTTCTTTTTATTTATTCTTTGTGGTCGTTGGATTAGATCCGACGGCCACAATAGGATCCTGAAAATTTCTTACAATTTGAGATCCTTATTTGAAAACTAATATATATAGAGAGAAATTACCAGTTCAGGTATACCTGACTGTGATTGCTTTATCGTTTGGTTTTACTGATTCTCGCTACAGAGAAATAGTTAAAAAAAATTACACTAGCTCTCGTCGGTAACGAGAATTAATGAAATCGTACGATAATATCGTTAGGGATATCTAACCTGCTAACTGATATATATATATATAGAATTTTTCGTCTTTCCATCTAGTATGAAACCATATGAATTTTTTGTATGAAAATGGTTAAATGGTGGATCCGCAACCGATAAAGGAGAGGAAAAAGAGAGGAAATTGTTTAAATGGTGGGTTCACGTCCGATAATAAGAAATGAATGAGAGGGGTATTGATTGACTTGTGACTTGTGTTGGAACAGATTTGAGAATTAATTTTTATGATTAAGTTAATTTTTTCATTTAATTATTTAGAAAATTAGTATTTAAAAAACAGATTTTCAGATGATTTTTTATGTTTTAAGAATTAAGTATATTTTTAGAAATTAGGATTAGATTTATTATTGAATTTGAATATAGAACAAATTTAACAAAAAATAATCCGTATAAGTCAATCCTACAATAATCCGTACAAGGCACAAGTCAGTCAACAACCCTCTCATTCGTTTCCTTTTGATAAGGAGAAAAGAGAAAAAAATGAACAAACAAGGAGGAAAAAAAAAAAAACAAAAAGAGACTAATGGGCCCCATGATTGAAAAGAGGGAGGGAAGAGATGGGAATGGGTTAAATGGTGGGCCGCCCGCAACCGATAAAAAGAGATGAAAAAGAGAGGAAATTTGTTGAATGGTGGGTTCGTATGATTGAGTTGTGACTTTGTGTTCAGAACAGATTTCAGAATTAATTATTTATGATTCAGTTAAAGAGAATTTCTTCCAATAGAACCATTTTATCTTTTGACAATTCTTTTCTAAACAGACTGCATCATAAAACTTTAAAGATTAACAATTTCTAAAATCAAACATTTTATTTTAGAATTATTCTTTATATTTTTTAACACTTATTTTCTTATAAAAGATTTTTTTTTTATAATAAACCACAGTACCCAATACAATACATCAATACCTAATGCAACCTATTTTTAGTGAAGATTTTAAAAATATAATCTCTGTTAAAGATGGAGACTAACATTGTTGTTATTCTCGTAGAAGTGTTCGTAACAACTTTATTCTCATAAAGCATCGGACTTTAAAATTCTAGGTTAAGATTTATAAATCATCTTCGTTCTCCTGCGTTGCTTATATCATCAACTCCTAAACTTTATTAGAAAATAAAAAATTCCTTTTATTTCTGTTTTTGGGTATGAAAATAGATATTCTATATCATAAATCAATTGTTATTCTTGTCAAACTAGTATTGCTGACCGATAAAGAGAGGGAGAGAGAATACACATAAGATGAATATGCAGATTGATGCACAAACAAACTACAAATAGAATATGGAGTCTAATTTCTTAAGCCAACCCTCCTCAAGTTAACCAAGTATTGCCTTCTCCAAGTCTTTCGGTTTCAAATTAAACTGACCAATGGAAAATAAACTCTTATGATGCTGTATAAAAAAAAGTGTTTTAGGGTTTGTGAAACATAAAAGAGATAATAAAATAACACTAGAATTTAAAACTTTCTTTTGTCTTCTTTAGTAATTCTAATCAAAGATAAACTTGTCATTAATAAAAACATTTAAAATAGAGTGTAGAGAGACATTCAAAGGATTATCAAAAGTAACTTCTATTAAGTTAATTATTTCATAATTATACGTTAGCTTTAATTATTTAGAGAAAACAAAATTTCAGATGATTTTATATGTTTCAAGAATTAAGTATATTTTCATAAATCAGGATTAGATTTATTCTTGAATTTGAATTATAGAATAGATTTTACAAAAAAGAGTCCGTACAAGGCACAAGTCAATGAATAGCTCTTTCATTCCTTTCTTTTCATCAGACGCAGGCCTACCATTTAAGCAATTTTTTCTCGAGTAACGATATTTATACCCTCAAAAACTGTATATGCACCTGTTATAGAGATTTTTTGATAGTATGACAAGTCAACATGATCACATGAAAGCACGGTGATTAGATATGTCATGTCACCAAAGTCAGCTAGGAAAGATCAACCCAAGGCGACCAATAGATGAACTCAATGCTTGATCAAGTTTGTCCAAGATGGTCGGGGAAACTAACCGACCGGGTACAAATAACTTGGTCGGGAAAACTAACCGATCGGGTAGAGACAACTTGGTCGGGTGAATTCAATCCGGTCGGGGTAAGAGAGATATAGTCGGGTTAGATAGCTGGTTAGTTGGATAAAGCGTGGGTGACATTAAATGCGATCACGACTCAAATATGCAGAGAAAGAGTCTTACTCAAATAAGTTATCTCGAAGCATCCTCTGATAAGGAAACAAACTTCCTTATAGATATCAGAGTCTCAATCAGACAACAAATCTAATTCATTTAATTCTTGGAAGACGCGAAATAGGAAAGATGATAAAGACGACTTCAACAAGTAATCAGTCCTAGTTAGACACCACTACCTTTTCTTATTTGTATACCACGATTTAGGGTTCTATACATATATAAATATACCCTAAAATAATATTGTAAGGGGCGAATGGTAGAACACTTGAGAGAAAGAAAATATGAGTATGTAATCATATTATTCATAGTGAATTCGTTTCCTCGCCGTCACCAGCAACCTTGGATGTTTCCCCGATTTGGGGTTTTACCATGCAAAATTAGTGTTTGCATGCTTTGTTTTCTTCCCTTTCTTCACAACATCTTTAACAATTTGCAATAACCTGTTGGACGTGTGATCGACTTTACGTAATCCAAAAATCACCGTCAACAACACCTCTATTTCTATACACACCCCATTAAAAATTTTCAAAATATTATAATTTGTAAGGACACCCGCATATTATCAAATATGTCTTTTTTTTTAATTTCTATTGAAAAATATGGTAAATTAATCAATTAAAATGTAAAAAAGAAAATAAAAAATTGGAAGAGCACATCTATGTGGAATGCCGAGTCACGATGCATTGTTTATTTTTTATTTTTTATATATATATATAAGGCTTTCGCATCGGTATCAAACTGGAAACTAAGCCCACTCGAGGTAAGCTAAAAACCGTGAGATTCTAGTTCCCTCTTCATGCTGCTAGAAAGCGAAGGAAAGGCTCATTTCCAACCGGATTCATTCTCGTATCCGAATTTCACAAGGATAGGTTGGCATAAGACCTGCTTTCACCACAGGCCTGGCATACTAAATCGTTCGCGTAGGCATACTTTAGAACCATTCATTCTTTTTCTTTTCTTTTCCCGGGGAAGGACCACCCGATTCTGCATAAGGCTTCGGCTAGGAGAAAGCTTTTTTTCATCATGCCCACTCGACTATCGAACACTTTTGGGATTGGCTAGGCTGGTGGGGATTGGTTCAGGCGAGTTATGCTTTTACTGCACTGCTACTTACTGGATTGCTCTCAATCGGCTATCAACTACTTGCTTAGGCGGGATCCATTAGAATTGTAACTGCGAATGGAAGTGGGTCTGCTAGCTGTGATGCTGCTATGCTGAAGGATCAGGGACTAGCTACAGGTCTCGATCTCACTCGCGAGGAGACTATCAAACTGCTTCTCGACCATAGCCATAGAAGCAAGGTTGGATCAAATCGTTTAGTTAGAGGTGGAGATTCCTGCACAATCGATCTCAGAAAATGCGTTTGAAGCAAGTAAACAACCTTATTTTTGACTTTACTAGTGATGTGGACAAATAGGCATCCCTTGAATCCAGTGCTATTGACTCAGCTGCTCTCGAATAAGCTCTTTGCGCACTCATAGGTGTGGAACTTTCTTTTCTTTGGCATCTGTGAACGTAACCGCTCTCATGGTGGGCGAAGGTTAGGCGGTCCCCTTCACTTTACTTTCAGTCCGGCTTTTCGACGGAGAATGGTCGTAGATCAGATTGAGCTTTTCTTCTCTATTTGTTTGAAGACCCGGTGAAGAGACTAAGGTGGATCCTTTTCCTGGTCAGGTTTCTTTCGTTCTCGGTGCGCTCATTTCGAATTGTATTTCGACCAAGCTCAGAGAATTTCCGTGTTCGGTCGTTCAGAGATGTAGGGGTTGCCGCTCCTTAGTTCATCTCTCGGTAGAACAAGACGGGTTCAACTCCCACAGGAGCGCACATTGCCAATCTAATTGGTACTTTCCTTTTATTGATTTTGAGTTCTTGCTGTCAATTACGGCGATGTAAAGCCATCAGGCAGTAGACCGGCAAGGGAACGGCTGTCTCGGTATTCGTTCTTGAATCAGTGACTGAGAGTAAGGGCTAGTGATCAATAAAATAAGACTAGTGGGGCATCTTGCTCATAGAAGTATTCAAAACAGATGGGCAATGGGAGACAGAAAGGCCGATTGCTAGCCGATTCGGAAGTCTCTGGATTCAGGAGATGCAGAGTCCTTTGGATGCGGCATACAAGGAACTCGGATCAACAGAACCGGTCCATCCTTCCCCACATCCTCCATTCGCCGGCCCCTCCTTCCCTCTGCCTGGCGGAATAGGGGTCTAAAGAAACAGATATGATTGGACCACCAGCCAGAAGGAGCACCCGCTTCTCTCTCCCTTCTATCGGTTGATGGGTGGAGAGATGAATCATTTGGTTGCTTTGGAGGGTTCTCTAACCTCGGAACGAAAGAAGTGATTTGGACAGATGCTTCCCCATGGGTGTTATTCGGGAGACAGGAAGAGGGGCGGGGAATCAGACCGATGAGGGACGTAGGAATTTTCCTTAACTGTCCGGAAGGCTGAAATAGCTTTCTCGGGAGCCTCTGGGAGGTTGGGGTATTCCATCCCATGATACTAAAGGAGCAAGGCGTCGTATCCCAGGGTTTCGACTAATACATCGTAAAGCGGATCCAGGTTTAGTAGTTCCAGCATCCCCTGCTTCTAGTTGAGCTGAACCCCAATATTAAATAGAAGGGAAGGGCAACTTAGGTTGAATTCCGGCTTGTAGTGATAGGGCAGGTTCGGTCGAACAACTTTGAAAGATCAAAGCCATTGCCCTTCGAATGACTGGCCTATTCATTCAGGCCGGCTCCTAGATCTTTCCTTCCTTACGTTCGTGGAACTCAGCGGTACAGGCATACAGATTGTGGAAAAAGGGAATTTTTGTCTACTCGTCAAGTAAAGCCTCACTTGTTGAAGCTCAGTTTAGTAACACAATCAGAGTGACTGCTGCTAAACCCTGTGATTTACAACTACCCTCACTAATGTCGGGATATCCGGTCCCACTATGAAAAGATGAGAGAAGATTTCCTTATATTCTAATATAAGCGAGTAAACTACCATAGCACAAGCGCTAAGCGATAATAATACCTTTCCCCCACCGAAAGTTTTGCCACTCCATTACAGCTTTTTGTCCTTAACCTAAAAGATCAAATCAGTCTCTAATGGGAGAGACAAACTCTTTCCATGTGGCTGCCGGTGGATGATACAGAGCTTTGTCGGCCTCGATATGGCTTTCCTACCAAACCAATGCAGGGCCGGCTAGCTCCGGGGTAGCCAGCTGAATGATTACTTGGCAATCAAAAACCTCAATTCTTTTTATGTAAAACCTTAATTTTTTATATAATGATTACCATTTCTGATTACTTGGTAATAAGAATTGGGTTGAGTGTTGCAATTCGAGATCATACAACATTTGTCTTAGCAACTTGCGCCCAAGTTTCCAAGCAGGGCACTCACTTCAGATTGCTGAAGTTTTAGCAATTCCTTGCAGCCTTCAATTGGCTTTAGCATTTTGTTTTCAATTTTCTTTTTTTTCTTTTATAGTTAGTTAAATAATCACTATCATTTCTTTTCATAAAAAAATAATCATTATCTTTTTTATTTTTTAATTAATTATAATATTTTTTTAAATATTAAATATTGTATTAATATGATGTACCACATATAATTATATTAATCATTTTAAATAAGAGTAATATTACCATTTTAAAATAATACTTATTCGGTATATATATATAATTTTAAAGGGGTGTAAATATTTTTACCCAATTTTATAGGGGTGTAAATATCTTTACGCTTTTTTTTTCTCTTTTTCGCTCTTTTTATCTTTGCAGGCCCACCATTTTACCCATTCTAATCTCTTCTCTCTCTTCTGTTAATCATGGGCCCATTAGTCCTTTTCTTTTTTATCTCCTTATTCGTTCTTTTTTGATTGGGCTATCATTAAACCGCACGAATATTTTTTTGCATGGGATACTAGATTTTTTTTTTCAGTTGGGATCAGTGAAAATATTCTGTCTGAATTGAATTCGCTTTTATTCTCTAGTTTTTTTTTTCTTGAAAATTCGTTTTCTCTATTTCCACAGAGTGTTAATAGTTTGCCGAGAAAACAATGGGAGATTCTATGAACGACGAGTCCTCGAGCTTCTACACTTGGCATGGTCGCCGATTATCGAAGCACGTTCACGATAATGTCCACGGAAACATCTATCTGGACCCGGTAATAGCTCCTATTCAACATTTTCATATATTTTTTCCTTTTACTTTTGCGTATCTTGTCATTTGTCAATTTGATTCTGTTTTTTTTTTAAATCCGTATTCTGTGTTTTGGTTTTGTTGCTTGACTGAAATGTAGAACTGATTGACACTTGTTTTAGGACTCAAAAGAACTATTAATGAATTATTTGAGTTTGAATTTGAACTGAGCGAAATAGAATTTGATTTTTATTTGTTTCTGTTTTGAGTTCTAGTCTTCTAGTTCTTCGTTTTTTTTTTTTGAAGAAAATTGATGATATAACCTTAAAATTTTGAAAGTATGACAAAAATCTCAAACACTAAGTAATAAAAAAACGCAAAAAAACAGACCATTATTGTTTATGCACTGAACATGCTATATTAGTGCTTATTATTTTGATTAAACAGCCAGAATATGATAAAATCATCTTTACTCTATTTAGCGTTTGTTACTATTTTGTATTTTTATGCTTAATAATAATTGCTCATTTTGGTCGTGGAAGTGCTGATAGGTCATTTATTGGATAACTTGTAGTCACTGTACCTTGTCTCGTTGTTAATCATTGATGTAGAGTTAGTTTGATTTGTTATCGGAGATGTTGATAGATCTAAAATTGAACTTAGTTTTACCTTTTCTGTGAATTCAGCTGTCCTTGAAGTTCATTGATACTGAACAGTTCCAGAGGCAAGTTTGATAGATTTGATGTATCGGAAAAGATTTCTCTCTTTATCTTTCCTGTGTAATTAAAAGCCTGTCGTCTGATAATCTATTACTTGTTGCAGGCTTCGTGATCTAAAGCAACTTGGTGAGTATTGAAAATTTCTAATTATCTTGTGATTGTTTATGTTAAAATTTTAATGGTTGTGACTTGTAAATCATACTTCTGGAAAACAAGTGAATGAGATATAACTTTTGAAAATTTTCTTGTTCAATTTTGTCGTTGTTTACAATGATAAAGAGCAACGAAGTTAAAAATTTGTATCCTTCAAACTCTTGCGACTTTATCAACTTTCTGACAATATTTTATGGGTCTAACATAACCTTCCTAATGACCTGATGAAAGTCAGACAAGAGAACTTAAGTGTGTGTTTGTTTGTTTGTTTTTGTCTTTTTGATTTTTTTTTTTGTCATCATCTGTATATTGCAACATGATGAACATATGACATCTTTACCACAATTAACGTTTGTGCTAAAACTTTCAACATGGTTAATACAGTGGATTAGTGATTCCCAGTGTGGAAGGAATTGTTAGAGTGCTGATTATTTAAAGTAAATTGTGTATCTTCCCTGAGATCTGTGCATACAGTAACAGAATCCAGTTTCTACAGATGTTAACCTCCTTTCGTTTTCGTCTTTCCTTTTGAGTTCCTTTGTCCCTTTATGGCTTCTGCGAGACTGCGACTGAATAAATGTGTAACAAATTGACCAAAAGATGTTAATGTCTGAGCTCTTGTCAAATTTCACTCTCATCAATTACCATTCTCCAGAAAGGGTGCTCCATATATTACACTGTTATATGTTTTCCATATAAATATGATGCTTTCTTAGGGCACTTTTGTGACAGGTCTAGTACACTTGGTATACCCAGGAGCTGTACATTCTCGTTTTGAGCATTCACTAGGGGTTTATTGGCTGGCTGGTGTTGCTGTTAATACAATTAAAGCTTGCCAAGTAAGAATTTTCCTCAGCCTGGTTATACTCATTCTGAGTACTATTATGATATTGTTGTCCTTAAATGCATGCCATCCTTGTAGGGCTCGGAGCTTGAAATTGATCACTCTGATATACAGACAGTGAAACTTGCTGGTAATAAATTGTGCTTGTCAGCAGATATTATGTGTTTTTTGCTATCTGTTTGAGTTTGTATATTCTTCTTTGTATTTTCTACACAGGATTACTGCATGATGTTGGCCATGGACCATTCAGCCACCTGTTTGAGCACAAGTTTCTTCCTCAGGTTCTTAATGGCTCCCGATGGTGAGTAACATTTCTTCAGTAGAGTATACCTTTTGCCCTCTCCACGTCCATTTCATTTTATATCTTCAATGCTAGAAAAGCTTCAACATTGCTGTATTCCGTGTTTAAACCTTTCTATAGCTGTGCCTGTATTATGTAATGGTTTTTGAACATGTATCTTTATTAATCAGAATAAAATATAGAGCTTTTTAAGTTCCTGTTAGATGTTAATTTAAAGTGCAACTCTTCTTCACCATCTACTAATTTTAGTTAAGGATGAAACATGAAATTCTTTTCAATTCTGTAGAGATCTTGCGGAGTTTGACATAGCTCTTCTTTGAATTAGAAGATTTAATACATTTCATTAGTGATGACTCTTATTAAACATTTTTCAGGTCTCACGAGGACATGTCTATAAAGATGATAGACTACATTGTTGATGAGCACAATATTGAAATTGATTCTGAAAACCTTAAGAGAGTGAAGGTTAAACTGTTTGGTCATCTTTTATTTTTTCCATACATTAGAAAGTGCTTCAGAAGCATTATTTCTTTGGCCATTAGAGAGTTCTATCATGCCTGACAATGAAGCAACTTTTCAAAACTTTCTGTAACATGCAGAACTATTGATGGTTGGAGCCTGTAGCCCCATTAGCACCTGCTTTTCACTCTCTTTATTTGGGATGGTTTCTTTTATTCCACCCTCTGTGCACTCACTCAGTACACCCACAGCCTGTTTAGAGAAGCTTAATGATGCCTTCATGTGCTTGCCTCACTGTTAATAAGATTTATCTGTGGATATTAGTACATGAATACAATTTTATATGTAAGTACATTTTTGTCTTCTTAACAGGAAATGATACTTGCCAGCTATGCTTCACCTAAAGTAAGTGAAGTGAAAACTCGACTATTGATTTGACTTGTTATTTAACTACAAGAAAACTCAAAACCTATGTTTGAACGTGTAGATCTAAATTTCATCAATGTCTTATTTATTATTGGCATTCTTTCCCAAAATGTAGAGTACTAATGAAAAGCAATTTTTATATGACATCGTTGCAAATGGCCGAAATGGAATAGATGTAGACAAGTGAGTCAATTAATTTCTCCACATATGCTAATTTCTTTTTATTATGCCATATGGTTTTGATTAGAGAGTATGTATACATTTTTTGTTCACAGGTTTGATTACATTACTCGTGACTCTCGGGCCTGTGGTCTAGGTTGCAATTTTCAGTTTGAAAGGTATGTATTGAGACATAAGAATGCTTACTCGTTAGTTAAGACTTTTGAGTTACTTCAAAGTTTGCATGATGCTTTTGAATGTCTAGAGTTTGAACTGAGCTTTTTGATTTATTAATAGATTGATCCCATAAAATTGATGATAAAAAAGGAGAGAAATAGTCTCTAATAGAACTTCATCCTGTATTTCAACTGGCAGGTTAATGGAAACTATGCGAGTTATGGATGATGAAATCTGTTACCGATCAAAGGATTGTTAGTATATGTTGAAATTTCTTTGACTTACATAAATACCTGTGAATTATTATGTCAATTCTTATTTGAATTTTTTTGTCAGATCTTACAATCCACAAGTTATTTACTACACGTGCTGATCTGCATCGAACAGTCTATACCCATGCAAAAGTAAAGGTACCTATTTACAAATTGATTATCTCTCCTGTGATTTATAATTGGAGTAATTGCATCAATGTCCATTCCCATATTTAATCTGCGTTTGAATATTAAATGCATTAGGTGAATGTTTCTTTTTCAGGCAATAGATCTTATGGTTGTAGATGCACTGTTAGAAGCAAATACTTGTCTTGGCATTTCGACTTCAATTCAACAACCAGAAGATTATTGGAAGGTTGCTTATAACATCAACTTATGAAAATCTTGACATTTTCCTTTTGATCTATGTTAGATGATGATCTTGACTTTCTCAAAACTGCAGTTAGATGACTCAATATTGAAAACCATTTTGACTGATCCCCAACAAGAGCTCAAGGAAGCAAGAGATTTAATTCTCCGCATTAGGAGACGGGATATATATCAGGTATCCTTGTATGCTTATCAAGACAAAATATCACAAACATAACAAAATAAGTATGGATCTTTTATAGCATTATAACATGATATATATGGAGTAAAGGCTGCACAATTATAGCAACTTATTTTGTTTTGCAGTTCTGCAATGAGATTTCAATTCCGAAGCATAAGCTAGAGCACTTTAAAGACGTCACCCCGCATGATATTGTTTGTTCCGAGGTCCAGAAAGCTGGTGGTGTCACACTAAAAGAAGAAGATGTTGCTGTGTGTAATGATAAGATTGATTTGACTCATGGAAGGAATAACCCTCTGGAGAGGTACATGAGATTGAGTAAACAATAATATTGAAGTATCAGTCTGTTTTCTCAACTTTAATATGGATACTTTGCCACTAACTTGATTATGATCTATTCTTCTTTGTGCTTGTATATTCTATTACAGGATCACATTTTTCAAGGTACTCTCTCTACAACTTATTTGATATTTTCCTTAATTAGCGACTGTAAATGCTGTAATAATTTTAGCCATCTATGAGCCAAGAATTCAATATACAGAATTTTAGTTATTTTCTATTCAGCAAATTGGTTACGTAAACATCCCGCTGCAGTGATGTTGCATTCCAACATCCTGAAGTGATGATGCTTTCCTTTTTAGAGGATTTGCATTACTTTCCGAGTAGAGATTTTAACAGCTTTGTTTTTACCAGGATTATGATTGCCATGAGAAATTCCCAATCCAAGATGAATGCATCAGTCAGATGCTACCTGCAGTAAATCAAGACATGATCGTGAGGGTGTACTCTAAGAAGCCTGAACTGGTTTGTACTAGAGGTTGCAATTATTGTTGTTAAACCATACTTTACATCTAATACTTCACTCTCATGAATGAATCTGATTTAATAACACACACACACAGGTGGAAGCAGTTTCTGATGCCTTTGAGAATTATCAGCTAAAGATGTTTGGTATGAAAGCACAAGTGCATGCAACTCCGTAGAAAAAGAAACGCTGAAGGTAAATCTTTGTCCGTCTTACATACAGGTCCTACATCTTCTCTGAATTGTCCGTCTAACATACAGGTCCTACATCTTTTGTTTTTTCGCTGGGAAATATATACATACTCTATTTATAGAGAACCGTTACTAAAGGATTGCTACATGTGTATAGATACGTTTATCTCACATGACTTGTATGAGAAAGTGCATATATCAATGACTTTAAAGTTTAAATAAATCCTGCATCCTCTCTCTTTCTCTCCATCTACTCGGATGCTTGGCTTAATTTTTCCGAGCACTTTATTTTGACATATTGTTACAAATGTGTTGTATGATTGGTATTGTTACAATTGTGGGTTTTTTTATTTTTATTTTTTTTATTTTTTTTATTTTTTTTCTGCATTTGAGATGAGCAACCTCACTGGAAATCAGCATTATGGTTTTATGAAACAAATATATATAAGTAAAAAGTTTGAATCAGTATGTGGATATTACTTTTAATATATATATAAAAACTTTTAAATATATTTTGATGAAAAAACAAGCAAGTTAATGAGCGAAAATTACCCTGTTTCTTGGAAAATTTACAGTTCTATAACTCATTTGTATTTTTTTTTTTAAAAAAAAAATTATAAATATACCCTAGATCAATATGGGAAACCTTTCAAGTATATAAGATCGGAATTATAATAAATTCACGTCACGAGGTGATTGTTAGTGTGGTCAAATATTGAATAATCACATTGATGATATGGGTTTTGGATCGGTTATAAAAGTCTTATATTATCTCTTATATAATCCAACCTAATCCGTTGTTCAAAAAAAGCAAGATAGGATGGGAATCCCAGTTTGAGAAATGAATTTCAATGAGTTATCCACCACCACCATCCACCGTATCCCCTAATAATAATGTACAATTTTTATTAAAAAAATAAATAAATAATCAGTCTAATTTGTTTTTCAGTTTCGATAAAAATTATCATTTCCTTCTAATTATAACTAATAATAAACCTAATAAATTAAGAAAATCAAAATAGTAGGATGTTATAAAGACGGAAAAGAAAGAAATTGGAACATGGGCCCAAAAAGCGGCCCAGTTACAATAGAGAACAAAATTACCCCAAAAAGCCTCTAATGGGTTGGGTCCCGTGGAAAACTACAACCGACCTACCTAGGTAGGGGTGTGGGGCATGGGAGGGTCCCCCCATCCCATCCACACTTTTTTGGGGGAGGTTCCCCGCCTCCACCCCATTCCCATCCCCATCCCTATCACTATTTAGGAAATGGGGGTGAAGGTTCACCCCCACCCATTTAAGATTTGAAGGTAAAATTTGCCTCCACCCCCCGGCACTAAATCCTATTTGTCTCCAAATATGGGGTGGGGCGATGGAAAAATACCCATCCCTAGGGCCTAGACCTACCAGACTTTGTCTTAATATCTTATGAAAAAAAACAATAAAATCATAACATGACACGCAAGTACAATGTCTTGGAAGGAGAGTAGATAGATTACAATTTACAACTATAACTAGTGAAAATCTTCAATTGGATTGGTTGAATATCTTACAGTTGTATCTCATAATTTATACTGAGATTCTGCTAAACAATACGGCGAAGAGGAGAGAGAGAGAGAGAGAGAGAGAGAGCTACATTTCCAAGCTAACAATATATGAACCACAAAATCAACACCCTGAATACAATTCTGTAACAAATTGAAAGTTCAGTGGAGTAGAGATATGTACCACTTGAACTTCACTGGCTGGACAAGAGTTACAATGCGGTAGCTATTATGATACGAGCACGTATCTTTGAACCAAAAATAAAATGCCGGTTTCTTATTTGTAAGAGAATAGTAGATAGGATAAAACTCCTGATAACAGCCCATTCAAATTTAAAACTAAAACAAATTTTTATTATTTAAAAAAAAAGTGATCTTAACATATTATGCCTGTTTGATCTCTTACCAAGTAACCAATAACCATTAATTAAATTCACTCTTAGAAAAAGTTGACTTTTAAACCAAAGCGAATTCTATATGCATTGCGAAGAAACAATGTAATTAACGATAGAGTTTACATAGCTTTACAAATTGAAAATACAAGGACGAGAATCGGAACCTGGATAGTGGAATCCAACAGCAATTGCAGGTATGCTAGTTACATATATCATACAAATTGCTTGAGGATTAGATAACCCAAAACCAGGATACTACTGACCCAGATGCTAGACCTATAGCTAAGAACAATACAATCACTATTCCTGCAGTCTCCTGTGTGCTGTAAATGTACAACTTTAGGTAGCCAAAATGAACAAGACACTTGTTAAGTATCCATTTGTCAGCCCCAAAAGACAAGTTAATATCGTCACTGGAATTTCTGTTCGGAAGAATTTGGGACCAGTGCAAGCACCCCAAGAATAGAGGGAAAAACAACAATCTTACAACACAACCTCCGATTGCAACCTTTTCATTCTCAAGGAGATAAACAGCAGTCAATGATTTGCCAACCAGATCAAACACGTTGTAGCCAGCAATCAGGATGATCCCGTACCAGTCCTTGAGAACCAGAGAGGACACATCCTCTGTTATATATCCTGGAAATATCGACAATGTCACTATATAGATGAGGAAGACCCCAAACCCATACCACTTGACTCTCCCTAAAATATCGCAAGCGTTTGATCTCCAAACAGCACCAGTTAGGGAACCTTCCACCTCTTTTTCCTCGTTCACAGCCTGAATCTTAAGGTCATGATGATACTTAATAATTGGAAGTCTATGTGCAACATTGTAAAGGACAATGCATATGGCCATAACGACAATCCCAACACCAAAGTAGAGGTTCGCACTTTTTCTCAAACCGTGAGCATCTTGTGGGTATACAGCTTTGGTTAAGATCCGTAGAACAGAAACAAGCACCCCTGCATTCAACAATTTCAAGAGTTTTGGTTCTTCCATATAAACTATAAAGTGTGTTCAACTCAAAAAATACAGCAATTAAAGGTACTCCATGTATGTTTAATAAGAAGCACACCATACATTGCATATAAACTTGGAAACCCTAGAAAGATCGACAATAATGGCACCTAGTATAAGAGTTAGCATCTCATACTCAAGCTCTTGAAAAGTACAATACACCCCTAGTTAATGCTTGTAGCTAGCATTATATATTAGTGTTTCTAACTAAGCCATGCAATCAACCAGGTCTTGACCTCTTTAAATACACAAAAAAAAAATCCTTCAAATCCACTCTAAATTACTTTTAAGCTAGAGTTTGCCTAAAGCTATTGTACACGAATATTCTCCAAGTGCGTTTACTAATCACGAATGAAAATGAAAGAGAATCAAATTCCATCGGAAGGGGAACTTAATTTCTTAAGTGGGAGGGAGAATTTTTGGTAAACAATGTAATCATAAATCATGATTCATGAATCAAGTTCCATTTCCCTTATTATGATTCTAATTAGTAAAAGCTGATCAGTAAATGTGGCCCTCACGTTAAATAGCTAATTAATTTTTAATCTGTTTCGAGGGCAGAAGATGCTTGTAAATGACTATAATTATTCATCAAGTGAGAGTTTACTTAAAGAAAACCTATTCAAAGTTTACCATGTTAATCAACAAAGAGCATCCAACTTCAGAGAATCAGAGCTGTCATGTGCACATTGAGTTCATTATAATCCTACATGAACTGCATTGTTAAGCAATTTCGTTCAATGATCTACTATGCAGTTACAGGTAAACATAAAGATGAAAACAAAAAGTCGGGTTTTGATCCATAATTAAGGCTCTGATCTGAACAGAGAAACTCCACTGATCACAACTTCCAAACTCAAAATGCAAGTCAATAATAGCAATAAACATCAATCCCACAAAACATGACAATAATAAAAGCTCTAAAAACCATTATTTAGCAATAAAAAAATTTACCAGAACAGCCAGTCCCAGCAACAATAGCTTGCATGTATCTATCAGGCAACTCTCCAGCGGCTCCAATCAACCCACCCTGAACCAACGCATCCGCTAAACCCGAAAGCGCGACCGCCCCGACAGTAACATAAAACCCGTCGTACAAACCCGACCCGACCCTTGATGTAAACCGCATCCATAACCGGTACAACCAACAACGACACGACGAACAGGCCGAGACCCACGTTGATTCGGCACATAGGCGTCGGACTTGTGAGCGTAGAAGACGATAATGAGGAGGCATAAGAGGCCGACGACCATGTAAGCCACGGCGAAGACGCGGTCGACGGAGGTGTCCGGATAGAGGTAGGTGAAGTAATCGACGGCGGTAATGAAGGAGTTCCAAGGGAGCAGGAAACCGAGTCCCAAAGTGAAGTAAATTATATAGGCCAAGTGAAATACGTCTTCCGGAGGCTTCTGGATAGAGCCAGTAAGGAGGAGAGACGATTCCGATTCGGAGTCGGGTCCGGGTTTAACGGTGACAACCATCGGAGGAGGGTTTGGTGTTTCCTGCGATATTCGAGGAAGGACGTTTGGTTTGATTTGGGTGGTGGTGGAGATTCAAAACGTCGACGTTTAATTCAGCTTTTTTACAACTAACATGAACGAATGCAAAAACTTAATAAAAAAGTCAGTCTTGAAAAGGATACAACTTGGCACCCACATGGCCACAAACTCAAATGGAAGTTTGATCAACTAGTTGATGATACACGTTATTTAATGTGATACTCTATTATTCTCTATTTCTCTGCCCCATTTTTAATTTTATAGTATCAAATAGGGCAGCGGAGGATCCGATGCAATCCCACAGTATCCTGTTGGATTAAATTGGATATTGAGGACCAGATTGAATTCTAAATACTGAAATCTATTAGATCGGGATGGATTTCACTTTCAGATCGAATATGATCAAATTGTAATTTTTTGAATTCAATCGGATCCGATCTTAGATCACAACGAATCCAATGGATACGATTCCCAGCACATCTCTAGACTATCAGAGGTAAATTCCACCGCCATGTTTTCTTTTGTGTGGTATTCTAATTGATACTGATATAAAGTGCAGATTCTTTCATTTGACACCGGTGTTAATTGGGATTTCACAAAAAAAAAGGTACAAAGTTCCCGATGATTTCTGTATTTTTTTTAATCTCCAATGATTCTGTATTTATACAAGTATAAATTAACATTTTTTTTAGGAAAGACGGTATAAATTTCATTATAATTCCAAATTAAAAAGAAAAGTGAAACCAACTTTTAAGATTTTATCTAATTCTAAATCTCAAGGATAAGGAAATGTTCTAAACATCTCCATGTTATTGAGACCAAGATTTGTCATGATTCTGCGCTTTCAGCAGTCCCAAGCAGACGTCTTGTCATTAATTAGACCACACAAGTTGAGATAGAATGGAATGATTCCGAGTTTAGGTTAATTAGGTTTATATATTCTTTGTCCTTTAAACCATGCACCACCTCAGCTTTGCTTCTTTTTTTATATATAATAAAAAGTTTCAGATTTTTCAGTAAAAAACAAAAAGGTATAAGTTTCATTCTCCTTCATTACTTGATTTGTATGGGGAAATAATTTTCCTGGCAGAGACTCAGAGAACAATAACAAGATGACACTAAATAGGACGAAAAATATTTATGTGTCCGTCTCACCAATTCACCGTCAATATTAGTTATATGTGACGACGAGATGATGTTGGTTTGGTGGTAAACCTCTCACACCTGCAACACGAGGTTGTAGGTTCGAGTTCTCTCTCTCCTTAAAAAAAAACATCGAATTTATGTAATAATGTAATACTTAAAAAAATATCAGTTATGTGACGGTCCTAAATGTCCAATTACATAGTGTCACATGATAAAAATATTTTAAAAAGTTAATTCAAAAATTTATCTCATTTTTTAACTATTACGATTTAATTCGAAATTTAAAAATGAGATATAATTCGAACATACAACTTTAATGGAAAAAAAAACATTTTAAGTGCTTTGTTTATTCGAAAAGGACTTCTGTTTATTTCAACCAGATACAATTTTTGAAAACACTTTACCAATGTTAAAATCACCCTAAAATAAACTCTAAATTGCTTGTAAAATAAGGTACTTTGGCTTCTCTAATGTACCCCTGTGGCCCTGTGATATTCATTCTGGTCTACTCCAAATAACTAATCCAAATCAATGCATTAATGCTACAATATTAATTAATGATCTCATTTATCTGTTCTGTTTGTCCACCAACCTTTTAGATTATAAATTAATCAAAAGTGACAATCCCAATCACATACATTTGACATTTTCATGTCCGGCCATCACCATTTTTTTAATTAAACAATCATATAATTTAACATTCCAATTCTTTGTTAATTTGGATTATATCATAAAAACCTTCCAGATAAGTGGCACAAGGCAAGGCAATTGGCAATATATTCAAGACCTCTTCTCCAGAAAACATACATAAAATAAAGATTTTGTCTTCCCAGTTTAAACATTTGTGGTAATTGATCTTTAGTGTACATTCCCTTCAATCAAGAATTTCTCAAGTCTTCATGGCACTTCTGGTCTCCTCATCAGTTTATGTCTTTATCTTCCTGACTGTGTTAAATTTTACGTTGTCACGAACTTCAGGCACGAAATGCACCCTTGATATACAATTATCTGCAACAAATAATTCAGATTGTGGATCAGGAAGTTGGGGTGGTTTTATCAACAACAATTGTTGTAATGCAGCTTTTGATGACTATTTGTATGCACTGGGAAGGAGGGCCAACCTGAGTGGATACATTTTCTTGAATGCTACTGAGCAAAAGAGCTGCTTAATGTCAATGAAGGGATTCAAGAGTGATGTTTTAGGCTGTGGCATTGAGAAGCTAACGGCTGGAGCAGGCGGCTGCTCTGACTACACCGTTGTGGATACTTTTAATAAGCTAGGAGACAGATTGAAAACGTTGGATGAAGACTGTAAGGGCTTGAGCTCATTTGGCAGATCGGATCAGGCTTGCATTGCATGTTTGAGAAGGTGGGAAGAGATCTGTGGATCATCCGATGATGAAGTAGAGCATGTGAAGGCTGAAGCTGATGTCTGTAGATATGCAGTTTTGGTAACATTAACAGGAAGCCGGATTGATGATGCTAAGTGGGTACAAGCAGTTTTCGATTGCCTCAGGCAGCAGCCTCTTGTTATAGGTAACGTATTTTGAGATTGTGAGATTCATTTCCTTTCTTTTTCGGGGTTGATTATTGCTCTAATTAGTGTCAACCTTGATAAATTTGGACTAATATCCTTTCTTTTTTCTCTTTAGCTGATGAAAAAGGAGGTGAGACTAGTAGTAGTATCAAGACAAGCACAGGTAATCCTGTCAACAATGGCCATCACTCACCACCTAATTTGAATTGTGATATTCAAAGAGTTCATTTAACAGTCTTTCTTGATGATAACAGGTCTTGTAATCCTAGTAGGCAGTATTGTGGGAATATCATCAATAGTACTTATGGCAGCATTGATCTTATTTAGAAAAGGAACCGAAAATAGTCTTTCAACAGGAAAAGATGGTAATTCATATATAATTGTGTGTCTATTCATCCAACTCATAGATTAGTAGAGCTTTCAAATGCTTAAATTCTTGTTTTACTTGACAGCATTGCATGAATCACTCTCTGATGAATCCAGCTATCCTAAGATAACAATTAAGGAAGTTTATTTAGCAACGAACAATCTCAGCACATCAAACTTCATTGGCGAAGGGGTAGCTGGTTAGAACCTATCTGAGTACTTTTGAAATTGACCAATTGATAAGGTTGTGTTTTGATGTAATGTTGTTACCAAATCAGGAAAGGTGTACAAAGGCAAGCTCTCAAATGGACAAAATGTTGCTGTTAAGCACATTACTGATGATGGATACGTAGAGACGTTTGTCAGGGAAGTTAGAAGCCTATCCCATGTCCAGCATCCGAATCTTGTAGCTTTGCTCGGACATTGTGAGGACAATGATGACTGTTTCTTAGTTTATGAATTGTGCCACAATGGGAACCTCTCCGAGTGGTTATATAGTATGTTTTCGTTCCCATTCTCGATATTACCTTTTATAATTTCCTTTATCCGGGAAAACCAATTGACAAAGCTGATGAACAATAGGTAAAGATAGAGTTCTTTCATGGATTCAAAGACTTGAGATAGCAATTGATTGTGCTAGAGGTCTCTGGTTTCTCCACACTTATCCAGAAGGTCGCATAGTTCACAGAGATATCAAGGTAAGCTTTGTGTAAAAAGCATCAATATCCTTTTTTTCCTCATTGATGCTGACTTTAAATTTGTGCTGTAGCCAACAAACATTCTTATTGATGCTGATTTTCAAGCAAAACTCTCGGATTTTGGTTTATCGAAAGTGATGGACATTGGTCAGTCCTGTGTGATCTCAGAAGTGAGAGGAACATTCGGTTATGTCGATCCAGAGTACAGAAGAAACCACCATGTAAGTGCTTCAGGCGATGTTTACAGTTTCGGAATAGTACTATTACAGCTTCTTTCTGGGCAGAGGGTCATCAATCTGAATATCGACAAACCAATGCCTCTTGATAAAATGGTGAGAACTGACATTCTCCATGTCTCTAAAAGCTAATCCAACTCCTGAATCCCACAATCTGAAATATGTCTTTTAACTTTCAGGCAAAATTCCTCATGAGAGGAGGTAACATAGCAGAATTCGCTGATCCAAAACTCAACGGGAAGTACTCTTTCGAAGCCTTTGACTTCGTTCTAAAGCTAGCTTTGTCATGCACAGAGCTGAAGCAGCTAAGGCCATCAATGGAGCAAGTGGTATCAAGTCTAGAAAAGGGGCTTGATATCTCAAACACAACCAAACTCTGTCAAAACTAACCACACACCATTGACAACAGAAGCATTCTTCTTTATTTCAACTGATGATGTTTACAGCACTGTAATAGAATCTTATTCTCATAACTCTGGAAAAAGAACTGAGAATACAACAATGATTTTGTACACAAAAGCTTCATGAAAAAAAGAAGAAGCTGATATGGCTTTTAGCTCTTCAAAAAACCGAGCCAATACCACAAACTAAAGCAATAAAGAAAAACAAGCAACCTATACACAATTGTGTGTACTTACACTGACTGATGAACAGAACCCTTAAAAATTTGGGTTTACCATACGTGAACGGAGCGTTCTTGAGGAAGAACGGAAGCTATTGAGCCAGAGGAGCTTCTCTCGTAAAATTCGTGCAGGACTCTAATGAGAGCACTGGCCTTCTTGCTAGCTTTAGATGTGCCTCCGTTAAGTATGGAATACAATGATCCCATAAGCGAAGGGCTCTTCACCAAGAGAGCAACCACATTTGCACCACCATTGATGCACATAGCCAACAATAAAGACACACAGTACTCCTTCCCCGCCCTTGAAGTTGTCGAAGAATCCAAAATCCTCAAAACCTTACTCAATGCTCCACGCCGCAGGATTGCAATTGTCCCCTCAAGCTTCTCCGCTAGAGTTGCTAAAACTGCTAGAGAATCCGTAACAAGATCATCTATATCACAAGATGTCAAAAGATCAAGCAGCAAAGGAACTGCCCCGGCTGCAAGAACTCTCCAATTGTTACCAGGGTGCATTAGCAGACCAAATATTGCTACTAACGCGTTCTTTTTGCTGCGATCAGCTCCATCCCTAATCATCTCCACTAGAGCCGGTATAGCCTCTGGATTTTCACCGATCAATATCCTGTACTCTTCGATAGAAGCAACGTAAAACAGCGTAGCAGCTGCGTGCTGCTTGGACTCTGGTTTGAGTCCCTTCTTTAGTACATCTATGATCAAATCCACCCCTCCATTTTCCACTATCATGCTCTTGCTTTTGCAATGCTTCGAAAGATTCAACAAACCTGCGGTAGCATTCTCTTGAGTCGAAGAATCTCTTGATGACAAAAGATTCAATAGACTTGGAATGACACCAGCTTCCACCAAACAAGACCTATTAAAAATGCTTGTTTTGGTGAGAACCCGAATCTCATAAGCCGCCTTGTTCTTCGTTTCTTCACTTGTTCCATCAACAAGCCTACGACCGAGAAATTTAGCTAACATTTTCACAGCTCCCTCTGCAGCCAAACTACCAGCAAGAACCGTCCTTGTAATATCACGGTTCTTGTGATTCGATGACACTTCGGCTACATACACACCATTTTCAACAGACCAATCTTGAATTATCCTCTTCAAGACCAAATTAGAAACCAACTCTTTGCTTTTAAGCTTCTGGCCTGTCTTTGGACAAGTAGAATTCCCAGCTCTGAACCACTTCAAGATCGAAACACGATCATACGTGTGACCTGTGGATAATGTGACTGGATCTTTCATGGTCTCCAGAGAAATTGGACACTTGAAATCATCTGGGTTCAAGCCATTGAGAATGTTCTTGCAACACCTGTTGTTGAATTGTTTACTTGCTTCAATGTCAACAACATCAAACATCACACCTCTGCAATAGCTCAAGAACCCCATTAGACTACTTACAAGAGACAAGTCCCTTCTCTTGTGATCATTTAAGTATTCCATTCCAATTTCTGCATCCAAGAATTTCACTTCCTTATTGCACTCACTCCATTTTTTGATTCCAAGATACTCCAAAACCTGCTTTATTTCACTCCTATCCGGGTCGAATCCATCCTCAAACCGACCCAAGATCCGGTTGACATCAGTTATGACCCGTTTATCATCTGGGTCAACTTCAAATCTTGCTTTGCGCGATTGTCTCATCACCAACTCAACTACCTCCTTCACTTCACTCGACACAGCAACTGCCTCCAATGGCCATACATCCAGACCCGTAGCGATGGCCCGAATAAAGACCCGGAACTGATTCGAGACCCGGTCGGATTTCATCAGCATCCATGTTCGGGCACCTTCACGGGTACAATCTTGTAGCAAGTAGTGGATCCCCTGGAACGTCAAATGCAGCTCTGACAAACAGAGAACAACCGAATCGGGGAAATCCGGTAACCCGACCCGAACATCTTCCAGGAATACCAAAATATCCTGGACAAAGCGAATCGTTTCGCGCGCATTTCGCCGACTGCTTGGGAAAAACTCCGACTCGTAACTGCAAATATTCTTAGCAAGATCGATGAGCGAGTTGAGAAGCGTTGATGGAGATATGGACTCACATGGATGAACCGCCGGAAATGTCAGGACCCGACGAACCGACCCGTTAATTCTATGGATCATCTAACAAAAGACAAATAAAAAAAGGTTGAGTTTGACTTTATGTTTGGGTTTTGGTTTTGTTTTTGTTTGTCAAACAACTTGCGGTTGGGTTTCTATATATAGGAAGCAAGTTGGGCTGGACACGTGTCGATATACTATTTGATATTATGAGTGCTTTAGATCTTTACGTTGAGTTACTATGTAGTGAATGGATTTGGAGCAGTAGATCTCTGACACGTATAACGAGGGACACGTGGGCTCATCCAGGGATGTGTAGAGGAGGCTTCTTAGATACTTTCGAGTAGTTAATATGCTAACGAGGGACTAACACGTGGCCGATAAGTATGGTGAGTGCTCGTGCTCATGAAGTTACGTGAGAAGCGACAAAGTCTATGAGATGTGAATATGTGATGTGGATTTTTCGATTTTTATTTTTGGGTTGAAATTTGAAAATATAACGTGGAATTATTAGAGGGAAAAATATATTTTTTTTATAAATTTAATTAGGTGTATTATTGAAGTCCATACATATTATTAATGTTAAATTATTTCATCTTACACGTCTTTTGGCAAGTGGCGGAATCATATTTTATGAATTATGAGTCAAATATTTGACGTTAAGAAAAGGATAGAAAAGAAAAAAAAATTGGTTCCAACTTATAGAACATATAAATTTGTAATCTAAAATTATTCGATTAATGCATATCTCTGCGTTAATTGTGCGATTCAAGTCACACCATATTTATTTTATTAATATATATATATGAATTTTTTAAAAATAATTTAAATAATATATATGATGTTTGATTTCAATATATGCTAAAACAATATTCCTGAGTTAATTCAAACATAGAAGAACCTTATCTTCAAGTTCAACACATCCATATATGAGGGGTGACTTCAAACTTCAAAGCTATACGTGTGAATATAGGGATGATTTTTGCTTTATTAATTTTGGATTCATTGAAGATGCATGCATGAGTTTTTCTCTTCTTTGAATCAACATAAAAAAAATATATGTATAATATAGTTGTTACCATACCACTCGTTTTGAATTGTGTTGATAAAGGCATGCAGTTGAGGTCAATCTCCAGTTAACAAGTTTCCTTCCATGCCGAAAACAGAAAATATGTTACCTATTGCTAAAGCAATCCACAATAGGAGAGCCTGTTACGTAAGGCTACTGCAATCGGTTTTGGTTTGTTATTTATTTATTTTTTAAATTTACATTTTTTGTTCCATCGGGGTTCTTAGTTCGATTTTTGATAATCAATAACCGAATCGAACCGAATCGAAAGTGCAATATATAACTATATAAGTATACAAAAAATATATATATATATATATATATATATATAGTCTCTCGTAACAAATCTCTTATTTTAATTTCGGTAAGAACCACTATGAAATCACAATATTTTGAATGAATTTTGATCTGAATTTTTTTTGTGGATGATAAGTTTATTAAAATCTACATATGAATAGCATTTGAAAATTCTTCAAGTATTAAAACTATTTATCCCAAATTTTTTTAAAATATGAAGGCATCCAAAAAATTTGCGGAATATAGGAAAATGCAAGAAAAATAGTTCTAATGCTTGAGAAATTATCAAATTTTATTTATAGGTATATTTCAATGAACTTATCATCTACACAAAAATTCAAATCAAAATTCATTCAAAACATTATGATTTCATGGTGGTCCATACCGAAATTAAAATAAGGAATCCCTTATGAGAAACTCATTATATATATATATATATATATATATATATGTTTATGTTTATTTAGTCTTAAATATTATCGATCATTAACACCCAATTACTCAAACATGTTTAATTCCGAAAATCAATTTGATTCAAATTCATAATTTGATCTAAAAGTATTTAAACATATATATATATATATATATATATATATATGATTTAAAATACTCTAATAATTCAAACCCATTAATTTGGCCCAATAGATCTAAACCTAATGGACCAAACCGAAAAAATTTGGTTTGGTTCGGTTCATAATAAAAAAATAAAATTATTTGACCGTTTTAATTTTTTAAGAACTGAAGTTTTGTTCGGTTTGATCCAAAATCAAACCGAACCAAACGACACCTACTCTAATAGCAATCAATGTGAAGAACTGTATTCCTTCGCATTCAACAGTTTTCTATCGTGCTATTGAAAAAAATAAAGAGTTTTATTGAGAACTAACACATTTATGAGTATGAAGTTAACAACTAACTTCTTTTTTAAACAAGTTACACAACTAATTCATTTGAGGTTGTTGAAAGACAATATTGCTCTTTTAAAATTTAAAAATTACATTCCAATCAAAACACTATAAATCCCTATTCTCTTTCAAATCGATCAAACCTATATGAAATTCCAAAATCCCTAATATCTCTAAAATCGATCAAACCTCTCTCAAATTGCAAAATCCCTAATCTCTCTCAAATCGACCAAACCTCTCTCATATTTTAAAATCTCTCTCAGAAAACGCAGGAGTTCAATTCAATGGCAATAGTCTCCAACCACGGCGGCACGTCGGAAGCTTGAAGACGACGATGCGACGAAAGCTTGAACACATCGTCAACTCCGTTTGGCTTCAAGAAAAAGAAGGTAAATGGTTCTTGAATTTTTGAATTTTTGTTTGTGAAGGTGAATGGTGGTTCTTCAATTTTTGAATTTTTTTTGTGGTGTTGTTTTGTGATATGTAAAATCCTATGTTGTTTGAAGCGTTCCACTTCAATTTTTGTAGTTTGAAAAATCCTAATTTGAAATAGAACCCTAATTTTTTTTTAGTTTGAAAAATCCCTAAATTGAACTGAAAATCCCTAAATATTATCCTTCACGGAATTAGTTTTTCCTTCAATTTAGTCATTGTCTTCAGCAGTTCTTCCCTTAATTAATTTGCATGTGAGTTGTCACTTGACAGTAGCGTAGTAACTGGACACATTTTTTTTGGAAGAGTAATAACTGGACATATTAACTATGTTCATCAATTAGTCACTAATAAATTTGATTTCGTTTTGGTATAGTTGTATAGAGGTGTCCACGGTTTGGTTAAACCGGCGGTTAAAAACCGAAACCGAAATTGGAAAACCGGAACCGAAACCGAAACCGAAACCGGCGGTTACAAAACCGGTTGGAAACCGGTTGAAGCCGGTTCGGTTTCGGTTTGGGCTTTGGAAAAACCACCCAAAAACCGTCCAAAACCGCCCAAAACCGGCGGTTTAACCGCCGGTTTACATTAAAAAATAAAAAAAAAAAACCGTCCAAAACCGCCCCAAAACCGGCGGTTTACATAAAATAAAAAAAAACCGTCCAAAACCGTCAAAAACCGCCCCAAAACCGTCAAAAACCATCAAACCGCCGGTTAAAAACCTAACCAAAACCGAAATTTTTCGGTTCGGTTTCGGTTCGCCCTCTCCACGGAACCGGAACCGGAACCGGAACCGCCGGTTTCGAACCGAAACCGGAACCGTGGACGAGTCTAGTTGTAGTATCTATAAATTAGTCACATTAAATTTGATTTTGTTTGTATTTGTTGTTTAGCTGGGGTTGCTTGGCCTTGCCTTCCTTTGTTTTGCCTGTTGTTTTTCTGGGTTGCTTTTTGGGCAGTTTTGCACTGTTTTTGTCTTAGCTTTCTCGTGGCCCTTTTATGTTAGCTCTAAGTGTGTGTTTCTTTTGGCGGTTTTAGTGCTCGGTTTCTCTTTTGTTTTGTTGGCCCTTTGTTTGGCCTTTATATAATCCACATGTGTGTCTTTCTTTTGGCCTTTGCTTGCTATATGCATCTCTTGTTTTAATATTAGCACAATGATGTTTGATTTTCGATATTGCTAGGTTCAGAGTTCCTGTAATGAAACTATAACAAATATACTGGTTGATGTTTTTTTAGGGAAAAACACTCGGCGGAAGCGAAAAACTGGATTTGTATATTTTAAAAATTTTCCTTTTAAAAGAAAAAACCTTAATCCTTGATTAATTAACATATAGTAAAAGTATCGTACATTTTTCACGTGACGATTGATTTTGCGTCGATTTGAATCTGCTTGCTTCGAATTGAATCCTTAAGATCTTCCAATCCAATCACAAACGTGAATCACCTAGGAGTGTGAGCTCCCTTTTCTTTGAATTGTAAACCTAATGATGAAAAAAACAAACATTTTTCTTTTGTTAGTCACAATAATCCCCCTAGAGAAAATAAATAATGTTTGGTCACTTGTGAATTCTTAATCTTTTTAATCAAGAGTGTGAACTCTAATTCGATCTTGTGCATAAAACCTTTTGATGTAAAAGCTTCTAGTGCACTATCGAAAATAAAACTCTCCTTATTCTTCTTCTCTTTGGCCGAATTCTACACCCCTTTCTTGAGTTGGAAGTTTTTTTTATTCAAAAGCAAGAGAATAAAAATTGTCTAAAAAAAACTTCTTTTTCTTCAACTACTATTCAAAAACAAATTTAATAATATATATATAGGTGAAGGCCTAATCCCAACTCAAGTAGGATTTCTACCTTGTAGTCAAATCCTCATACACGTAGGATTTCTACCTTGTAGTCAAATCCTCACACAAGTAAGATTACTTTTTCTCCAAGTCTCCTATCAACTTTGAGTTTTAACCTTATTCCAACTCATGAGTGTATTACAATAATAAATTATTGAATATAAAAATTGTGACTATATCAAAAACTTCCTAATTTAACTAGATAAATACTTTTATTTATCTACTTATCAATAATAGTCTTTGATACTTATCATACTACCAACAATAGTATGACACTAGGAATCCTTCTCCTAGTTAGAAAAAGATTTTGACTTTAAATTAAATAATTAATTAATTAATTTCTATTTAATTAAATAATAAAATAAAAACAATATATAAGACTGATAAATAGTCCCTTGCCTCCCAAGCCAATATATAAAGGTCAATATTATTTTTTATATTTTATTAAATCCATTAGACTTTAATAAAAAGTCCACATGTGAACTAGACTCATTCTTACTAAAAGAAACAAGTCCACATGTCTTAATACAATTCTAGATGGACCCATAAATTGGTCCGGTAGAATATATCAAGTGATCCATGCAAGTTCGTGTGAATTGAGGATCTTGGCGGGCTATCTAAATTTAAGCTTCAATAGACATAACCTAATCACAATCAACAAATGATTCACTTAGGTTCGATCTATTAATTTTAGTTCATTCCACTAAAGAACTAAAATTGAACTCTTAAATAAAGATAGAATAAGTTAATATTGCCCATTCTTACCCTAGACAATCTTAATGAAGATAGTGTATCCTCGTGAAGAATATCAGTAATCGCCAAGAGCTCATAGACCGCCTATAGCTCTCCAAGTTACCATATTTACTCATATGACCACATTTTGAACTTGGATATTTTGACTTGTCCAGAAGCCATATTTCAGTAGACACTATTGAAAACTTAACGTTAAGATTTAATATCCAATACCTCAAAACATCCATATGATGATATTCTACTCTCATTTAATAAATGGAGTCATGATGTCCATATCTATAAATGAAGTCTTCTATCGATTAACAAGTGAATACCATCAAACTATCGAGGATAGACTATGCTATATAATCGTACTCATTGATAGCTCAAATGATAGCACTTGCAAGCATAAGTTCATCATTTATCTCAGGATTGAGATAGACTCTCCAATTGTCTTCAAGTGAAAACTTTTATCCATTGACGGTTCTAGATAAAGTATTTCACTATGATCATATTCAATGCACCCAGTGCACTAGATGTTTTTGCCCAAAGACACCACATTTTGATGATTTTAGACTCATCATAACACATTTGATCCCACTCAAATGCTAGCAAAAGAATCTAAAACTTTAATAAGATAAATGCGCCCAACATTTATCTTAAGTTGTGAACATTGTTCAAGACTAACTAAAGAATTGTGTCTACCTCATACATATTCAGATGTATAAACAATTCTTCATCTCTCATAGTCTTTTGACCTTATGATTATTTATTTTTGACAATTATAATAATTAAACTATAAATGCTATACGATTTGTTAAACTAGAAATCACTTTATTAATATGAAAAAGATTGTCAAATACATCATTATACTATTGCTCTTGAGCATAATCCTAACGGTTTTTACACTTTGATTGTTATGGTTGTGTGTGGCGTTTCGTGATGACAACAATGTTTGGGTTTTATAGTGGTTGTGTAGTTTGAAAATTGTAACTAGGTTTGGAATTATCAACTGCATTGTGGATTCATAACTGTGTTTTGAATTCTTAACAGCAATCGAAATTCCTAATTGCGTTTGGAATCCTCAACAGCAGTCGAAATTCCTAACTGCGTTTGGAATTCTCAACGCCAATTGGAATTCATAATTGCGTTGGAATTCTCAATTGCAATAAGAATTACTAAGTGCACTTTAAAATGCTTTTTTATTTATTTGATTAGGAAGACTTTAGTTAAAACATGTGTAATGATTTTAATTTTTTTTAATGGTTTATATGTTATATTTCAGGATAATCAAATGTGAGAAGAGGTTGATTTGTCACTAAAGGTTTCAAATTTGGTCAGATTTGAGTTATTTGTTTATTTATTTGAATTTCATGATTTTTCTTTCCATTCCGGAAGAAAAACAACATCTCCCTGTGGAATTTTCTGGTTTATATATACATAAATTATATTTATCAAAAACAATATCTCTCTATGAAAAACAATATCTTTCTTTCATATTTTACACTATATAGCTTGTTTAATTTTGTTGCTTTATGTGATTTAGATGTGGATAAAGCCCTAAACCATTTACAATTAATCAGATAACTTCTTTGAGCAAAACTAGCAATTGTTTGGTAATTCTGGTGAAAGGGTAGTAAGGATGCAAGAGTATTTCTTGATGGAAAATCTAAGTAACATGGATATGAGTTGATAAAGTAAGCTTCTAAATCATTATATCACAGTCTAATATTGACAAATGTTTCGATGTTATAGGTGTATCTCCATTTGAATTATTAGAGAAATCATTGGATCTTAGCTGAAATCGGCTTCATTGCTTGGAAGATAACTGTGTACGACTCTAACAAATACTACATAGGAGATGGGAAGAAATTCATAAATTTTATGCAACCGTTATCTACTCTGCTCCCTTTGTTGCTTCATAAGATTGATTTTTTCTCCAAATGGCCTGACATTGACCACGGTGAAGATATGACACAGTGGTTAGTTGAGCGTTGTGCGCTTATGGACTTTTTGTCATTAAGTTTGCAAAGCCTTTAGTACATGGTGAATCCATCGACTCGGTTCAAGCTAATAAAGTAAAGTATTTCAGAAAGCAATTGTGTTTAAATCTTTGGCGATCGAAAATAATCATATGAAAAAATATTATAATGTAGATATACAAAGCCAATAGCTCTCTTGTTGTCTACTCTGTTAGTGTCTGCCTTATGGTGAATTTTGTATGCATATGAATGCATGTAGATGTGATTTTTGCTGTGTAAGACCACATTTTAACATGAGGCAAGATACAAACAACATAGTAGTGGGGTTTTGGCTGGTTGTCATTTTGGGTTGACAAATTATATATAACTTAAAATGTGGTGAAGAATTATTATTATTCAATATCATGACAGATGGGGTTGGAATTGAATATTCATATACATCTGAATTTTGATTAAAGGTAATATGATAGTGATTGCGGTGGCTTTTTTGATAACATGGTTTTTCCTTTTACTTGTAAACTTGTAATTTTGATTTTATTGTGAAATAATAAAAATTGTCAAACACTATCATGGTATTTTGTAAATTCGAGAATACGGAGATCAGATCTTCCCTTTACAATTGATTTCCACATCAAAATTTTACAAACAAACAAAAATTGAAATTGATTTTACTAGTGTTAACACCATTTGATTCTTTTCATAAAAAAAAAAGTGAAACACAATTATTCCATAAAGAGAATTCAATCCATAATAGCAAGGCAATTGGCAAGCTGCATATATGCTATGGAAACAATGACTCCATAATAGGCCGCATATATGCTTATGGAATAACTTCAGTCCATAACATCAAGACAATTGGCAACATGACAAGCAAGTTATTGAAGAAGGAAACTATCACAAACTCTTCAAAATGTGAATCACAATTATTCCAAAAACATATGCCAACATTACACAATACTGTCAAACAACACTTGCATTACACAACAATTTTGTCTTTGGAATTATTGTTATTTTCCGTTCTGTAGTGACACATAATGAGGTTCTCGTATTCACAACGGAATTTTCACATAATAATACTTGTACATTGTTAGGTCGATAAATGTTGATATTTAAAACCCTTAATTCCTATGTTTTATGTTATGTTCATGGGTGAAATTAGATATTTTAATGTGTTTGTTGAGATTGTGTAGAAGATAGCTCTTGACGTGAGTTTGAAGACAAAAATGTGATTTTATATAAAGTTTGGTGAAATATCTCTGCAGTACATCCAACTTGTGAAGACTATATCTCCCTTCTCAGATCGAACTAGGTTGAGATCTACATTTTCGGAAAGCTCCGGAAATCTAGTTTCCGGTAAACTTTACGGTTCGTTGATCGGAGGTTTCTAGAGGAAGTTATGGCTGATTTAGTAATTGAAGGTCTGAGCTGGAGAAGTCCACTGTGGCATGTGCATAACGACCTACATAGCGGCCTGAGTAGCGGAACATTCCATAACAGCATTACGGTTTGGACCGCTGTTGACCTATGGAGCGACCCGGATTGCGGTTTAATTATTTTTGGTGGATTTCCACTCCGAATTGATCCAAACATATTCTAAAGATTCCCAAATCAAATCTTAATGAGTCTAGATGATCAAGACATGTTTGTGAAACTTCCTAAACTCAAAATAGGAGTTAATTATCAAAAGAGGAAATCTAAGTTAGAAAAGGATTCGTATTCCTTAATTCATTCTACCTTCCTACTTGGTGTGTTTCCTACAACAAAGCAAATTAGGAATCTACAAGGAGAAGTCACCTATAAATACCAAGAGTTTTCTACAAAGTGGTGGGTGGAGAGTTAAAGATTTAAGATTGAAGACTCCATCAACATTCTCTTCTTCTACCTTTCCTTAGATTAGATGTTTTTATTTATTTTTCTAGTTGTTATTTCTAGCTAATTTTCTTATTAGTTAGAGCTAACTTGAAGCCCTAGACATGATTTCAATTCCATAGAAAAGTTTTGTTTTAATGAAGTATTATTTTTCTTATATGATGATTTCAATTTCTCTATAAGAATTATTTTTTCTATTATTTTTGTTTCTTTGATTAGCCATCTTAGGAGCATGATTTTAGGATCTATGTTGCAAGAATACAAGTCGGAAACCATACAAATATATCCTTAGTTGCAACAATTAATTGAATTACGACCTTATTGAGGGAAGTTGATTCATGAATAACCTAGAATAGATACCATGTTTTAGGGTTCATATGATATTCATATTTTCTTTGTTCTTAATGAATTCCAATTATTAAATCTAAGTAGATATCATGCTAGGTTATAATTTGGAACATAAGTATTTATGTGAACACCAAACAATTTACATGTCAACTAAGAGAATCATACGGCTTGAGTGAGACACCATCACCTTATCGTGAATATCTTCATCATGTTTGATTAATTGTTAACTTCATTATTGTCTATGGATTGGATGATTGTTCAGTGATGGATAGGAGGTGCTAACTAGTGTTTTCCTATATATTTTTCCTAATTAATTTTCTGTTACGTTTTAATTAGTTGTTTATTTAATTTTCTTTGTTTTATTAACAATTCAAATGCCAACCCCCCCCCCCGTTAAGTATCTTTGTTTTTATATTTTTCGTTAGATTAGAGTCCTAGAGTGTCATAGATATAAATTCATTATTTAAGTAGGTAATCAATTCTCTGTGGGAACGATCATTGCTTAACCGTTGTGCTATAGTTTACAATTTGTGCACTTGCAAGATTTTTATTATTTTTGTTTGCCTATTTGGTAACCAACACACATCATTATCATTCACAACTTCAAACGGTGCTAAAACCTCCAATGAATTATAGATGAACTTCATTTTGATGGAGAACTCGTTTGGATTGACATCAACAAGACGAGATACGACATTTCTCTTGAAACTAAAATTACTTTTGGCAGTCCATATTGATTTTTGAACTTCCCACCACTTTTACTCCATTCACCGTCGTATAAAACAACAAACCAAACTTTATTCATGCAACCCACCATTCAAATGCATAACAGATTAATGATTAAATTCCTAAACAAATATTCGTAATGCATGGTACTATGAATTTACAAAATATTCTAAATCCAAACACCGTTTGGAAATTTGGATACCGCTAGGAATTCTCAACGCCGTTAGGAACCCCTAACGATGTTTGGAGTTCCCAACAATGTTAGGAAATACAAACGTTGTTTGGAATTCAGGATGTTTGGAGTTCCCTGCTTAGCACATTTTCAACAAAAAAAAAAAACAAACTATCAATTGTCTACATTCAATACTACAATGGAAAATCGACCACAACAACATCAAATTCAAACAAGTCTCATGCTCTATTACATTCATATAAACTATTTTCATAAAAATAAACAACCATAATACACAAATCAAAGTAAATAAGAGATCCAAACACGAAATAAGCTTTAAATTTATGTATAAACTTTAAATCGATCACAACAACAACAATTCAAACAAGACCTATGATTTATTATGTAAATGTAAACTATTTTCACAAAAGTAATACATGCTTTCAAGTAAATCGGAGATTAAAGAAAAGTATAAAGTATAAAAGTTAAAAAAAAAACTCATCTCAAAGCTTCAATAGAAGAAACCCTTGTGGTTGATGAATAATGAAAGCTTTCAACACGATCTAACTTAATTTCGAGTTGTTCAATGGTGGAGTTAGTACATATTTACTAAAAATTCGATAAATGAAGAAAGAGAGAACAAAAGAAAAAAATTTAGAGAGGAGAAATAGAGAGGTCGAATGTGTTGTGGTGGGGAGAGGTGGAAATAAGAGGAAAATAATGAGAATAAGAGGTATAGAATGGGTAGATAAAGTGGAAAGTAAATTTTTTCAAAAAGATGTTAGTTGTTAATTTCATACTCCCAAATGGATTAGTTCTCAATAAAACTCAAAAATAAATAAGATGGGGATAAGTTATATCCATAATTCTAGTTTTTTTTAGTAAACTTTCAAAGGGAATTACAATTAACTACTTCTAGCCATAAAAATACGTCACTATTCTTAGTATTGGATGGATCAAAGTTTTTGAGTATCATAGACAGTATTGTCATTCGACGCTAGAGATGGTTCAACAACTCTTAATTGGTAGCTGGAAGCCTGGAACTCAGAGTATCTCTCATCCAAACCTTATCTCTATATCTAAAATAGAGTTTCAAAGGGGAATATTCCTCCCAGATTCCATCTCTAAAAAATTTCACTCTCAGCACACTCTCTATTCTTATCTCTATCTTTATTTCTACTTATATCTTCAAATAATTGATATTTTCATTATTATTTCTTTCTTTCTTTAATAAATTATTGTTCAACTAAATTTTAACAAATATTATTTTTTTATAACATTTATATTTTTTTTTTTACTTTTTGTAAAAATATAATGTTTTATTAGTGCATGAATTTATAATAACTAATTATTAGGTTCTAACATTTTTCAACTAATGAATAACAATAAAAGGGTAATTACTAATATGTAATTGTTGTTTATTAATATGTAATAAGAGATTCTTTTTATAACAGAATAATTTTTTTTCAGAGAAAATTATAAAAAATAATAAAATGAAAAACAATAAAATAAGGTTTTTATGGGGTTTGGTTGGTCAATGAGCAACCTTTTTTTTAATAACAACTACTAATTAACAACGATAACCATAATCTAGTTGAGAATTAAAATCAGATTATTTATGTAAAATCTCAAAAAAAAAAAATTGAAAATGAAGAAAGCATACTAGAAGACTTAAATATGAGAAAGAAACCAAAACACACAAATAATAAAGTATGGTAAGAATGAGTAAATAAAAAAATTATTAATTAATATTCAATATTGGACTCATTTTAAAGAGCATTTATAATGGTATAATTTTTATGTTAATAAAATTTATAAATTAAAATTTGTTATACATTAATTGAATTTAATGAAAAAGGTAAAAAGATATAAATGGAATATAAAATGTTAGAAAGTAAGTTTAGAGTATGAGATTTGATATTCTAAATTTAGAGTAACAATATTGAAAACTCTAAAAAAATTTCTTGGAAACATAAATTTGGATTATGTTGAAGCAACCGATACTCTATTTTAGAGTACGGTGAGAGATGTTCTCATAGTGCTACTTTGCAATACTTTTCTAATGCTCAAAGTTAACAACCGACATATTTGCAAAAGTAATAAAAGAAAACCATACATATCCAAAATGATAAAATTTTGAAAATTCTCACATAGTCACATGTAAATGTCCACATTTTACTTGGTTGGGTGATTATAAAATACATAACCAAAATGATTAGACAATCGAGTGATCATATTTTTTTTTAATTGAAGTTCAAGTCTCACATTGTTCATCAGAAATAAATGTGGGATTATCTCTCCCCATATTGTGAAAGTAACTATTCGACTTCGAGCCACGTTAATTTCATTTTGGTGTCAGTTTACATTTGTTCACTCTATCTATGTATCAAATTTCACTTTCACAAGAGTATTGTATGTAGTTAGTAGTAGAATTAATACCCATCCAATGTAAGGACATTAAATTCAAACCCATAACCCCTCCTTCCAAGCTTCTTGTAGCGAAATCTCAACTAGAACTAGCATATTGACCACAAACATCAACAAGCCAATCACCTAACAAGCTAGTTGGCCCAACTCTGGCCACTTGGAATCTCTCATTCTCTCTCATCTTTCTAGCTTTCTTCTCCCACCCTCCCCTTCTCTCTATACAAACTAATAAATACACATTCACAATTTGTGCATAAGATCAATGTGGTATATTTTTTTTAAACTAACATCAATGTAAATTAATGATCTGTCGGAATCTAATAATATTATCTGAATGGAGTCTATAAGCACGGTTCGAAATACAGTTCTAACTTTAAATGATAAGTCTTTCCACACTTTACAGTTTAACAGATAAATATGAGATTATATTTATAATACCGAGATTTGAACTATAGTGAAGGAGTTTCATTTTGAAGTTAATTAACCATTAAAGAGTAAAGAGTAAAGAGTAAAGAGTACAGAGTCTAAGACAAGGGACCCTTGGCAGATCAATGCGGTACTGATACAGCTGCAATGCAGTTTAACCCTCCCTACTTGGACGGACCAGATTGTTTATAAAGGTCATATCAAGTATCTGAAATCCAGCTAAAACACTACTGGCTATTCCATCCCTCATTAAATTTCTAACAAATATTAGGACATTGACTGACTGACACTTCTAATCAACGAATTCACGACCTAAAGTCACATTAATTGTATCATCAGGAATCAGGATCACAGCAAATATTGATCATGATATATATGCTTTCAATTCAAAATCAAAGCTTGATTGTGTTGCATTTGTTTTTATTAATTTGTCTAGAACTGGACTCTTTAAATTCAGTGCCCAGTTAAAATCAGCAACAGCTGCCTGAATTGACACAGTAATCAAAGAGTTTGTGCCTATTAGAATTTGCCAGCCAAAAGTTGTAAAAGCGATATTGATAGATAAATAAAGCGATAAATTAAAATGGGAGAAATAGAAAGGAAATTGTGGTATATGAGTATATATGTCCATATAGAGGTACAGTTGTGCAATAGAATAAATTAAAATCTAGGCAAATCCGAAATCGTTACATATAAAAACAATTCCTCTCTTGGCCCATGATGAGTATCTATCGAGAGGGGGATATGTTTCGAAAAGACCAGTGTATCATGTTTGTCTGTAAATACTACAAATTCCGAACGTATTGTCTAATTTTTTTTCTTTGGATTAGGGAAAGAGGGTATCTGAGGTCGGAAACAACTTTGTTGAAAGATGTGGTTACCACTAGACTATATCTATGACTACATTATCGTATTAAAGTGATACATTCACGAGAACATAATAATACCTATCTTTAATAAATATGAAATTACATAATATTAGGTTGATTCGGTAGTACATCTTTCACGACTACATCATTAAAGATGTGTTTTCTAATCAGAAATCCAAATGAGATAAAGATAATTTAATTCTTGATTTGTGATAAAAAATTTTTTTACTATAATCAGTTGGGAATCAAACTAGATAGACCTCACATACAAATTCTCAACTAGAAAACGAATCTAATTCTGTCTTTTAACCTAAAGAATCAAGTTCTTTTTCCTAATTTTATTTCCGATAAAACTTAATTTTCTTTTATTTCATTCTCGATTAGTAAACGCGTCATTCTAAGATTGTGGGTTCAAGTCATATTCCCCTCCCACAAACTCCGAAACCAATCGGAAAATTGGACAAATCAGAAATGGCCTAGAAAGGGAGGACCAATATGACGGCCATCAACATTATTATTGAATTTAATTAGTAAATGTCAAAATCAAGTATGGTCCTACATAAACTTAAAGACACTCGCACGAGCTTTGTCAAGCCTATCAAAATCATCCCACATGATTCATATATCTTTGCCGTTGGTTGTCTTTGAAGATCACCAAAAATCGTATATGTATATGCATAGTAATTGCTTATACTATGAAAAAGAAATATATCCAGCTATTACCAACTAAACAATTATAGAATTCCCCCACTAACCTCTCTGATCGATCTAAACACACAGATATTTTATATATATAAACTCATCGATCATGGCCCATCTTTAAGTACCATTTGTGACTCATGAGATAATCCAGTGAGAAAATGGCACTTTTCCAAGCAAATCTACTTTTATTTCTCATGATCTATTTGTTCTTTTTCATGATGATGATGACACCAAAATTGGTTTCTTCACACGACAGACATTACTCTCCTCCTAGTGTGTCTCGCTTGACAGATCTTTTTCCTCACGTCTTGTTTGATCATGGTTTTTCTACGTTTTTTGGTGGCTCTAATGTCAAGCTCCTCAACAATGCCTCCATGGCCACTCTTTCTCTTGATAAATCCTCTGGTACTCATTAATTAATTCTCTTAAGAGATTTAATTATATGGTAATTTATGTTTACATTTTGGTTTCTTTAATTTAACAGGCTCTGGATTGGTCTCCAAAAACAAATATCACTATGGATTCTTCAGTGCTGCAATTAAATTGCCTGCTGGTCTTTCCTCTGGAGTTGTACTAGCCTTCTATGTAAGCACTTAAATTATTAGTACTTGACTATTTGTTAATTAGGAAGTGCTTTTGAGTTTTACATTTTGGCTTCTAATAATTAACAAGAGCTTCTGGGGGCATAATTATTTGCATGTCATGAGCAGTTGTCAAATGCAGATAGTTACCCTCACAACCATGATGAGATTGACATTGAATTGCTGGGTCATGACAAGAGAAATGACTGGGTTCTCCAAACCAACATCTACGCTAATGGAAGTATCAACACAGGCAGAGAAGAGAAATTCTACTTCTGGTTCGACCCAACTGCTCAACACCACTACTACAGCATCATCTGGAACAGCCACCACATTGTGTAATTACTTAATCACTCTAATTCATCAACATATATTGTATATTTTATGTCCTAAATACTATAATCGGCCCACCGTCCAATGTGATTTTTGGTACAAGTGTTCATTTAATCTGATAATGTAAAAAGACCGTAATCGACCCAATTGAGCGAGCGTTGATTTGGGTCAAGTGATTACTGATATCAGGAGCAGAGAGAGAGAGAGAGAGGGGTCATAGGTGCCATGGCCCCCTTCCCTCTAAAGTTTTTTAAAAAAATTAATAAATTATCTTCATATTTTGAAAGTTTTTCATTTTGACCCCTAAACTTTTTTGTTTTCGTATTTCTGACTCCACCACCGACTAATCTGATATGTAACCTGACTACAGGTTTCTGGTGGACAATATACCTGTGAGGGAGTATCCAAACAGAGGCGCGTTCTCGTCGGTGTATCCATCGAAGCCGATGTCGGTTTACATGACGATATGGGACGGATCAGAGTGGGCGACTCACGGAGGAAAGTACCCGGTTAACTACAAGTATGCACCGTTTACAGTTTCATTGGCTGAAAGTGAGATGACCGGTTGTGTCTCATCTTCAACTTCGAAGAATAATCCTACTACACAGCCGTCAGAACCGGTATCTTCGTGTTCAAAGAGCAGTGCTTCTCCGAGCTCGGATCCAGTGGACGGTCCGGATTTCGTTACGCTGTCGAAACAGCAAAGTATGGCGATGGTTTGGGCAAGAAGTAAGCTCATGTTTTATTCGTATTGTAAGGATGCTTCCAGGTTTAAAGTGCTACCACCAGAATGCAAATAATTATTTTTCTAAATTATAATTTTTTCTTTTCTTTTTTAAAGATTTCATGTTAGATATATATATTTTTTTTTCACTGCTGGGAAGGAAATCAATAATGGGAAGATGCAATTTTGCAGTTTTTATATTTTATATAAAATAAAGTCACTGTGTAAGAGACAAGAGGAATCAAATTGTATAATATTGTGTATATACTGTATGTATGACATAAACTGTGGTGGATGGTGATATATTATAAATTTAAAAGTTACCATCAACTCTCAATGGGTTGTCTTAAGACCATAAGATGTGGTCAGGAATTCAAAATTTGAATTAAAAAAATCATGCATGTTTTAAAGTATACTAATATTAATATATATATTTTCATTTCTTCTTATGTAATTAAAGATTTATGTTAGGATTATCTTTATAACAAAATCTTACTTCTTGTGTGGATTGAATTAAACTTAATTTTGACAAATTGGAATTCCCATCAATGGTATCCGAGAATGGAGACGCATGTATGGAGTGGGAAATGTTAGAGAGGACAGAGGAGAAATATCTTATAGTTGACTGCAATCTGTCATGTCTTCTATTATTGAAGTGGGTGCATGCGTGGACATTTTCACCGGGATAAAACTTGTATGAACGGTCTCATTGTCATTTGGTAAGACCGTCCAGTGCAAATATACTATTTTTATTGGAAAAATAAAACTATAATTTCAAATTGTTATATGACACTCAGATTAAACGGTCTCACCAAATAATAATGAGACATTTGGTGATGAGACTGTCTCATGTAAATGTTTCACCTTGAACCAGACAACACTACACTTATTGCCTGATTTCTCACCGAAGATTCCTTGGAGCTGCCGACACAAAGGTTTGACGGACGAGAAAATGTTCAATGCATTGGGTGCACTGTTGAGTCACCCGGTCACCGAAGATTGAACGTGTGATAAAAATCTGATGTGGCAACCACATATCCAATCTCATGTGGCCGAGTATACCTCTCAACAGTGCACTGGCACCCGCACCCATTGCACCAAAGATTTTCTCAGCTAGCAAAAAACAGAGATGACTAAACTAGAACAGCAGCATACAAATGTTAATAAGAAACACAAACAGGCTCACTGCCATATAATTTTCAGTAAACTCTAACATACAAATATAAGACACGAGACAAGCAAGATTTATCATCATCATCACCAATTATTATGCAAGAGTTGCCTCAATTTTTGACACGGTTGCCCTTATTTAAGAAAAAAAAAACCATTATGCAAGAGTTGCCTCAATTTTTGACACAGTTCCCCTTATATTTAAGAAAAAAAAAAGAGACTGATGAAGAGTCTATAGCCATGATGGATTCTTGAGAGGAGTAACAACAGCCTTCACTTGCAAGTAATTTTGAAGACTGTAAATACCCTTTTCTCTTCCCTGTCCACTCATCTTGTACCCACCAAAAGGAATAGCAGCATCAAAGATATCATAGCAGTTTACCCACACTGTCCCGACGCGCAACGCACGCGTCAAAGTGTTTGCAGTATCTATGTTCTGGGTGAACACTCCTGCAGCCAGTCCATACTGAGAGTTATTTGCCCTTTTAACAACATCGCCAAGGTCCCTGCAATCAGCAATTATAATTAACACCTGTGATCGAAAAACCAAACCGTTTCATAATGAGAAGAGATCGAGAATTGGTTTGTTTCTTACTTGAATTTCAAGATGGTCTGCACTGGACCAAATATCTCATCCTGTGCAATCAACATGTCATCCTATATGGATAAAAGTCAAGTTAGGTGTTTTCATTGTCATATTCAAAATATATAAAAAATGTGGCTATTTGCTTTTATAAATGAAATACCTTGACATCGGAGAAAACAGTCGGCTGAATATAGAAGCCCTTCTTGCCCAGTCTATCACCCCCAGTTTCGAGGGTTGCTCCACTGTCAACACCGGATCTTATGTACCTCATGATCTTCTCGAATTGTTCAGAATCAATCTGTAATTTATAGTGGTGGTTGGTGGACAACAATTAGTCTCTCAAATATCTATATCTAACTTGAAATCAAATACCGTGACCAAGTACAATTGTTAGGCCATGTTTAACAATTTCAATTCTGATTTACTCTGCAATTTTGTTTAGAAAGTTAATTATCATTAATTTTTATCAAATTGAAAAATTGCAATCTGTAAGCACTCTTATGCATATAGGATAAAAGAACCACAGCAGTGCCCAAGGCTCCTCAAAACTTCAATCATTGCAATTATAACATATATATCCATGTAGACTAATAATGTATTAATAAATTGCTGATTTACCTGAGGTCCTTGTTCGATTCCCCCCTTGAATGGATCACCAACAACACGTTTCATTGCACGGGCCTTTGCTTTCTCTACAAATTCATCATACACACGCTCATGTACAAATGTACGAGAGCCAGCACAGCAGCATTGTCCCTGCAGATTGCAAGAAAATATGACTAAACAAAACTATAAACACAAAAAAAAAACACCCACACAAGTGTTCGGAAAACAGCTGCTGCATATGTACCTGATTAAAAAATAAAGCAAAGTGAGCCTGCTCAACCGCATGATCCACATCAGCATCTTCACAAATGATAAAGGGAGATTTCCCTCCTAGCTCCAAAGTTACTCGCTTAAGATTGCTCTTTGCTGACAATCCAAGTACAGCTTGTCCGGTAGCAGTTGAACCAGTGAAAGCAAGCTGTAAGATTATCATCAACAACCAATCACAAGATCAGCACAGGCACAGCAGATTAATTACACCTAGTTAGCAACTCCATGATACTACAAATAAATACTTATTCACTCAAAACTTAATTCACAAGGTTCATGTAAATCAGAAAAGTTATGCAGGCAGAGCTTAAGGCATCATTTGTGAAAGATAACAAAGCCTATAATGTACGGTTCTTCCAAAAACAATTACAGAAAATGCCGGGTTCATACAGGGCAGAAGTAGAGACGTTAACGTGTTATATTACCTTATCCACTTCCATATGGCTGGCAAGAGCTGCACCTGCAGTTGGACCAAACCCAGAAATCACATTTAGAACACCAGGAGGAAGTCCAGCCTGTCACAAAAGATTGTCTGATCAGAATGATGGTAAAGATCAGATACCTACATATCTGTGGCATCTGTAACAGATGTTCAAACTGACTGGAGAGGTTAAGCATTACATATTAAGTAATCAAAGAATAAAATATTAAACCATAAGCAGACGGTAGGCAGAAGTTTAAGTTTGTGAAGTCCATATTACAAGAAACAATAATTATAAGAAAAATTAATTTTGTGAGGTCCATATTATAACGATAATTTATAAGCTGAAATTTATGTTTGAGGGGTCCATAATATAAGAAATGTTATACCAAGCATTTAAAAAGCTACGAATATATATATATATATATGAACTCCTTTACTCTTTTGAAAGTTCTGTGGCAGGAGGGATCATGGCCTGAATGTAGCTGTAACTCTGACTATATGGATAGATCGATGGTAGGTGCACAACGTTCAAACAGAACTTGAGACAGCTTTAACATCAATTGAAATGATTCTAATATCATGAAAACTATGATCTACAAATGTCCCTGACTATATCTGGGCATATATGCTAACAAAGAATAACCCTTAAACACATGTTCACTTCTTCAGGGAAAGACTATTGAGTCACCAAAACCACTTAGCATCTATGAGTAGATGTTTTTATCAATGAAAACAGTCCAATTTGCATCCATATGGACATCGTAAAATTGTAGGTTCATATACTAGAAGAGACAGGGAACAGACACTCATCTTACTCATGATGGAATTCAACAAATGAAATTTGTGAAAAAGATTTGACAAATTACCTCATGAAGTAGCCTTGCTGCATAGAGCGCAGAGAGGGGTGTCTGCTCTGCCGTCTTCAGAACAACAGAGTTGCCACATGCTAATGCAGGCCCAATCTTCCAAGCAAACATGAGTAGAGGAAAGTTCCATGGGATAATTTGACCTGCAACACCAATTGGTTCGTGCAAGGTCTGCACATGGTACTGTCCATCGGATGGAACTGTGAGACCATGAATCTTATCTGCCCAACCTGAGAAATTTGGGTGAAGAAAAAATCTTAGATACTACACTAAAACCTACCCAATTTAAGTAACAAATTAACAATTAAAACATGTAAAACAGCAAAAAGGAATGGCTAAATTCTCTTGGTCACCCACCAGCATAATAACGGATTAAACGAATGATCATTGGTACTTCAATTTGAGCAGCCTGCTCATATGGTTTCCCACTATCCCAAGCCTCAAGTGTTGCAAGTACGTCATTATGCTTTTCAAGCAAATCAGCGAATCGCCAAAGTATTTTTGATCTTTCCTGAAAGATAAAGGAAATAATAACAATTTCAAACCATAAACTTCATACATTTAAACAACATGATGGAAAATTTAAGAAACTTAAAAAGTACTGTAAGGAATAATTACATAAGCAGGCATCTTCGGCCATGGTCCTTCATCAAAAGCCTTACGAGCAGCAGAAACTGCCCGATTTATATCTTCAGCATCACCTTCAGCAATGTGTGCAATGACCTCACCAGACCTGGGGTCTAATGTGGGGAACGTTTTGCCTAAAACAAGAGGAATCCCCAAGCATAAGATTCTTTGACAAATAATTAAAATCCAACAACCATTATCATTTGACATAAAATTCACCTGATGCCGCATCAACAAACTGTCCATTAATCAAAAGTTGAGTATGATTTACTTCGACAGCCGGAGCAATTGGTTCTTCAATGGAAAGAGCAGCAGTGCTATATCTACAGGTTGCTCTTCCCACGCCAGAACTCTTCCCTGAACAAAAAAGTCAACCGTTCAAATGCAATTAATTTACAAGGTTGAGTCAGAAATCAGAAACTAAAACCTAAGCAAACATTTAAAGCAGTGGTCCAAGAAGAATGGACCCATATTAATTTTACAAACATCTAAACTACGCAATGCAAATCTACAACATTGTAGCTTTTGTAGGGGACCAACAGGCAAACTTAAAATTGCTATAAAACGTTAATTTCACTTTCTCGTGATTTTTCTCTCTTCCAGCTTTTTCTCGTTAACAGAAAAAAAAAAAAAAAACCTTTGCTTTGACAGATAAAACGCTCATGTTCCGATCACCGTTAAATGAGAGATTCAAATCTTAGAAACACTTTGTTTTTCTCACTATAAAAATTTTGTCGGCATCCAAACAGAGCACAAGCTACTCCCATTGCAAACAAACAAAAAAACACATGACTCAGCACAACTCACTAGTATCCACAGTTTTCTCGAATCATACTTCATTAATAACAGAGATTACACACATGACATTAACAGAACCAGATATCATCATCGTCGTCGTCGAAAATCAAATCCAGTGAAAACGACACCGTATACATAATGATACATACCTGTAAAAGACTTTGCCGATAGAGAGGTGAAAGAGCGTGAAAACAGAGATGAGATCCTCCTGGCAGCCATTTCCAACTCTTTGTCTACACTTGTATCAACTCTCAAAGTCTGTGTCTATATATATAATCTTCCAATGAAAGAGGAATGCTCTCTCTCTCTCTCTCTCTCTCTCGCTCTCTAATCTCTCTGTATAGTATTATTACACATCACATTACTTGTATTTCTGGTCGTCTTTATCTTATAATAGTTTATTCAAACATTTCAACCAATCAGATTCTCTCGAAGATATTGGAAGAAAAAAAAAATTAAATCGTCGTAATAAAAATATAAAAGTCATCAATCATGATCAGTTAAACTGTCACCACATCATTTTATTTTAAGTTTTAAATTATTTCTTTTATTGATTGAGTTTCACTTTGGAAGAACTTCTGCGAATAGATTTTTCTGGAAGTAGATTTTTTAAAACAGAATTTTTACGAATAAAGCTTTTAACAAAAGTTGTTCATCGTTTCATTGTCAATTAAAAAAGATTTTTTTTAAAAGAAGAATTATTAAAATATTCAAAAACCATTTTAAATTATTGAGTTATATATTATATATCAGCTACACATTTCATTTAAAATCTTATATTTTTTATCTCAATATATATGATATTTGAAATGTCAAATAGTCAGTGAATATATTTGGTAGATGAGATAAATCATTATTAATGTATATACACTCATAATTTAACACCTCACATATACATGTGTTGGGATAAAAAATATGAGATTTTAGATGGGATAATTAACATTATTCAATTATATATATATATATAACGATTAGTACACGTGTCAATTTTAGAACGGATGGATGCAGCAATCAGAATGTTCAGTCCGTCGCTGGAGATTTGCCTTATGGGTAGAGGTGATGAATGGCATGGGCAACCAACTGCTTTTAGCAAGTGGGCCCACCAAGAAAACGTGAAATTTTTTGATTAAAGAGTTAAATGTGGGACTGGGACACTCAGCTGACTCACGCGATTAACATCGTCATTATCATACAAAACCCAGAAAAAGTGAGTTTAATATTTTTATAGCATCAACACTTAATTATATTACAAGAAACGTTATCTAGGCTAGGCAAGTATGAATAAATTGGTATTAAAAAAAATAAATAAAATCAAAGTAAAACTTGATCAACTCTAAAATTTATAAATCAAAGTATTGATTTTTATGTTGGGTTTCAAAAGTAAACAGAGAAACAAACAAAGACTTGTCTTAATAGGGTATATGCGGCCGTAACTGGAAAATTGGATACGTGGTCAAATTCATATATGGAAATTGGAAAAGTGTAGCGGCTTATTGCGACCATAGTCGAGCCACGAATACAATCACAACATCGTTTTCAAATGTATCAGTCAACCTTACGAATGCTACTAGCCTACTACTATTACAACAATCGATCATTTATGTCCCGTCACTAAATCCTATCTTCACGTTACAATAAATACTCTCTCTTATAAACATTATTATTAATATATTCTCTACAGAAAAAGTTAAATTTGTTTTTGTCTAGATAAGTTTTGGACTATTATCATGTGAAAGATGCATTTCAAGGTGACTTTTCTCATATTTCTTAATATCTTATTTTCTTTCTTGTTTTTTAGTCAAGGTGGATTTGCAAAATTTATAAAAATTCTCATAGGATATGAGATTTGACTTTTCTTTTCTTTCAACAACAACCCTCTAAGAGAGTCTTTGGTATACAGTATTTTTAAATTTGAACCTAAAGACGATTATGGTATTATACAACAAAGGAGTTATATATATATAATCTAAATTTTAAACTAAAATATTGTGTTTAAAGAAAGGTCAAACCTAGGAGGATTTTTGCTGACCTCCCATTATTAAACCAAGATTTATTCTATATACATATATTACTTTAGTCTTTAAATTTATTCTATCAAGATTTTTCTGATTAATAATGTCTGGATTAAAAATAAGTTTAAAGTTTGTCAATGATGTCATTGCATTTTGCCTAATCCTTTAGATCATTTGGATTAGTTTGCAGAAATCATAAATCATATAAATATCTAAAAATGTAATGAGGGTGTGTTATGTTAAAATATATTAATGTTATGATTTAAACACGTTGACTTAAAGTCTCAAAGAATAATTAAGTAACTAGTGATGATTTAAGAACTACGGTTGCGTTTGATTTTCGTCTGAAGACTAAAGAAAGTTGAATTATACTGAAAACTGAATAGTGACTGAAAACTGAAACTAAAAAACACGTTTAAAAAAGTAAATATAAATGATAAGTTGTTTGTTTTTTTAAGTTACAAATATATCAAAATAAATATTTTTACATCTATATCATTTCAACTATTATTTGTTATATATTTATATTTTAATATATTAAAGGCAACTAAAAAATCAATTTAATAATATAATAACAAATTTATTAAAAAAATTACCATATAAAATATAACACAAAGAGTATAAAAATTGAACAAATTAATTGAAGTTTAGTTTAAGAAATAACAGTAGATTTGAGTCGGTCATTAATAATCCGTACAATATTTATACTATATATGTGGAATAATAATATAATAATAAATTTATAATGAAATCTATATCTCTATCAATATATTTTTTTTGTGAAAGTTTGTTAAAATTTTAAATTGTGAGAAGAAAAAAATATTAATATAGTTAAGGGGTAAGAGAAAAGTAAATTGGATATAAATAAGATTTGTAAGGACAAATTTGGAAATAATAAAATTATATTTATTTAAGTCATTTTTCATTAAGTGAAAAATGAAAAAATTTCATTTTTTTTAAAAAGTAGTTTTTAGGAGCTCATTCAGTGATTTTATAATTTAAAAAATCAAACGAAACAACTTAATGACACACATTAAGTGTCATTAAATGTTTAATGAAAAACTCTAAGGGTGAGTTTGGCACCTAGATGGGACAGGACTGGACGGGACGGGACTGGACTGGACAAAACAACTGTTCCATATTGTGTTTGGAATGCCTGAGATAGAACTGTTAAATGTACTATTTATGTGTTTGGTATGGTTGGAACAGAACGGGATAAGATGTTCAAATGACCAAACTGCCCCTCTTGTCTTTTTGAATGTTTAAAACAATTTTATTAAGTATGAAAAAAGAACTACTAGACTGGGATCAAATTGGGAAAACATCGATTTGAGGAAAATTGTCCAAAACGAAAATTGTCCAAAACAACAAAATTTCATCATCATAATAAATCAATTCCACAACAAATCAATTCCACAAAATTCATCATAATAATTAATATGCTCTTAAATCAATTTAACAAAGAAAAAAAATTGGGAAGAAAAAAAAATGGATTTCAACTAAGAACACACAATTTTCTTCAATCCAAAAAGCAAGTCAGATCATCATCAACA